>LR738714.1:84301867-84341802 GCA_902687465.1 Secale cereale
TGTCTCGGTCATGTCTACATGGTTTCCGAACCCGCAGGGTCTACACACTTAACGTTCGGTGACGCTAGGGTTGTTAGTGAGAAAAGTGCATGGTTACCGAAGGTTGTTCGGAGTCCCGGATGAGATCCCGGACATGACGAGGGTCTCCGGAATGGTCCGGAGACGAAGATTGATATATAGGATGATAGGTTTCGGAGTACCGGAAGTGTTCCGGGGAGCATCGGGAAATCGGCGGAGTACCGGAAAGGTTTTCGGGGGTCCGGAAGAAGTTCTGGGCCTAGTGGGCCACAAGGGGGAACACCACAGCCCTCAGGGGGCTGTGCGCCCCCCCTGGGCCCTCTCCTCATGCGGCTAATGGGGTGGGACCCCCTAGGGCTGGCCGCACCCCTTGGCCTTGGGGGGCAAGGCACCTAGGGGGGGAAACCCTAGGGCCTGGCCGCCCCCCCCTGCCCTGGCCGCCGCCCCCTCCCCTTGCCCTGGCCGCCGGCCCCTAGGGGGAAACCCTAGGGCGCCCTCACCTCTCCACCCCCCCTATATATAGTGGGGCAAAGGGAGGGCAGACAACACAGTTTGTGCCTCGGTGCTGCCCTCCCTCTCCCACAACATCTTCTTCTCCCGCGGTGCTTAGGCGAAGCCCTGCTGGAATTCTCCTCCACCATCACCACCACGCCGTCGTGCTGCCGGTTCTCCATCAACCTCTCCTCCACCCCTTGCTGGATCAAGAAGGAGGAGACGTCCCCGAGCCGTACGTGTGAAGAACGCGGAGGCACCGTTGCTTCGGTGCTAGGTCTTCGGCGATCTGAATCGCGGCGAGTACGACTCCATCATCCGCGTTCATAACGCTTCCGCTTAGCGATCTACAAGGGTACGTAGATCACACTCTCCCCTCGTAGTTGCATCTACTAGATTGATCTTGGTGAACGGTAGGAAAAATTTTTGTTTCCCATGCAACGTTCCCCAACATTTCTTTCATAGATTTCTTTGTCTCTTGCATATCTTCAGGACTGAGAAATAGAACACCCCTTTTCTTCGGAGTTTGCTTATGGGCTGGTTCAGGAAGTGTCCAATTATTTTCATTGGCCAGCATATTATTCAATAGTAATTCAGCTTGATCAACTGTTCTTTCCCTGAAAACACAACCAGCACAACTATCCAGGTGGTCTCTGGAAGCATCGGTTAGTCCATTATAAAAGACATCAAGTATATCGTTCCTCTCAAGAGGATGATCGGGCAAAGCATTAAGTAATTGGAGAAGCCTCCCCCAAGCTTGTGGGAGACTCTCTTCTTCAATTTGCACGAAGTTATCAATTTCTCGTAAGGCAGCTTGTTTCTTATGAGCGGAAAAATATTTAGCAGAGAAGTAATACATCATAACCTGGGGACTACGCACACAACCAGGATCAAGAGAATTAAACCAAGTCTTAGCATCACCCTTTAACGAGAACGGAAATAACTTAAGGATATAGAAATAACAAATCTTTTCATCATTGGTAAACAGGGTGGCTATATCAGTCAACTTAGTAAGATGTGCCACAACAGTTTCAGACTCATAGCCATGGAAAGGATCAGATTCAACCAAAGTAATTAACTCAGGATCAACAGAGAATTCATAATCCTTATCAGTAACACAAATAGGTGAAGTAGCGAAAGCAGGGTCATGTTTCATTCTAGCATTCAAGGACTTTTCTTTCAGTTTAGCTAATAATTTCTTAAGATCATATCTATCGTTGCAAGCAAGAAAGTCTCTAGCAGTTTCTTCATCCATAACATAACCCTCAGGAACAACAGGCAATTTATATCTATTGGGAGAAGCTTCATCATCAATTTCATAAATATTATTAGTTTCAATATTTGCATTCTCCCTAACCCTAGAAATTAGTTCATCTAGAAATTCACCTAGTGGCACATTATTATCAAGCATAGAAGTAGTTTCATCATACATAGTAGAAGTGGCATCATCAAGAACATACGACATATCAGATTCAATAGCAGGAGTAGGTGTCGCAAATTTACCCATAACAGATAGTGAATCAAGTGCAGAGCTAGATGGCAGTTCCTTACCTCCCCTCGTAGTTGAGGGTAAGATCTTGGTTTTTTAGTCCTTCAAGTTCTTCATAGTGATCAACAGATATAAATCCCAAGTGAATTAAAGAATAGAGCTATGCTCCCCGGCAATGGCGCCAGAAAATAGTCTTGATAACCCACAAGTGTAGGGGATCGCAACAGTTTCCGAGGGTAAAGTATTCAACCCAAATTTGTTGATTCGACACAAGGGGAGCCAAAGAATACTCTTAAGTATTAGCAGCTGAGTTGTAAATTCAACCACACCTGGAAACTTAGTATCTGCAGCAAGGTAGTTTAGTAGCAAAGTAATATGATAGTGGCGGTAGCGGTAACAAAGGTAACGATAGTGTTTTTGTAGTTTTTGTAACAGTAGCAACGGAAAAGTAAATAAGCAAGTAGCAATATGTGAAAAGCTCATAGGCATTGGATCGGTGATGGGGAATTATGTCGGATGCAATTCATCATGTAGAAGTTATAACCTAGGGTGACACAGAACTAGCTCCAGTTCATCAATGTAATGTAGGGATGTATTCCGAATATAGTCATACGTGCTTATGGAAAAGAACTTGCATGACATCTTTTGTCCTACCCTCACGTGGCAGCGGGGTCCTATTGGAAACTAAGGGATATTAAGACCTCCTTTTAATAGAGTACCGGACCAAAGCATTAACACATAGTGAATACATGAACTTCTAAAACTACGGTCATCACCGGGAGTGGCCCCGATTATTGTCACTTCGGGGTTGCCGGATCATAACACATAGTAGGTGACTATAGACTTGCAAGATAGGATCAAGAACACACATATATTCATGAAAAACATAATAGGTTCAGATCTGAAATCATGGCACTCGGGCCCTAGTGACAAGCATTAAGCATAGCAAAGTCATAGCAACATCAATCTCAGAACATAGTGGATACTAGGGATCAAACCCTAACAAAACTAACTCGATTACATGATAGATCCCATCCAACCCATCACCGTCCAGCAAGACTACGATGGAATTACTCACGCACGACGGTGAGCATCATGGAATTGGTGATGGAGGAAGGTTGATGATGACGATGGCGACGATCTCCACTCTCTGGAGCCCCGAACGGACTCCACATCAGCCCTCTTGAGAGAGATTAGGGCTTGGCGGCGGCTCCGTATCGTAAAATGCGATAATTCTTCCTCTCTGATTTTTTTTTCTCCCCGAAAGTGAATATATGGGGTCCGGAGATACGTCGGTGGAGCGTCTGGGGGGCCACGAGCCAGGGGGCGCGCCCCCCACCCTCGTGGACAGGGTGTGGGCCCCCTGGTCTGGATCTTCCCGCAGGTATTTTTTATATTTTTCAAAATAATTCTCCGTGGATTTTCAGGTATTCCGAGGAATTTTTATTTCTGCACAAAAACAACACCATGGCAATTCTGTTGAAAACAACGTTAGTCCAGGTTAGTTCCATTCAAATCATGCAAGTTAGAGTCCAAAACAAGGGCAAAAGTGTTTGAAAAGTAGATACGTTGGAGACGTATCATGGTTCCCGAAGCAGTTCAATCAAGATTACCTCGCAAAGTACATGATTTGTGGACATGCAATGAAGGTTAAAGTACTTCATCTAGACTACAATGAGCATCGAGAAGTCCTAAAGAAGACAGTGAAGGATGGACGGGCAGCCATCACATGGGGTTGGCCTAGAGTCGTACGCGCATTACGCATGGAGGAGGGCACAACATGGGCATTCCGCTTCACCTTCTCGAGAAACCAGAATGGCTTTCACCTCTCTCTTTACAGTCTTTAGTACAAATGTGGTTCATCATTCTTTACTTGGTGCTTCTGTAGTTCCTCAGTATATGTACCTGTGCATCGAATTATGCATTCGTGATTGAACCTATATTTGTAATAAACATAGTTGGATATGAAATAAGTGATTGCCTACTTTGAAATTCAAAACTGTGATTTTTAAATTAGGGATTACACTGCACATGATTTGCGAAAGCGAAACGCCTGCGATAGACGTGGAGATCAGACACGTTTCTAGGATCCACTATGTGTGCGATCAATCTCTGCTACACACATGATCAGCCAAGAAAAAACGTGTGTGATTAACAACAACATTGCACATAGTTCTTTCTTATTAAATGTTTGCGATAGTCACCTTATCACAGATGCTTCGCAATTATGGATTGTTTGTGATGTTGTGTGCATCACAAACGTTTGGTCATAGAAGAACGTGTGCGATAAGTCAATCATTCGACATGGGTACGACGGATGAATCGTGTGGGATGTATTCAAGCTTCGCATAAAGTTTTATAGCGACAACTATGTGCGCACTTACATTGAATCGCACACAGTCGAGGAAAAGTAAATGTGTGTGGTCGTCTACTTCTATAATCGTGAACTATTTGTGATGAGTTGCACATCGTAAACGTAGCACCACAGAATACCGATTGCGATGGCAATGCGAGCACAAACGAGTAGGGTGTGCTGTATATGCATCAAGGCTCCCTATCCCCGATAGTTTCTGGGTCGTGTGGGAAGGATTCCCCTATCGTAGTCACTCACTTGGCGATGGTTCCAAATGTCGTCGTGGAAATGGGTTAAAAACTTTTTGTATAGCACCTCGTTGTACCAGTGATATATCAATCTTTACCTCTCGACCATTTCGAGACTCCTCATCATGTCCTTGATCTCATCCGGGACTCCGAACAACATTCGATCACCAAATCACATAACTCATATAACACTATATCGTCAACGAACGTTAAGCGTGCGGACCCTACAGGTTCGAGAACTATGTGGACATGACCGAGACACCTCTCCGGTCAATAATGAATAGCGGAACCTGGATGCCCACATTGGTTCCTACATATTCTATGAAGATCTTTATCGGTTGAACCATTATGACAACATACGCAATTCCCTTTGTCTATCGATATGTTACTTGCCCGAGATTCGATCATCGGTATCTTCTATACCTACTTCAATCTTGTTACCATCAAGTCTCTTCACTTGTTCCGTAATACATCATCTCATAACTAACTCATTAGTCATATGCTTGCAAGGCTTCTTATGATGTGTATTACTGAGAGGGCCTAGAGATACCTCTCCGATAGTCGGAGTGACAAATTCTAATCTCGATTCATGCCAACTCAACAAACACCTTCGGAGATACCTGTAGAGCATCTTTATGATCACCCAGTTACGTTGTGACGTTTGATAGCACACAAGGTATTCCTCCGGTATTTGGGAACTGTATGATCTCATGGTCTAAGGAACATGTATTTGACATATAATAAAGAGTAGCAATAAACTGTACGATCATATAATAAGCTAGCAGATGGGTCTGTCTATCACATCATTCTCCTAATGATGTGATCCCATCATCAAATGACAACTCATGTCTATGGTCAGGAAACCTTAACCATCTTTGATCAACGAGCTAGTCTAGTAGAGGCTCACTAGGGACACGGTATTTGTTTATGTATTCACACATGCATTTAAGTTTCCGGTCAATACAATTCTAGCATGAATAATAAACCTTTATTATGAATAAGGAAATATAAAATAATAATAGCTTTATTATTGCCTCTAGGGCATATTTCCATCATTAATGATGTTCTTATTCTTGAAAATAGGTACTATGTTCCCATATATTTTATTGTTCTTGATATTGATTGCAATCCGTCTTGTCCAATCATACTTGGTAAACCGTTTTTACGAACTATAGGTGCCATGATTGATATGAAAGAAGGCAATATTAAATTTCAATTTCCACTAAGAAAAGGTATGGAATACTTCCCTAGAACAAGAATTAATCCACCATATGAATCAATCATGATGGCAACCTATGGAGCAAAAACTAAAGATGGCAATACTTTAATCCATGCATTATGTGTAGCCAGGGGCGTAAAACGATAGTGCTTGTTGGGAGACAACCCAATGAATTAAATTTATTTTTGACTTTTTCTTTCTGTTTGTGAGTGTTTGCACAATTATTCTATTGTTATGATTGTGTTTTTCATGTTTTAATTAGTGTTTGTGCCAAGCAAAGCCTTTGCGATTGATTTGGGTGAGGGTTGCTTTGATTCGGTGCATCAACATAAATTTTTGCGTCCAGTAGCCGAATTGTTGTAAATTTCTGGAGGGTTAACAATTGCTGAAAGTTTTACACATAATTCAAATACAAATTTCCCACATTTTCATAAATTTTCAGAATTTTTAGAGTTACATAAGTATGACTAAAAAATACGTCTTCACAGACTCTTATGTTATTGACAAATTCTGTTTCGTTGCATTATGTGCTTATTTTGATGAATCTATGGTTGGTATCGAGGGCTATAAGCCAGGGTAAAGTTAGAATACATTAGGTATAATGTAAAAACAAAATTTGAATGGGTTTTCTACAGTATTTAATTATAGTAAAGATGATTTGTATTATACTAACGGATCTGACGAGGTTTTGTTAAGTTTTGGGTGATTGAAGTTTTCAAGTTTTGGGTGAGATCATGATGGATGAAGGAATAAGGAGTGAAAAAAGCCTAAGCTTGGGGATTCCCATGGAACCCCAAGGAAATATTCAAGAATTATCAAGCAACTAAGCTTGGGGATGCCCTCGTAGGCATGCCCTCTTTCTTCTAACGACCATCGGTAATTTTACTTGGAGCTATATTTTACTTCGTCACATATCGTGAGCTTTGCTTGGAGCGTCTTGGATTATTTGAGTCTTTCCTTGTTTGGCTTTTTAGTTTGTCATAATCATCCTTGCTGGATACACCTATTTGAGAAAGCCATAATGATGCTATGAGTTGCTAGAATTGCCCTATGTGCTTCACTTAATTATTTTTTGAGCTATGGGATTGCTCTAGTGCTTCACTTATATCTTTTTTAGCTTGGTCGTGCTTTAATTTTTTAAGAAATACTCCCATGCTTCACTTGGATTAATTTGAGAGTTAGTAAAATTTTGAATAAATTCACTCATGCTTCACTTATATTATTTTGAGAGATGAAATTTTCATGCTCATGTTCTTCACTTAAATTTGTTTGAGCTTTTTATAAGCAATGGCAATATATGAAATTAGTCCCAAAGTGATAGATATTCAAGAGGGATATAATAAAAACTTTCATGAAGATCATGGGACAAAATAAACTTGATTCTTTGTAATAGTTTTTGAGACATGATGATAGTAATATGTGAGTCATGTTGATGAGTAATTATGCTTTAGTAAGAGTATTGGTGTTACGGTTTGTGATTCACTGTGCAAGCATGAAAGTCAATAGTTATGCAATGAAATTATCTCCTACTTGTTTTGCATTATTCAGTATTAGTTATGATTAATGCTTGTTTATGAGAATTTTCATTTCCTGGTTGGTTGCTTCTCAATCTTTTTGCTAGCCTCCACTTGTACTAAGTGTCGGTGTATTTGGATCGACACCTATGGGATCACAAGAATCCCTACTACGGTTGCGGGGCACGGGGTTGGGAGAAGAGCGGATCTAACGATCAGGACACAGTTCCTTTACCCAGGTTCGGGCCGCAAAGATGCGTAAAACCCTACTCCTTCTTTGGTGGATTATATGTTGATGTTCTTCAGCTAACGAGGAGCTCCAAGAGAGTCGTGAGGAGTTCTATAAAGCCGAATCCCTCTCCTGGTCGCCTCGGGCCTCCTTTTATAGGGAAAAGGGGTTGCCACAGTGGCACACAGGAGGTGGAAAGGGTACAATGATGCGAGGTTATCCCTCGTATTACAGGACAAGGTGCATTTAATGCGCCCAGCTTAGGTGTCCTTGCTTTATCGGGGATGAGGGGAGACGACCGTCTTGTCCGTCGCCACCCCTCCTCGCGTTGACACGCGCCCTGGCCAGCGGTGCCTGAGGTGCCATGTAGGTAGACAGGCAGCTGAGGTGGCGTAACGGCGGGTCTCCACGAGGATCTGTGGGTTGCCACGCAGGAGCCTATCCAGCTGGTCGGGTCGGCAGCTGCGTGGGTCGGTGGAAACCCAGTTGATGCGGGCCTGGTGGTGGCCCCGTGGGTGTCCTCAGCAAGGGCCTTGCCGGGGCCCCGGCAAGGGTCTTGCTGCGGCGCCTGCTGTCATCCCCGACAAGGTGCTTGCCGGGGGCCTTGTGGTCTTCCTTGGCTGGGATCCTGCCAAGGGTCGTCGTCATCTAGTCTTGAATGTCTTCACAAAGATCTGCATGCCACCACGGGGATATCTCCCGAATCCTCGCCCCACGGAGGCGGTGGACTCAAGGGTGATTCACTCCGTAGGTGCGGGGCGAGCTGCCGCGGCAAGGGTCTTGTCGGGGCTGCCAGAGCCGGCCCCGGCATGGATCTTGCCGGGGAAGCCGCTTCGTCCCTTTGCTCTTTGTGGTCTTGTTCTTGGCATCGCCCCAGTCTCCATCGAGCTTCAGTCTCGCCCCGGCTCGCCTCCCTCGCCATGCTTAGCATGGTGGTGCTGTGGCTCAGACTGCCCGTGCACAGTCATAGGGGTACAAAAAGTGTACCCCTCTTTTTGTACACCGACAGGAGCCCCCTGGCCTGGGCCACACATAAGCACGACACGTTGTTGGGCCAGGCCTAGAACGGTGCGCGGGCAGGCGGGATGCTTTTCACCGTGGTAAAATTTCCATGCGCTGTGCCTCCCACGACCCGCGCGCGGCGCGGGGTGGAGGGGCGTGCGTGACGTGGGCGGCATGCGTGGGGCGGTTTCCGCACGCATGCGTCATGTCGCAGTAAATGTGAAAGGAGGCGGCCCGCTGACTGGATGGGGCCGAGGCGCGGTCTGCTAGGCATCCACTCCCCATGATCACGGGGTGGGGAGAGGTCGGCTCACCTGTCCCTTCGGTCCTGCGCGTTCGCCACGTGCCTCCCATGCATTCGAGGTGGCGAGCGGTGGAGGCGGGAAACCGAGCCGTCGCTGGTTGGGGCGGTGGGTCGGCCCCAGCCCCTCTCGCCTTCTGCATCTTGATTGGCCGAGCGGGGCGGTCGAGCTCCAGCCCCGCCCCTTTATAAAGGGCGGAGGGAGGGGACGGCGCTCCGCACTCCTCCATATTCTTTCTCCTTCAGCTTCTGCTCCTTTCTTCCGTCCGCCATGAAGAAGGTAAACCCTGGCTCCTCAACGGTGGCGGCGAGGGTCGCCGCTCAACAACGCGTCCCGCCTTCTCCTGCACCCGCGATGGCCGAACCGGCCACGAGGGGAAGAGGGAGGGGGCGGGGCCGTGGGCGAGGCCAGGGTGCTCGAGGAAGAGGAGGACGGGGCGGCCCGCCGGCCTCGCCTCCGCCAGCAGCTCCTCCTCCAGTGGAAGGTCATGTTGGAGATGACCCCTGTGAATTCTTCATTAGGATGCGGGGGTCACCACATCGTCGCCTTCGTCTCCTGACTCCGTTTGTGCGGGAGATGGAGGCGAACCCGCCAGAGTCGCTGCGGCTGCATATGAGGGGTTGTGGGATCAGTGGCACGCGGGCCCGCGTCGACTTCCCTGCCCCTCATGTGATGTATCTTCGCCAAGGATGGAAGAGGTTCGCTTGCATCCACAGCCTGACGGACGGGCTCACCCTCCACTTCAAGTTGATGGGGGATGGCCACCTCTCTGTCAAGGTCTTCGGGAACCTCGGGACTCGCGCGAGGTGCTGCATGGAGAGCTCCTCTGATGACGAAGATTCCTCCTCGAACGAGGGTGACGAGGAGGACAGCGACAGCAGCGACGAGGGCGGGGGACGGCAGGATGACGGGTCCGACTAGGTGTCGGGCGCCGCTCCTGGTGGCACCGGCGACCCCATCATCCGCGTCGCCGGCTCCTTGAACTTCTTGGGGTCGTCTCTTTGGCGGCTGGCGTAGGGAGGCTGCGGAAGAGGAAGAGGAAGAAGACAGGCGGCAAGGTCGTCATGTCGGAGTACGCGGGCACCGACGCCTTCGTCTCCTACTGATGTCTTGCCGCCTCGTCTTCGAGCTCAGCCTTCGGCGCCGTCATCGCCGTCCGGCCCTGGGGAGGCCGCCGAGATGCCTTCTCGTTGTCTTCCGCCACCCGTAGCTCGCCTGGGCGCCCCTTTTGCCCTTCTTGCCTCCTTGACCTACCTCCTAAGGAGAGGGACAAGAAAGGCATTACGGGCATCTGATCTCTTTTTAGTCTGTAAGCCTTCGGGCATCTGTTAAGTTTAAAACTTGTAATCCCCTTATTCATGTTTCTCATCCCCTATGGACTGTACCTGAATGGAATGTTTTTAATGAAAAAGGAATGTTTGCCGGGTCATTTGTTCGTAGGTAAAAACCCACAATAGGGAATGAATCCCTGGTATCCTTAAGATAAACATTTTCTCGCCCGGCAACAGGCCCTGCCATTTCCCTACTTCACTCGACCTTTCTCACGCCCTTGGCGGAGGCAGGGATGAAGCGGGCTTAGGCTCCTCGTTTTATCCTTTTGCTGCCGCGACTACAACCAAACCTAGTCACAGGGACGAGCCTTAGGGCATAGAGTTATGGGAGCACGGTAGCTTAAGGAAAAGAATGAGGTTTCACATACCTCAATCCATAACGGAATGCATGATAAGGGAAAAAGAACTTATCTGAAGCTGCAGCCCCCGGCAACCCTGGTCTGCCGTGGGCGAATTCTTGTCTTTGCAGCCCCCATCAACACTGGCTTGCCGGGGCCTAGGCACTGGTCTGTTCTTCTTTCCTTCCTCCAAGTGGCTTCGGCAAGGATGCCTGTGCGTCCTGTAAACTAAGGAAGACAGAGGAAGAACAAAGACTCGACCTCCAAGCTAGGGGTTAGCCGCTGCTAAGCACTATCAACCCTAACCAAGGACGAGACTCGACTCAGCATGCATGCTAAAACTTAGGGCGCCAACGCTTCATTTATTTATGCTCAGGGCCTGCGCCTGGCTTTGTACAAAGGGTTAAATGCCTTGTCGGCAAGGCTCGTACAAAAGGGTGGCTTGCCGGGAGGCCCGGCAAGCCGCGCCTTATGGGTAAAACTTGCGAAGATGCTCGATGTTCCAGGAATTACTCACCGGAACAGCATCCTCGGTCTCCAGGCGGACAGCGCCAGGCCTGGTGACTCGTATTACCCGATAAGGGCCTTCCCACTTCGGCGTCAACTTGTTCGTATTCCTGGCCGATTGAACGCGCCGGAGAACAAGGTCGCCTTCCTCAAGGCTTCGGGCATGAACCTTGCGGCTATGGTAGCGGCACAAGGCTTCCTGGTAGCGCGCTGCTCTCACAGCCGCCCAAAGACGATCTTCCTCAAGGAGCATTGCATCATCTTGTCGCAATTGCTCTTGCTCAAGCTCATCATAAGGGAGCACTCGAGGCGACCCGTATATGAGTTCCGTGGGGAGAACTGCTTATGCCCCGTATACCAGGGCAAAGGGCGTCTGGTCGGTGGCTCGATTTGGCGTCGTCCTGATCGACCAATGAACCGCCGGCAATTCATCAATCCAGTGCCTCCCGCTCTTCTGCAGCCTGTCAAAGGTCTTTGTCCTTAATCCTCGCAATACTTCGGCATTTGCCCTCTCATCTTGACCATTGCTCCTAGGGTGAGCAACGGAAGCGAAACAGACCTTGCTGCCGAGGTCTTGGGTATATTGCATGAAGGTGCGGCTTGTAAACTGCGTGCCGTTGTCGGTGATAATCCTGTCGGGTACACCAAAACGGCACACTAGTCCCTTGAAGAACTTGACGGTTGACTGAGCTGTGACCTTCCTCACTGCCTCCACTTCTGGCCACTTTGTGAACTTGTCGATTGCAATGTACAAGTACTCAAAGCCCCCGACGGCGCGGGGGAAAGGGCCCAGTATGTCGAGCCCCCAGACCGAGAAGGGCCAGGAGAGAGGAATGGTTTGAAGGGCTTGAGCTGGTTGATGAAGTTTCTTCGAATGGAATTGGCACGCTTCACACCTGGTGACCAGCGCCGCCGCATCCTGGAGGGCAGTGGGCCAGAAGAAGCCTTGCCGGAATGCCTTGCCGGCAAGAGCTCTCGACCCTATGTGGGATCCACATATGCCTCCATGTATCTCTGCCAACAGCTCCAGTCCTTCCTCCCGGGGGACGCACTTCAATTTCACACCGTTTGGTCTCCTTCTGTACAGGACATCATCGACGAACTGATACATGGTAGACCGACGGGCTACTTTCTCCGCTTCTTCCTGCTCCTCGGGAAGTTCCCCGGTCTGAAGGAATCGGACGGTATGTTGTGCCCACGCTGGAGCCTGGGGCTCGACGGCGAGGACTAAAGGCATTTCCTCCGCCAAAGGAGTGGCTATCTCGACGGCAAAAGCTAGACGCTCCACCGGAGTCAGCCCTCCGGTGGCGGGCTCAGTGTCCCCGGCAACATCCTTGCCGGCGGCTCCGGGGAGCTCAGCAGGAAATTACTTGTCGGGCCCTGACTTCCTCCTCTTGTTCTGCTATGTTGATGGATCAACGGATGGCTGAGAAAGCTGAAGCACAAAGGTACCTGGTTCCACGGGTATCTTGAGAGCAGCGCGCTTTGACAGGTAATCGGTGATGCCATTCTCCGCTCCGGGAACGTGCTCCGCCTGTATACCGTCAAAGCGCTCTTCCAACTTTCTCACTTCATCGACGTAGGCCTTCATCAACGGGCTCTGGTAATCCTTGTTGATTTGTTTGACGACAAGCTGTGAGTCGCCTCTGACAATGAGCTTCTTGATTCCGAGGTCCGCCGCGATCCTAAAACCAGCAAGCAGCCCCTCGTACTCGGTAGTATTGTTCGTTGATACCTCCCTAGGGAAGTCCATCTGGACCACGTATTTGAGGTGCTCTCCGGTGGGCGCGACCAGCAGTACGCCAGCCCCGGCGCCCTGCAAAGAGAAAGCCCCATCGAAGTACATGATCCAGTTGCAACTTGCCTCTTTGCCGGGGAGAGCGGTTTCTTGGACTTCTTCATCAGGTCTTGCGGTCCATTCTGCGGCGAACTCTGCCAGGACTCGGCTCTAAATTGTCGAAGTGCTTCCAAACTTGAGGCCAAAGCTGGACAGCTCCAGCGCCCACTCTACAATCCTTTCCGTTGCATCTAGATTGTGCAATATTCGTTGCAGAGGGAGGCGAGTGACGATAGTGATCTCGTGCGCCTGGAAGTAGTGACACAGCTTTCTCGAGGCCATGAGAAGGCCGAAGAGCAATTTCTGCACACCGGAGTACCTTGACCTAGCCCCCTGCAAGAGGGAGCTAACAAAGTAGACCGGGTGTTGCATCATCTTCTTCTTTGGCTGCGCTCCAATCGGCTGTGTCGCGCCTACGCCAGTGGCACCAGGCTCCGTTGTTGCTATCTCCTCATCATCGATTTCTCTCTACACCACTAGTGTAGCACTGACCACCTGGTTTGTTGCCGCTAAGTACAGCAGCAATGGTTCCTGTGGTCGGGGTGCAACCAGTATTGGCGTGGAGGAAAGATACTTCTTTAGGTCTTGTAACGCCGCTTCGGCTTCCGGCGTCCACTCCATTGGGCCCGCCTTTTTCAAGATCTTGAAAAAGGGGAGGGCGCGCTCGGCAGACTTGGAAATAAATCTGCTCATGGCGGCAACGCAGCCAGCAAGCCGACGCACGTCCTTGACCCGCTTGGGTGCTTCAATCTACTCTATAGCTTTGATCTTGTCCGGATTGGCTTCTATCCCACGCTGCGACACGAAGAACCCGAGAAGCTTGCCAGACGGAACGCCGAAGACGCACTTCTCAGGGTTCAGCTTGAGGTTGATCTTGCGCAGGTTCACAAATGTTTCTTGTAAATCCGGTACAAGGGTTGCCCTGTTCTTGGTTTTGACCACTATATCATCCATATAAGCCTCCATATTTCTATGGAGCTGGGGTTCAAAACCAATCTGGACTGCCCTTGCAAATGTCGAGCCAGCACTCTTCAACCCGTAAGGCATTCGTACGAAACAGTACTGTCGGGGAAACTGATTGCCCACGAACACCTATGGGACCGGAGCCCCTTTTTGGTACGGCAAGGGAGCGGAGGGTGCACGAAGAGCGGATCGAGGCGAACACGCGAGCAGTTTACCCAGGTTCGGGCCGCACGGATGCGTAAAACCCTACTCCTGCCTTGGTTGTATTGTGTTCTTGGCTCAGGAGCACGAAGAGCTACAGAGCTGGTCGCTAGCTACACCGAGCGTGAGAGTGATCAAGGATCGGAACCCTTTCTACGTTGCGCATGGGCCTCCTTTTATAGGTCAAAGGGGTCACCAACAGGTGGCAACGTAGATGAGGGTAAAAATGTAAAAACGGTAGTAGTTGGAATAGTGTATGTACAGTGGTCTATACCTAACCCTGACGGCGGGGGACAAGGGCATTGAATGCACGTCGCCGTCGCCCCAAACAGTGCAAAAAGCGTCCGTCAGGGCGTCTTCGTTCGCCACGAAGGTGGCCTCGTCATCGCGGCTCGCCACGGTGTACCCCAGGCTGCACAGCCTTCCGCCACGTGCACCTGGAAGGGCCCCAGGGCGACGTGTGGCCGGATGAGCTGGAGCACGGGCACGTAGTTGGAGCTTGCCGCGGTTGCTACCTTGCCGCGCCCGGAAGCTTGTCGCTCTCCGGGCCTTGCCGCGACGCGCGGAGCGTTGCGGCAAGTCTTCTGAAATGCCATGTTTGTCCTTCCTGACAAGCTCCTCTTGCCAGGGCCTTGTTCCAAAGTGGTGGTCTTGATCCTGAAACGGCCTTCCCGGCAAGCTCCTCTTGCCGGGGTCTTGTTTCTTTAACTTGAATACTTTGTTCTTGAATGGCTCCAAAGGATCCAGAGCGGGCCTTGGCGGGCGCGTGGCAAGCCCTGCCATGGGATGCTGCTACTGCCCGTGCACAAGTCGGGATACTAAGGTACCCCTACTTTAGTACACCGACAAGTTCGTACCACATGGGGTGATGAATGCCGTCTTATCTTTGTCTTCTCTCGCCATGAAGATCTGGTGGTAGCCGGAGTAGGCATCGAGGAACGACAGCAGGTCACACCCTGTCGTGGAGTCGACAATCTGGTCTATGCGCGGCAACGGGAAGGGGTCAATGCACAGCCTCCACTTCCCATTTGCCTTGCGCACTACCACTGGATTGGCCAACCACGTTGGGTGGAGCACTCCTCTCACCAAACCCGCAGCTTCCAGTTTCCGGATCTCCTCGGTGATGAACTCTTGCCGTTCTAAAGCTTGCTTCCTGATCTTCTGCTTGACGGGCCGCGCATGAGGGCAGACAGCAAGGTGGTGCTCAATCACTTCCCTGGGAACGCCGGGGATGTCGGATGCTTGCCAGGCAAACACGTCGACATTCGCCCGCAGGAAGGTGACGAGCGCGTCTTCCTATTTTTTGTCAAGGGCGGAGCTTATGGTAAAAGCTCCTCCCGTGCCGTCCTCCTTGACAGAAACCTTCTTGGTTCCTGGCGGTGTAGCCCTGGATCTCTTGTTTCTGCCGGTGGAGCTCTCTGGCACGTCCTCGACGGGAGCGCGACACTCCAAAGAGGTGCGCTTGCCGGAGTGGGCGCCTGAGATCTCGTCGGTCTTCTTCTTTTCGGTGGAGCTCTCAGGCGCGTCCTCGACGGGAGCACAGCACTCCGAAGAGGTGCGCTTGCCGGAGTGGGCGCCTGAGGTCTCGCTGGTCTTCTTCTTCTTCCCTCCCGGGGCTCTAGTGGCAGGAGCAAGTGCCCCCATAGAGGCAGTTGCTGCAACTGCTTGCTGGTACAATTGGTCGGCGCAAATCAGCGCATCTTTCTTGTCGGAGGGGATGGTGATGATCGTCATGGGCCCTGGCATCTTCAGGGTATTGTAGGCATAGTGTGATGCTGCCATGAACTTGGCCAGCGCTGGGCGGCCAAGGATCCCGTTGTAAGGCAGGGGGGTCTTGGCGACATCGAACACGATCCTCTCTGTCCTGTAGTTCAGATTGCTTCCAAAAGTCACGGGCAGTGTGACTTTCCCCTTCGGTTGACTCCTTCCTGGGCTGACCCCTTGAAACGTGCCCGTCTCCTCGAGGTCTCTATCAGGGACTTGCAGCTTCTCGATCACGGTGGGCGAGAGTAGGTTTAGGCCGGCCCCGCCATCGACTAGCATCTTCGTCACCTTGAGGTTGCGTATTGTTGGTGAAACCAACAACGGCAAGCACCCGACCACAGTAGTGCGATCAGGGTGATCCTCGGCATCAAAGATGATAGGTGTGCTGGACCATTTCAGCGGCTTTTGGGCACCGGACGATGGCTCCGCTGCAGTAACTTCACGCGCCCACTGTTTAAGTTGGCGGTGAGAAGCGTGCAGCGAGGCGCCACCATCGACACACATGGCGTCCGTAGCCTTCTGAAACTCTTGGCCGCCGGACTCGTCGTCCTCTTCGTGATCATCGTCTTCAGATCTTCTATCGCGGCCCCGGGCGGGCCTTTCCTGCTGTTTCTCCTTGCCGCGACGGCCCGCTTGGCCGTCACGTTTCTTGTTGGACCCTTCAGCGCCGTCCTGGCCCTTCTCCTTGTCCCGCCACTCGTATTCAGCCCTTTGCTTCTCAGCAAGGAGCTCAACCTGGTGGCAGTCCTGGAGATCATGGCCCTTGGTGCGATGGATCTTGCAGTACCGTTTGCCGGAGTTTCCTGGCTTCTCGGCAGCCGCCAAGGCCCGGCAGGCAACACACCCGGCAATTTCCTTGCCAGGGTCACCCGCCTTGGTTTTCTTGGCAGAGCCGGCATCATCAGATCCCTCGACGGCAAGCACGGCCTTCCCCTTGTGCTTCCTGTTACGGTTCCGGCCCTTCCTCGCCGGGGCAGCAGTATCTTTGTCTGAAGAGTCGGTTTCCGCACCAGCGCCTTCGCCGGGGTACTTCCGTCCCTCTTCAGCCCGGGCACATCTGTCGACAAGAACGTAGAGCTCTGCCACGTCCTTCACCTTGGTCATCGCCAGTTCTTCGCGCATCTTGCGGTTGCGCACGTTCTGGTGGAACGCACTGATGATGGCGGCAGGGTGAAGATCGGGGATATTGTACTGTACCTGGCTGAATCTCTGTATGTACTTGCGCAGAGTCTCGCCTTCCTTCTGGGGTAAGACATGTAGGTCACTCGCCTGGCCATGGGCTTGGTGGCCTCCGGTAAAGGCGCCAACAAACTCATGACACAAGTCGGACCAGGAGGAAATAGAGTCTACTAGCAAGTGCATCAACCATGACATGGCGTTGGCTTTAAGAGCCAACGGAAAGTAATTCGCAAGCACCTTATCGTCGCGAGCCCCGGCAGCTTGCATCGCGAAGGTGTAGATGCTGAGGAACTCCGATGGGTGGGTCTTGCCGTTGTATTTCTCGCCAACGTCAGGTTTGACGGTGCGGTGAGAGGGCCACTGGAACTGCCGCAGCTCACGGGTGAAATTCGGACAGCCTACCTCGTAGGGTAGACCTCCAGGGCTTTCCGGTGCCGGGCTGTCCGTAGCAGGCCCTCCTCGCCTGTCTGACTGGTGGCGCGTTTCGCGCCGACGCTCGATGGTGGTTCGAGCGTCTTCATGAGCTCGCTCCTGAAGAACTCGACGCTGATCGCCACGGGTCCGTGGGTCGGACGATGCTATGGAAATGGCGTCGCCTGCGACCTCTCGACGGGTCGACGCACGCGGCACCGGGCGAGGGGGGGCGAATGCACCGTAGCCACGGCGTTGCCGGCCCTCCCGCCGTCAGTGCGCGGGGCCCCATCAGAGCGTCGGCCTAGGAACTCCGCTGGATTTAGGTCATCCCTGTTGGCGACTGTGACAAGGCTTCGGATGGTGGCTCTCCATTCGTCGAGTTTCCCCATAACGGGAGGAAAGTCGAGGAGCAACTGCGCGCGCGCCAAAGCTTGGGTTGGTGTCAACGGTAGCGAAACCCGCACGGATCGTCACGCGCTTCGACCCCTGACCGTGTCAGGGGGAGCTCCATCATGATCTCGCGGTCGCCTATCGTCTCCACCAGTGCTTCGGCGGGCGGGCAGGTCTTCTACGTCCCGGGAGCAACGCTCGGGGCTCTTCCCATGGCGACGCCCGGGGTCTTCCGGACGACGACGCCGTTCGTCGCGCGCTGCTTGAGAAGAGCACGCGGTTGGCGCCGGCGTGGGAGTTCTGGAGGGCCTCGCGTCGCCCTCGGGTGGTGCGGCCGCGACCTTGGAGGGCCCCGCGCCACCCGCGGAGGGCCGGGTTCCATCTCTGGAACTGGCGGTGCGCGGCCTGTTACCAGGCGCACAAGCGTCGCCACCTCCCAAACTCCGGCTATCGGGATGGCGTCGGTGTTCGCGAGCAGCGCCCCGAGTCCTTTCCGCGGCTGGTCCACTGCTCGCCCGCGTCGGGACATGCTGTCCGGCTTCCGACTGGCCAACCGCCACCGTCGTCTTCTTCTTGGGCGCCATGAAGATGTAGGAGCGTCGAACTAACCGCTAAAGCCGATTCTCACAACTGCGCGCCCCTACCTGACGCGCCAAAGATGTCGGTGTATTTGGATCGACACCTATGGGATCACAAGAATCCCTACTAAGAGCGGATCTAACGATCAGGACACAGTTCCTTTACCCAGGTTCGGGCCGCAAAGATGCGTAAAACCCTACTCTTGCTTTGCTGGATTATATGTTGATGTTCTTCAGTTAACGAGGAGCTCCAAGAGAGTCATGAGGAGTTCTAAAAAGCCGAATCCCCCTCCTGGTCGCCTCGGGCCTCCTTTTATTGGGAAAAGGGGTTGCCACAGTGGCACACAGGAGGTGGAAAGGGTACAGTGATGCGAGGTTATCCCTCGTATTACAGGACAAGGTGCATTTAATGCGCCTAGCTTAGGTGTCCTTGCTTTATCGGGGACGTGGGGAGACGCCCGTCTTGTCCGTCGCCGCCCCTCCTCGCGTTAACACGCACCCTGGCCAGCGGTGCCTGAGGTGCCATGTAGGTAGACAGACAGCTGAGGTGGCATAACGGCGGGTCTCCACGAGGATCTGTGGGTTGCCACGCAGGAGCCTGTCCAGCTGGTTGGGTCGGCAGCTGCGTGGGTCGGTGGAAACCCAGTTGGTGCGGGCCTGGTGGTGGCCCCATGGGTGTCCTCAGCAAGGGCCTTGCAGGGGCCCCGACAAGGGTCTTGCCGCGGCGCCTGCTGTCATCCCCGGCAAGGTGCTTGCCGGGGGCCTTGTGGCCTTCCTTGGCTGGGATCCCGCCAAGGGTCGTCGTCATCTGGTCTTGAATATCTTCACAAAGATCTGCATGCCACCATGGGGATATCTCCTGAATCCTCGCCCCACGGAGGCGGTGGACTCAAGGGTGATTCGCTCTATAGGTTCAGGGCGAGCTGCCGCGGCAAGGGTCTTGCCGGGGCTACCAGAGCCGGCCCCGGCAAGGATCTTGTCGGGGGAAGCCGCTTCGTCCCTTTGCTCTTTGTGGTCTTGTTCTTGGCGTCGCCCCAGTCTCCATCGAGCTTCAGTCTCGCCCCGGCTCGCCTCCCTCGCCATGCTTAGCGTAGTGGCGCCGTGCCTCACACTGCGCGTGCACAGTCATAGGGGTACAAAAATTGTATCCCTCTTTTTGTACACCGACACTGAGTAGGAATACTACTTGTGCATCCAAAATCCTTAAACCAAGTTTTGCCATATGAGTCCACCATACCTACCTATATGCGGTATTTATGTGTCGTTCCAAGTAAATTTGTATGTGCCAACTCTAATTTTCAAAATGAATTTCATTTTTGTGTGCCTATACCGCTCAGGAAGCGACAGGGGATGGCCAACATATTTGCATGCTAGATGTTTTATTCTCAAGATGAGTGTTTATTCACTTGTCATTGCACGAGAGTATGGCGGTAATAGGGATGCCCAGTCCCGAAATGAAAAAGAAATTTACTTTATGTTTTCAAATAATAAATTCCTTGGAAAGTGTTGGTATCGAAGGCACCCGTGGATACGGCTACCCATGGATCGTGAAAGAATGGTGGAAAAAGGAATAAACTTTTTTATGTTTGGGAACCGCCTATGATGTATCTAGCATGGAAGGTATTGGGAACTACTCGGTCGTTTTCCTTGACGGGAAAAGCATGCCTCTCAAAATAATTTTTATCCCTCAATTTAAGCTTTGAGCTCTGGCACCTCTACAAATCTCTGCTTCCCTCTGCGAATGGCCTATCTATTTACTTTATGCATTTTTGTATTTGAGTCTCCATCTTCATTTTTAAAGCACCAACTAGGGAGCACTATGATCATACTTGCGCATTGGATGTAGCTAATATTCGAGTGTGTTTCATGAATGGATCAATGATTGAGCATAATGGGCTAGGGATAACTTTCTTTAGTGTTGATATTTCGAAAGACATGGTTGCTTGTTGATATGCTTGAGTATTGAAGTCTTCATGTCAAATATAGACTATTACTTTGAATCATCTAAAAAGTCCATATGTCCATGCTACAACGAAAAGAATATGATGAACATGTCAGGCAACATTCCACATCAAAAATTCATTTACTTACATGAGGACGAGCATGCATTAAGCTTGGTGATGCTGATATGTCTCCAATGTATCTATATTTTTTTATTGTTCCATGTTGTTATATTATCATTCTTGGGTGTTTTGCAATCATTTTATAGAGACTTTACATCATTTTTTGGGACTAACCTATTGATATAGTGCCCAGTGCCAGTTGCTGTTTTTTGCTTGTTTTTTACTTGCAGAATATTAGTACTAGACAAAGTCCAAATATATCTGTCAGGGATGCATTGTTGCCTTGTGCGCAACATGTGGGTCCCTGAGGACTTGGTGTGTAGTCCAAGTATATCTGTTAGGATCAGCATTTCACCCCTATATGGTAACCAACCATGTGTAACCCTAGAAACCCCCGGTGCCTATATAAGCCGAAGGGTTTAGTTCGTAGCGACATATTCATTCATCATTACCAGTAGCCTTACGGTTTATCCCACAACTCGCAATCTCACGGTAGATCAACTCTATACCTCGATACACCTATAATATAAGCAAGAGCACGATGTAGGGTTCTAACTCCTCAAGAAGGCCCAAACTTGGATAAAACTAATGTGTCCCTTGTCTCATGTTACCTATCAATCCGATCTCACAGCTCGGCCCCCTTACCCGAGATATGTCGGTTATGACACCGACATTGGTGCTTTCATTCAGAGCTCGTTGCATGATCGCCTCGGAGCAATGGCTTCGCTAGTTGCCAACTTGGATCCCCTCGACACCTCTGGCGTATCGACAATCCTCACCACTGGGCCATCTAAAGGCTCGACGAATGCCAAAATCGCACTCCCCTTAGAGGTGACAGGGCACGTTCAGGAACTCTGTCTAGAGCACTACACTCCCTTGTTGAGATTGGCCGACGGAGTCCGACTTGAGGGAACCTCGGAGCCGAGCTCTCGTTGGAGGGACGACCACAGAATCAATTAGCGAGAAGAAACGATGATCTCGGATGATAAGCCAAACCCGAATACCTCCCTCTCCGTACTTCTTCCCCACAAAGAACACGGGGTACCTTGGAGCACCCCCCGACCGGATTGTTTTTTTATCCCACCCGCCCCCACGTCAAGTATTGTCCGTGTAATTCAGGGCCTCCCGACGTCTGGGACTTAATCTATGTATAACAAGTAGTCGGGGAGACAGTCCCACAATTCTGGTTGAGATTCTTGTTCGTCAAGAACAGAATAACCAACTGCCCCGACATAGAAGTATTTGCTACCTTTCATCTCAGTTGTGACGACGAGGGTGTTTAAAATCCCTCGCCAGGTGCCAAGTTCAAACTTTCCCCAAGCTCTTGAAATTGGTATTGAAATTTTGCGCCATCGAACATGCCTGACTGGCACAAGATGAAAATTCTGAACCCACCCGGTCAGGAAAATCTAAAGACCGTGACCTCACACGACAAGGAAAGCCATCTAGGTGCTCCGTGCTAGTAGAGTCACCATGGAAAAGAAAGAAGACATGATTCCCGACCACCTTGGATGGACTACTGGACCAACCGTGCCCTATACACTCCGTCCTGCTTGACACCAATCCAACCCACAGCCTTCGAGCATGTTGGGTCGTGAGACAAGTGGCCAAGGGTCGCGAGGCCCTCCTCACTGATGGGGATGCCTTCGATCATCTGACAAAGTTCTTGTTGAAGCCGAGGTCATGCTGATTTACCAAACATACGAGTCAGGAAATCATAGAAAACAAGCCTCTTACCGCGGTCGGTGCTGCACATGCTCGTACCGTGCATCTCATTAGAGCTCTAGTAGAGAAAAGCAGTTCAATTAGAAGTTTGTTCAAGCAAAAGCTACTGAACTTGTTTGTACTTACGTGACGCCCCCGATTTAATCCTACACTAATCATACATGTAATTGTGTACGATCAAGATTAGGGACTCGCGGGAAGATATCACAACACAACTCTAAAAAACAAATTGAGTCATACAAACTTTATATTACAAGCCAGGGACCTCGAGGGATCAAATACATCAACTCGAATACAAACGAGTCAGCGGAAGCAACAATATCTGAGTACATACATAAGTTAAACAAGTTTGCCTTAAGAAGGCTAGCGCAAAAGCAACATCGGTCGAAATGACAAGGCCTCCTGCCTAGGAGCCTCCTAACTACTCCTGGTCGTCGGCGGTCTCCGCGTAGTAGTAGGCTCCGTCGAGGTAGTAGTAGTCGTCGGTGATGGCATCTGGCTCCTGGGAACCGTCATCTGATCGCAACAACCAGAAAGTAGAAGGAAGGGGGGAAAAGGGTAGCAAAGCAACCGTGAGTACTAATCCGAAGTACTCGCAAGCATCAAATCTATACTAAGTATGCATTGCATCAAATGGAAGGGTTGTATCTGTGGACTGTACTACATAATGCCAGAATTGAGGGGAAGGTCTAGCCTATCGAAGACTAGCATCTTTGTAACACCCCGGACACACCCGCTGATGGTCGTTACTCCTGGCGGACCTAGACTGGCCCCAGAGAACAATACTAGTATTTTATGTGCACTTTGTCCTCACTCGTGCGCACCCGGGAGCAACTTCCCAGTCGGTCACCCAACCTGAAATTACTCCAAGCTGAGCACGCTTAACTTTGGAGTTCTGTCTGAATGGGTTTCCAAAAAAGAAGGAATTCCTTATTGATATGAGCAGTCTATCACCTCTATTAAGCCAGGCTATCACATACACCCCCACTCAGAGGAACCGACGTCCTCGTCGGGCCACAGGAACGTTCCCTCTTGGCACATACATATGTGCATCTAGTCTAGTACATGTGCCATGCCGTGTGCCACAACGGGTCACAAATGTCATGAAGAACATGATCGCGCACTGCTACTTCTCTAGCTTGCGTTGTATTCCCTCGAAGAGGAAAGGGTGATGTAGCACAGTAGCGTAAGCATTTCCCTCAGTTTTTTAGAACCAAGGCATCAATCCAGTAGGAGACCTGCACAAACAAATAAGAACTTCGCAGCCAACGCGATAAGGGGTTCTCAATCCCTTTTTGGTCATTTACAAAAGTGAGATCTGATAGATATGATAGTATAATATTTTTGGTATTTTTGGTATGAGAACAGAAAGTAAATAAATCAAAGTAAAGTAGATGAAAGATTAATATGTTGCGAATAGACCCGGGGGCCATAGGTTTCACTAGTGGCTTCTCTCATGATAGCAGAATTCTACGGTAGGTAAACAAATTACTGTCGAGCAATTGATATAAAAGCGCATAGTTATGAGAATATCTAGGCATGATCATTATATGTAGGCATCACGTCCGTGACAAGTAGACCGAAACGATTTTGCATCTACTACTATTACTCTACACATCGACCGCTATCCAGCATGCATCTAGAGTATTAAGTTCATAAGAACAGAGTAATGCTTTAAGCAAGATGACATGATGTAGAGAGATAAACTCGAGCAATATGATATAAACCCCATCTTTTTATCCTTGATGACAACAATACAATATGTGCCTTGCTGACCCTGCTGTCACTGGGAAAGGACACCGCAAGATTGAACCCAAAGCCAAGCACTTCTCTCATTGCAAGAACTATAGATCTAGTAGGCCAAACCAAACCAATAATTCGAAGAGACTTGCAAGGATATTATAATCATACATAAAAGATTTCATAAAAGAATCAAATATTGTTCATAGATAATCTTGATCATAAACCCACAATTCATCGGATCTCGACAAACACACCGCAAAAAGATTACATCGAATATATCTCCTCGAAGATCGAGGAGAACTTTGTATTGAGATCCAAAAAGAGAGAAGAAGCCATCTAGCTAATAACTATGGACCCGAAGGTCTGTGGTAAACTACTCACAACTCATTGGTGAGGCTATGGCGTTGATGTAGAAGCACTCCGTGGTAGATCCCCCCTTCGGCGGAGCTCCGGAACAGGCCCCAAGATGCGATCTCACGGGAACAGAAGGTTGCGGCGGTGGAACTAGGGTTTTCTCTATTGCCTCGATGTTTTTAGGGTATATGGATATATATAGGAGGAAGGATGGCATCGGGGGAGCCAGAGGGGGCCCATGAGGGTGGGGGGCGCGCCTAGGGGGAGGGGGCGCGCCCTGGACCCTTGTGGCCACCTCCCTTGTTCCCTCGCGTGTACTCCAAGTCTTCTAGGTAGATACGGTTCCAAAAATAACTATCCCGAAGGTTTCATTCTGTTTGGACTTCGTTTGATATCCCTTTTCTGCGAAACACTGAAATAGGCAAAAAAAAACAACAATTTGCACTGGGCCTTGGGTTAGTAAGTTAGTCCCAAAAATAATATAAAAGTGTAAAATAAAGCCCATTAAACATCCAAATCAGAATATATGATAGCATGGAACAATCAAAAATTATAGATACGTTGGAGACGTATCAAGCATCCCCAAGCTTAATTCATGCTCGTCCTCGAGTAGGTAAATGATAAAAACATAATTTTTTATGTGGAATGCTAACCAACAAATTCTCAATGTAATTTCTTTATTGTGACATGAATGTTCAGATCCGAAAGATTCAAGACAAAAGTCTATATAGACATAAGAATAATAATACTTCAAGCATACTAACAAAGCAATCATGTCTTCTCAAAATAACATGGCCAAAGAAAGTTATCCCTACAAAATCATATAGTCTGGCTATGCTCCCTCTTCATCACATAAAATATTCATATCATGCACAACCCCGGTTTCAGCCAAGCAATTGTTTTCATACTAAAAAAAATTCAAACCTTTCAACTTTCACGCAATACATGAGCGTGAGCCATGGATATAGCACTATAGGTGGAATAGAGTGGTGGTTGTGGAGAAGACAAAAAAGAGGAAGATAGTCTCACATCAACTAGGCGTATCAATGGGCTATGGAGATGCCCATCAATATATATCAATGTGAGTGAGTAGGGATTACCATGCAACGGATGCACTAGAGATATAAGTGTATGAAAGCTCATCAAAAGAAACTAAGTGGGTGCGCATCCAACTTTCTTGCTCATGAAGACCTAGGGAATTTGAGGAAGCCCATCGTTGGAATATACAAGCCAAGTTCTATAATGAAAATTCCAACTAGTATATGAAAGTGACAAAACAAGAGACTCTCTATCATGAAGATCATGGTGCTACTTTGAAGCACAAGTGTGGAAAAGGATAGTAGCATTGTCACCTTTTTTGGAGGGGCTTTCTCTCTTCTTCTTTTTTTAGCCTTTCCTAACATGGGACAATGCTCTAATAATGAAGATCATCACACTTTTATTGAATTACAACTCAAAGATTACAACTCAAAGCTAGAACAAAATATGACTCTATGTGAATGATCATGAAGCATGTCATATGAACGGAATGGTGGAAAGTTGCATGGAAATATATCTCGGAATGGCTATGGAAATGCCATGATAGGTAGGTATGGTGGCTGTTTTGAGGAAGGTATATGGTGGGTGTATGGTACCGGCGAAAGTTGCGCGGTACAAGAGAGGCTAGCAAAGGTGGAAAGGTGAGAGTGTGTATAATCCATGGACTCAACATTAGTCTTAAAGAACTCATATACTTATTGCCAAAATCTACGGTCATCAAAACAAAGTATTCAATGCATGATCCTAGGGGAAGGGTTGGTAGGAGTTAACCATCGCGCGATCCCGACCTCCACACAAAGGATGACACTCAATAAATACCTCATGCTCTAACTTCGTCACATAGCGGTTCACCATACGTGCATGCCACGGGAATCACAAACTTTAACACAAGTATTTCTAAAATTCAAAATTACTCCACTAGCATGACTCTAATATCACCATCCATATATCTCAAAACAATCATCAAGTATCAAACTTCTCATAATATTCAATGCATTTTATATGAAAGTTTTTACTATATTCATCTTGGATGCCTATCATATTAGGACTAGTTTTATAACCAAAGCACATTACCATGCTGTTCTAAAACACTCTCAAATAGATATAAGTGAAGCATGAGAGATCATCAATTTCTACAAAATAAAACCACCACCGTGCTCTAAAAGATATAAGTGAAGCAATAGAGCAAAACTATCTAGCTCAAAAGATATAAGTGAAGCACATAGAGTATTCTAATAAATTCTAAACCATATTTATCTCTCTCAAAATGTGTTTCCGGCAAGGAAGATTGTGGCAAACTAAAAATCAATGACTCAAATCATACATGACGCTCCAAGCAAAACACATATCATGTGGTGAATAAAAATATAGTCCCTAGTATAGTTACCGATAGATGAAGACGAAAGAGGGGATGCCTTCCCGGGGCATTCCCAAGCTTAGGCTTTTGGTTGTCCTTGAATTTTACCTTGGGGTGCCTTGGGCATCCCCAAGCTTAGGCTCTTGCCACTCTTTGTTCCATAGTCCATCAAAGCCATACTCAAAACTTGAAAACTTCACAACACAAAACTTAGCCAAAAATCTCGTGAGCTCCGTTAGTATAAGAAAACAAACCACCACCCAAAGGTACTGTAATGAACTCATTCTTTGTTTATATTGGTGTTAAACCTACTGTATGACAACATCTCCATGATTCATACCCCCCGATACTACTAATAGATTCATCAAAATAAGCAAACAACACACGAAAAACAGAATCTATCAAAAACAGAACAGTCTGTAGTAATCATAAATTGGTAAACGTGAGGAATTTGTCTATTAATCATCTGCAAAAAGAATCAACTAAATAGCACTCTCCGGTAAAAAATTACAGCCAATCTCGTGTGCGCTAAAGTTTATGTTTTTTACAGCATGATCATATAAACTTCACACAAGTCTTACCGAAGGTTCTACTTGGCACAAACACTAATTAAAACACAAAACCACATCTAAACAGAAGCTAGATGCAATATTTATTCCTAAACAGAAGCAAAAACAAAGAAAATAAAATTGGGTTGCCTCCCAACAAGCGCTATCGTTTAACGCCCCTAGCTAGGCACTGATAATTCAATGATGCTCACATGAAAGATAAGAATGAAACACAAAGAGAGCATCGTATAGAATTTGAATATCACATCTAAGTCTAACATACTTCCTATGCATAGGCAAATTATAGGAAAACAAATTAGCAAGACAAGCAAGATCTAACATATGCAAGGAAGAAGAAAGAAACAAGATCAATCTCAACATGAAGAGAGGTAATTTAGTAACATGAAGATTTCTACAACCATATTTTCCTCTCTCATAATAATTGCATGTATGATCATAAGCAAATTCAACAATATAGTCATCACAAAACATATTCTCAACACGATCCACATGCATACAAAGTTGACACTCTTCCAAAATAGTGGGATCAACATTAACTAAAGTCATGACCTCTCCAAACCCACTTTTATCAAAAATTTCATAAGATTGAACATTCTCCAAATATGTGGGATCTAAAGTTGACACTCTTCCAAACCCACTTTCAATATTATTGCAAACACTATTATCAATCTTACATTCCTCATGGGGATTAAATAAGTTTTCAAGATCGTAAGAAGCATCACCCCAATCATGATCATTGCAACAAGTAGTAGACATATTAAAACTAGCCTCCCCAAGCTTAGGGTCTTGCATATTATTAGCACAACTGATATTAAGAGAATTTATAATAACATCATTTCAATCATGCTTTTCATTGAAGGAACTATCATGAATCGCTTCATAAATTTTTTCTTTCAACACTTCATCACAAATTTCAGATTCACGAATTACAAGCAAAACTTCATAAAGATAATCTAGTGCACTCAACTCACTAGCAATAGGTTCAACATAATTGGGTCTTTTAAAAAGATTAGCAAGTGGATGAGGATCCATAATTTAGCAAGCGAAGATGCAAGCTAATAGAGGGCACATAGCAACACAAGCAAACAGAGGCGAACGGAAAAAACACGGAAAAAGAAGGGCAAATAAAACAGCAAGGGTGAAGTGGGGAGAGGAAAATGAGAGGCAAATAATGTAATGTGATGGATAAGGGTTTGTGATAGGTACTTGTTATATGACTTTTGCTAGATCTCCCCGGCAACGGCGCCAGAAATTCTTCTTGCTACTTCTCGAGCTTGTGTTGTATTCCCTCGAAGAGGAAAGGGTGATGCAGCACGGTAGCATAAGTATTTCCCTCAGTTTTTGAGAACCAAGGTATCAATCCAGTAGGAGACCATGCGCGAGTCCCTCGCACCTGCACAAACAAATAAGAACTTCACAGCCAACGCGATAAGGGGTTGTCAATCCCTTTACGATCATTTACGAAAGTGAGATCTGATAGATAGGATAGTATAATATTTTTGGTATAAGAACAGAAAGTAAATAAAGCAAAGTAAAGTAGATGAAAGATTAATATGTTGAGAATAGACCCGGGGGCCATAGGTTTCACTAGCGGCTTCTCTCCTGATAGCAGAATTCTATGGTGGGTAAACAAATTACTGTCAAGCAATTGATAGAAAAGCACATAGTTATGAGAATATCTAGGCATGATCATTATATATAGGCATCACGTCCGTGATAAGTAGACAGAAACGATTCTGCATATACTACTATTACTCCACACATCGACTGCTATCCAGCATGCATCTAGAGTATTAAGTTCATAAGAACAGAGTAATGCTTTAAGCAAGATGACATACTATTACTCCACACATCGACCGCTATCCAGCATGCATCTAGAGTATTAAGTTCATAAGAACAGAGTAATGCTTTAAGCAAGATGACATGATGTAGAGGGATAAACTCAAGCAATATGATATACACCCCATCTTTTTATCCTCGATGGCAATAATACAATAAGTGCCTTACTGCCCCTGCTGTCACTGGGAAAGGACACCGTAATATTGAACCCAAAGCCAAGCACTTCTCCCATTGCAAGAACTATAGATCTAGTAGGCCAAACCAAACCAATAATTCCAACAGACTTGCAAGGATATTATAATCATACATAAAAGATTTCAGAAAAGAATCAAATATTGTTCATAGATAATCTTGATCATAAACCCACAATTCATCGGATCTCGACAAACACACCGCAAAAAGATTGCATAGAATAGATCTCCTCGAAGATCAAGGAGAACTTTGTATTGAGATCCAAAAAGAGAGAAGAAGCCATCTAGCTAATAACTATGGACCCGAAGGTCCATGGTAAACTACTCACAACTCATTGGTGAGCCTATGGCGTTGATGTAGAAGCACTCCGTGGTGGATCCCCCCTCCGGCGGAGCTCCGGAACAAACCCCCAAGATGGGATCTCACGGGAACAAAAGGTTGCGGCGGTGGAATTAGGGTTTTCTTTGTTGCCTCGATGTTTTCAGCGTATATGGATATATATAGGAGGAAGGAGGGCATCGAGGGAGCCAGAGGGGGCCCACGAGGGTGGGGGCGCCCAGGGGGAGGGGCGCGCCCTGGACCCTCGTGGCCACCTCCCTTGTTCCCTCACGTGTACTCCAAGTTTTCTGGGTAGATACGGTTCCAAAAATAACTCTCCTGAAGGTTTCATTCCATTTGGACTCCGTTTGATATCCCTTTTCCGCGAAACACTGAAATAGGCAAAAAAAACAGCAATTTGCACTAGGCCTTGGGTTAGTAGGTTAGTCCCAAAAATAATATAAAAGTGTAATATAAAGCCCATTAAACATCCAAAATAGAATATATAATAGCATGGAACAATAAAAAAATATAGATACGTTGGAGACGTATCATGCACTTGTCCGCAAACATCCGTGTAACCGCGAGGGTCGGCTCTGATACCAACTTGTAACGCCTCGGACACACCCGCAGTGGTCGTTACTCTTGGCAGGATCTAGACTGGCCTCACAGATCAATACTAGTCTTTTTTGCGCACTTTGTCCTCACTCATGCGCACTGAGGTGCAACTTCTCAGTCGGTCACCCATCCTGAAATTACTCCAAGATGAGCACGCTTAACTTTGGAGTTTTGTCTGAATGGGCTTCAAAGAAGGAATTCCTTATTGATATGAGTAGTCTATCACCCCTATTAAGCCAGGCTATCACAATCTTCTTTAAGCCACCATCTTGCAGCAACAGGAGAGAGTAGAGTAGCATAACATATGTAATAATTATGTTGTTGCATCAATGCCCAGAGATCCCTTCTCGACTCCCCACGAGAAAGCAATCCTGGAGCCACATATCCATTTCATGCCTCAACATCCAGTTCTAGTTGTATCGATCGGGATACAACACCGAGCGTCCGTTACCATGGACACGTCTATTCGAATAGATTAAACTTCCCTGCATGGGTGCACCAACTTACCCAACACGCTCGATTAGCTCCCTCCGGACACACCATCAGGTCATGTCCACCCTCGACTGATCGACAAATCGCATCTCTACCTAGGCTCAACAAAGAGCTCAGCACACCGTTCTACATCCTAAGCGCGCAGGGGTCTTGGGCCCATCACCCTTTGCACTCCTGCGTGTTGCGTGGGCGGCCCAGAGCAGACCCCCACCCCCTTATACAGCGCGGGTGGTTCCGGTCCAACCGGGCACGCGCCGCTCAGTCGCTGACGTTCGAAGAGCTTCGACTGATACATACGACACATAGTGCCCATACTTATTCCCACGTGGTGGTCAGTAGGAAAAGGCTAGAGGCCTACTTTGATCACATATCCAAAGCATTAGTGAATTGGGAGCGCGCGGTAACGAACAAAGACTCACGACCATGTGACCCTCTCGCCCCATCTCGTGGACTTACCTCAAGGGCCTGGAATGCCCGGTCGTGCCATGTAATTATCTCGCGGGTACCCTCTAGGTCAACTCGACTCCACATCACTTGTCACATTTCTCTCACGAGTACCCCTCAGGGCCGACCCGACTCCATCATGGTTTTGGGGTAAGGTCAAAGTATTCGTGTGTCCAAAACATCAAAGGGAATCCGAAGAATCACCCTCGATGAATTCCTACTCGATGGTCCAAACATCAAGGGGGGGACCTGAGGAATCACCCTTGAATGATTCCTACTCGATGTAACTGTCAAGGTGAACTAAGGAGGAATCACCCTCGATGGTTCACTCTTGCTGGGTTGCACGACAGAGTTATTATCGGGAGTGGTGACGGAGGAATCACCCTCCATAGACCATGACTGATTAGCTACACTATAGAGATCTCATCAGAAGTGCTATACGAAGTATCACCCTCGGCACTTGATAGTAACTCTGCAGAGTTGTACAACAAAGGGGGGATGATGTGATGTGTCAGGCTCTGGACATCGATCACGTTGATCGAGTCATCTGGTAATCCAGTTGGGGCAACAGGGACAAGGCGGGGGTCGCTGATGGATCACTAACCAACCTATACTAAGCATATAGGATAAACATGTAGGTAACAATAGCAGGCTATGCATTAGAATAGGAGCAATCAATTACAATAGCAAAATCTAATGCAAGCATGAGAGAGAATGTAATGTGTGATATAGGAATGATCAAGGGGGGTTTGCTTGCCTGGAAGCTCTGCCGCAAAGGACTGGTCGTCAGGGGTGAGGTCGACGTCGGGAGCAGTGTCAATCTCAGTGTCTACCAGAGAGAAGAGGGGGGAAGAAACAATAAATATAAAGCAAACAGATGCATCACTATGCATGACATGACAATATGCAATGCTAGGGGTGATCTAATGCAGTACTACATGTTGCAGACGGAGAGGGAAAACATCCAGAAAGGTTTTCCTGGTGTTTAGTGTTTTCCGTAAAGATGAAGAGAGGGGGACGGTTCCATGTTCAGCATGCTAGGGGCATGTGATAGATGAACGGATTGCATATTCAGATTCATTACATTTTCTGAGAAACTTTCATATATAAATTATTTTCATCCGAGTTACAAATTATTTTATATGAATTTTCAAAGTTTTAAAACATTATGAAATTATTACTAATTCAAAAATGCAATTATTACAACAGCATCACGCCAGCATGATGTCACTGGTCAACCCAGCTGGTTCAGGTCAAACCTGATAGCTGGGTCCCACATGCCATAGACAGGGGAGTTAACAGAGATTAATTTTAATCTAAACTAACTAATTAAACTACTGGCCCACCTGTGAGTGACTAACTAAATTAAACTAATTATATTAATTAGATTTAATTAGCTAATTAGGGGGAGGGCCCACTGACAGTGATAGGACGCTGCCCGGTGAGCCGTTGACCGAGGTCAACGGGGCCTGTGGGGCCCTTTGCCAGCGACCCAGAAGGGTGGCCCCAGCTGTCCACATCGGCGGGCAGCGCCGGAGTTACTCCGGCGGTCAAAACCGCGACGGAGTGGCCCGGACCTGGCCAAAAATGGCCACATGGGGCCATTTGGTGTGTGGTTAGGCGCGTCTGAGAATGGCGGAGCCGCGCATTTAATGGGGCCAACAACGATGGCTGGGGGTTGGCCGACGCTGAGCACGACAGCGGGCTCGGGGCCACAGCACCTGCTCGGTCAAACTAACGGGCTAGGGGTGGCCTACGGCTCACGATGATGCTAATGAGCCACAAGGCGGGCCCGGTTGGTCATCGGAGTGACGCCGATGATGTGACCAGGCGGCGACGGGTTTGGCCTCGGTGGAGAGTGGTGCTAGGGGACGCGCACAAAGGTGCAGAAAGAGAGGAAAGGAAGAGCAGCTCACAGAGGTCTAGCAGGGGTGCATAGCAGTCGGTGGACACAGCGGCTGTTGGGGTGGCTTGCTCGGGCTCGTGGTCGAGGACGACACAACGGGACGCGACGGAGCTCCTTGACACGACGGCGGGGCACATGGCAGTCGGTGGCCGCAGCGGGGTGAGGTGGCCGGGGACGAGCTTGTCGGGAGGTGGGTGATCTAGAGGAGGGGGAGCGAGGGTGAGGTCGAGAGGGGGAGCGGGTTGGAGAGGGCGAGAGGGGAGGGAGCACGAGGCGTCGGGGCTGCCCTTATCCCCTCGGCGACGACGTGGAAGTACGGGGTGGCGCCCCCGGTCCGGCTGGACGCGCGCCGGTCAGAGGAACAGTGAGGACGAACGGGGGGCGTGGGCTGGGCCAACTAGTAGGGGCCCTTTTTTCCTTTTCACTTTTTTTGTTTTCTTTTATTCTTCATGTTTTCTTTTCTTTTTAAAACAAAAACCATTTTATAAAATATAAAACCTGCACCTAAATTAGTTTAATAAATTTAGGCCACTGCCACAATTAGTTTGGCTCCAAAAATAAAATAGTTTAATAATTTCTATAATTTAAATAGCATTATAATTATTGTTTAGGCCATTGTTTTATTTATTAAAGGGTATTAAACCATTTTATATAAATGTTGGTTCACCACCAATATTAACAGCTGATTATTTGCAACCATTTGAACATTTTAGTTTTATTGTTTGAAGAAATAAATATTTGACTTGCAATTTGAATTTGAACTTTGGTTGGTTTGAAACAAAGTGTGGATTAGCAACTTAATTATGATGACACTGCATCATTGGGCATGAGATTACTGTAGCATGAGATTGGGGTTGTTACAACTTAGATCTTGCCCCAACTCCAATAATGAGGTGGCGGAGCCACTGGTGTCCGCCACGTCCTCCGGTGGCGGCGGACGTCCGAACGGGCCGGAATGGTGTAGGGCAATCGGGGCAGAGGCGGTGAGGAAGGGTGTGCATTGGCGCGGAAACAGTGATGGATGTCCAAATGCGCGGGCTCTGGATGATGTCGGGCATGTCAGAGTTTGACTTGGGCGAGGTCCGAACGCCCGCAAACCTCCTGTATATTTGGTTTCGGTTAGACATCCAAATTGGTTCAGACAAATTTGATGACCGATGTTGGATGACAAAAGATTTTTGGACTGTCCGGTCCGGACATTTAGAAACGATTTGATGGACAGGGTTGAACTTACCCGAATTGAACTCAACTAGCAGGCGAAGGCGTGGCGGCACGCCACGCCCGAGCTTAAGCCCGTCGTTAGCAATATGTTGTTGCTCACATTTCTGATTGATAGTTTATCAGGTTTTGGTAAGTGAAACAAGAGTAATATAATAATAATATGGATCATTTAGTTAAGTATATGACTTGGTGCCATACATGATAAATAAAATAGTACAATGAAGTGTTAATTTAAGAGGGTGATATTGTGTAGATAGATGGTGTACATATGTAGATAAAGAAAAACTTGGTGCAATATATCATGGTTTTTTGCACTTTGGATTATTTGTTCTTGATCTTCAAGTTTTTGTGTTGTTTTCTATTTTCTTCATAAGAGAAGATTACAATTACTAAACCGTTTGATTTTGGGGTTTATAGACTAACGTGCGTATTTTAACGAGTGTGTGAAGCTATCTGGAATTTTTCTTTCTAAAAGTCAATAAATCAATGAGATGGTAAAAAAAATGTCCTTGCTTTCAATATTTTTCGCCACCCTTCATCCTTGTATCTCCTCCCTACTCTTTGCACACAGATGGCAAACAACTTGGTATTTTTCATCTTCTCTAGCAAATTGTAACAGTGAGGCAAATTATTAAACATTCATGATACATTTATGACATTGCGCACAAGAGAACCCACTAAGTGCATGTTGGCCTTTGTCCGTTGATTTTTTTTGTCTGTGAATAGGCCTCCGTTCGTTGATGACTGGATGCATATGTACATGCATATTTGAATTGGCTTGTTTTTTCATTACATAGTCACTGGTACATAGTGGTTGGCATTGGTAGTGCAGATTGAAGTACAAAGACAACTCTAGTATATGTCCCTTGGTCAACATTTGTGGTCTATGTAAACTTGTTGTGTTACATTGACATCGATATCTAAACAGAACACTTTGTGCACATCAATGTTGAGGGACTTTTGTCTATGGAGGATGAGTTGTGTGTCCACTTGCATTGTTTGTACCGCTGATGAAACGATCACTTATTATTAAAAACAAAAAAGAATTGTTGATTATCGAAGGATGACTCAAATCACTGGAGATTTGTGTTTGAAAGAATGATTTCGATTGAAAGAGAATCAATTATTCTTGTTGAAAAGACAAGTATGTTTCATGGATATCAATATTAACATCCAATATTAATGGTGTCGTTTCATATACTTCATGTTGCTAAATTACTCAGCAAATCATGTCCCAGCATCCTCCGTCTCCGAATGCTAGGAGACAGGCTCATGCGCGTTGGTCTATTCATGCTCCGCCTTTCCTCCATGCGGGTTGAGTAGCCGGCATACACCTGTAGCAGGCCGGCGCGAGCACATGGAGGCGACAGTCATAGGGCAACAACTTCTAGGAAAGCGGCGATGTGCTACGGTGATGTTGGAGTGAGATAGAGGAGAATGGAAAGGTGGCGGGCGTCGGGGCGCGTGCTGGGACTGTGGGCGACATGTAGTAGAGAAGTGATTGTGGCGAGTGGTGGAGATCAAAAAGTTGCGGGGAAATGAAAATACCTAGCATGTTGAAGTGGTATAGCTGGACCATGTGTTGAAAGACGTGGCTTCTCAAAGGCTAAAATAATACAAAAAAGTAGAAGTCGGGTGCGGGGCAGAGGTTAAAAGAAAGGAGAAGTTCATGAAGACTTACTCAAAGCGGTGGTCACCTCAATAAACATGTGTCGTTCTAACGTAATTCACTCAGGGGAGAAAAAAATATAGAAAGGAAAAAAGAGATAGCTAATTTGAGCTCTGATTTCTTATTTGTTTGTACCAATCTTCTTGGATGTCATCTCAGTGTAAAAATTTGCACAAACCGTAGAAGGGTCTCGTGCCTTCGGTGTGTAAAAATCTCGGTTTTCTTAAAAAGATGTTTGTATTTTTATTTTTTAAAAAACTCTTCATATGAAAATATTGTATGCACATGAAGTACCGTTTGTACCATAGTTTAAATGTGTTTGCATTATTCTCGGAAAAAATGTTCGTGTGAAATATTGTTGACCCGTAGGCATTGTTCATAAACTATTGTTCACCCGTAGCCACTGTTCCCTTCATTCCTAAATATAGCTTTTTAGAGATTTCAATAGAGACTACATACGAATCAAAATGAATGAATCTATACTCTAAAATGCGTCTATATACATCTGTATGTACTCCATATTAAAATCTTCAAAAGATCTGATATTTAGAAACACATGGAGTGCTTAATTTGCAGTCACTGTTCATGGTACTGTTCGGACAAAATGAGTGGATCTATACTCTAAAATGCGTCTATATACATCTTTATATAGTCCGTATTAAAATCTTTAAAAATCTCATATTTAGAAACACATGGGGTACTTAATTTGCAGTCACTGTTCATGATACCTCAAATGTCCGAACACTGTTCACTGGCTTCTACGTGTCAATCAAAGAAGACCCATCGTCCAGTACCTTAAATGCATAGTAGCAGCCGTAGCTTAGTAGCTTTAATTCTTGTATATATATGAGATGACAAAATCTAGTTGGATAGAGGACGGAAGAGGGGCCATAGTGAAATTCAGGGAAAATGAGCTTTATGTTTGGGAGGAGGCCAAGTCTCGCCGTAAAAATCAATCTATAGCATTTCATCTCCTTGTGCGTGTAGCATTTTTGGCCTGACACACCAGCCCCCACCTTGCTCGCGTCGCCCTCCCCCAAAACCCTCCTCCGCCGCCGCCGCTGCCGCGGCCAGGATCGCCATGTCCGGGCCAAGCTGCCCCACCACCGACCCCGTCGGGGAGGACACGACGGTGCCTCCGAGGATGCTGCACGGGCTGGCTCTGGAGACGCTGAACCTCCACACGCACACGATGCTCACATTCCTCTACTCCTTCCTCCCCGAGCCGCCCGTCTCCACATTCGCCCCCCTGTGCTGCGCCGCCACGGCCGCCTACGCCGCCGGAAGCGCCGACCGCCTGAGCCGCCTACCCGACGATCTCCTCCGTCGCGTCCTCTCTCGCCTCCCCGCCAAGGACGGCGCGCGCACCACCGTGCTCTCCTCGCGCTGGCGCGGCCTCTGGCGCTCTGCGCCGCTCGTCCTCGTCGACACCCACCTCCTCCCCAGGGGCGACGCGGAGTGCCGGCCCGCTCGCGCCGGTGCCATCTCGCGTGCCGTCACCGACGCCGTCGCCGCCGCCCTCGAGGCACATCCTGGGCCCTTCCCCTTCGTCAGCCTCACCTGCAGCTTCCTGGACGCCACCGACCGCCGCGTGCTCGCGCGCTGGTTCCAGATCCTTGCCACCAAGGGCGTCGACGAGCTCGTCTTCGTCAATCGCCCCTGGCCCCTTCCCGACCTTCCCCTCCCTTCCTCGCTCTTCAGCTGCGCCTCCCTCTCCCGGCTCTGCATCGGCGCCTGGGTGTTCCCGGACACCACCGCCCTCCCACGCGGCGCCGGCTTCCCCAACCTTCGGGAGCTTGTGCTTGGCTGCGTCGTCATGAAGGACAGAGACCTGGAGTTCTTGCTCGCCGTGAGCCCCGTGCTGAAGATCCTCGCGTTCCATGGAAGCCAGGCCTCATTGCACGCTCGTATCGCCAACCAGAGCCTACGGTGCGCGCAGTTCTGCTTGTCCATCCTGGAGGAGGTCGCCGTGGTGAACGCCCCAAGCCTGGAGCGTCTCTTCCTCTGGAGAAATTGGAGCGAGCGGGGCTGCGTGGGCAAAATGAGCACGACAGTCAAGATTGACCATGCCCCTAAGCTGCGTGTGCTGGGATACCTGGAGCCAGGAGTGCACATTCTGCAGATCGGCAGCACCATCATCAAGGTACGAATGTCCACTCATATCTCAGATTGCATTACTTTACACGAACAAGGTAAAGCAATAGATGAGTCAAATGCTAAAAGAGAACAATGTTCTAAAATTCAGTTTATTCAGCAGTAGTCATACAGTCATACCATGTGCACGAGTAAGATTAGCAAAAACGAGCAATTGCCATGATAAACCGAAATATTGGGTAATTAAGTCAATCAAATAGTGGATGGATTACATGGTGAGTATGTATGACTGCTTGTTTAGGATTTAGAACATTGGTAATCATACTTTTGGCTTACGGTGATATGGATTGATGGCTGAAACTTTGAACAGTTATGGGTCATATATCATTTCCAATTTCCCATCCGTTTGTTGCTCATTTGCAGTTACAAGTCATAGCTCCCTGATCCTCATTTACAATTACATAATTGCTTATAATACTTTGGCTCAAGTTTTGATCGTTTTGCACCCCTTCCTTCCGGGTAATTTTTGCATGATTAATTGATCTCCAGTTATCCGTTTCTTTCATGAGCTGGCCCTGCTTTTCGTACTCCTAGACCAAACTAATGTGTTTTTACTTTTAGTATACATCCAAATAATAGAATCGAAGGATAGTTTTTATCCTGTTAGTATACAAGAACCTTATAAGGTACTCTACTTGTCTCTTAGGAGGTAAGACATGATTATACAATCTTAGCCGTTAATTGATTAAGGGTAAAGTTTTATCATGTGGCCATTCTATTTATAGCATGTTATATCACTTTTTAGAAAGATAGGATTTTTTTATAAGGATTAATTATCTTTTTCTATGTTTTAAGGATTCACTAATGATTTCCTTAATGGCGGGGGTGATTTCTCTTATCTTTTAGTACAAGATTAAAAAAACTTGCTAAATTGTACTCCCTCTGTAAAGAAATATAAGAGCGTTTAGACTCTAGTGATCTAAACGCTCTTATATTTCTTTACGGAGGGAGTACATGACATATATCTCTTTACCATTTGGATGCTTATTTCTTCCATCAATGGAAGGTTGCCTAGTTCCTCGTAGGTCTAGGCTTTTATACTACTACCTCTTTACCTATTCTCATGAAGCATTGAAAGTGCAGAAAACAGCAATCTGCTCGTGCTTTATCACATTTATAGTTTTTTTTTTTGTAGCATTGGCTTTGAATATATAGGGTGTAGGAAAAGCATGTTGTGACCACAATACCCTAACATTACTTTTTTTCCTGTTGCTTTGAATCATGTTTCTTTAAATATTTTTGACTATTTAGAGATATTTGTTTTGAGGAACTATATTTTAATGTTTTTGGTTCCCAATATTTAGAATCCAAAACCCGATCATTTCTGTGTTTGTATTTGCTACACAATGCTAGTAATGTATCTTTCAGAAATTAATAATACATACAGCTTTATTGAGTCCTAACGTTAGCTTTTACACCTGAATGGCAAGTCGTGAACACCTTTACATGGTAACTAGTAGATCATACAAAATGGATGGTCTCAAATATGTCCGGTGCACCTTAACCACTCTATATTAATCTGTTACTCTAAATAGACGAATTGAGTAAAACGCAAGTACCCAGTCGATCACCGCATAATTAGCACATGTAAGCTGGTAAGGTCACCGAGCAAATAACCTTCACCAAATGTTAGAAAATTAAATGTCAATCATGTGTGATCAATTTGTGCTCTTTCGATGCATTGAAGGCTGGAACAAAGGCGAGCGCACGTACCACTGTGCCAAGCGTCCAGATGTTGGCTCTGCAAGTGCATTTTGGAAATCACAGTCAAGTCAAGATGATTCCCAGCTTCCTCAGATGCTTTCCTAACTTGGAGACGCTGATTGTCGAGGTAACTCCGCCTCCCCCCCCCCCCCCCCCCCCCC
>LR738714.1:84350764-84409360 GCA_902687465.1 Secale cereale
GGGCCCCCCCCCCCCCCCGACTGTCCTTCGGGCGCACGGTAGTTTCTGGAATGCTGATTTTTTATATAATTTTCTGGATTTTTCCTGGCAGTTCTCGTAATGTGAAAACCTGAAATACAAAAACAGCCGAAAACAGAAACTGGCACTGGGGTGCACTAAGTTAATAGGTTAGTCCAAATATGATCAAAAGTGTATGGAAGTGTATAAATATCATAGCAATATCACCCAAAAGAGGCATGGAGCAAGCAGAAATTATAGATACGTTTTGGACGTATCAACATGTTGGAAATATGCCCTAGAGGCAATAATAAAAGAGTTATTATTATATTTCCTTGTTCATGATAATCGTTTATTATCCATGCTATAACTGTATTGATTGGAAACTCAAATACACGTGTGGATGAATAGACAGACTTTGTGTCCCTAGTGAGCCTCTACAGGACTAGCTCGTTGATCAAAGATGACCGCGGTTTCCAGGTCATAGACATGAGTTGTCATTTGATAACGGGATCACATCATTAGGAGAATGATGTGATGGACGAGACCCAAACATAAACATAGCTTTTGATCGTGTCAGTTATCGCTATAGTTTTCTGCATGTCAAGTATAAGTTCCTATGACCATGAGATCATGTAACTCACTGACACCGTAGGAGTGCTTTGTGTGTGCCAAACGTCACAACGTAACTGGGTGACTATAAAGGTACTCTACAGGTATCTCCGAAGATGTCTGTTGAGTTGACATGGATCGAGACTGGGATTTGTCACTCCGTATGACGGAGAGGTATCTCCGGGCCCACTCGGTAATACGTCATCTCAATGAGCTCAAAGTGACTAAGTAGTTGGTCACGGGATTATGTATTACGGTAACGAGTAAAGAGACTTGCCGGTAACGAGATTGAACTAGGTATAGAGATACCGACGATCGAACCTCGGGCAAGTAACATACCGACGAGACAAAGGGAACTGTATACGGGATTGCCTGAATCCTTGACATCGTGGTTCATCCGATGAGATCATCGAGAAACATGTAGGAGCCAATATGGGTATCCAGATCCCGCTATTGGTTATTGACCTGGGAGTGTCTCGGTCATGTCTACATGGTTTCCGAACCCGCAGGGTCTACACACTTAACGTTCGGTGACGCTAGGGTTGTTAGTGAGAAGAGTGCATGGTTACCGAAGGTTGTTCGGAGTCCCGGATGAGATCCCGGACATGACGAGGGTCTCCGGAATGGTCCGGAGACGAAGAGTGATATATAGGATGAAAGGTTTCGGAGTACCGGAAGTGTTCCGGGGAGCATCGGGAAATCGGCGGAGTACCGGGAAGGTTTTCGGGGGGTCCGGAAGGTGTTCTGGGCCTATTGGGCCACAAGGGGGGACACCACAGCCCTCAGGGGGCTGTGCGCCCCCCCTGGGCCCTCTCCCCATGCGGCTAAGGGGGTGGGACCCCCTAGGGCTGGCCGCACCCCTTGGGACTTGGGGGGCAAGGCACCTAGGGGGGAAACCCTAGGGCCTGGGCGCCTCCCCCTGCCCTGGCCGCCGGCCCCTAGGGGGAAACCCTAGGGCGCCCTAGCCTCTCCACCCCCCCTATATATAGTGGGGCAAAGGGAGGGCAGCCAACACAGTTCGTGCCTCGGTGCTGCCCTCCCTCTCCCGTCATATCTTCTTCTCCCGCGGTGCTTAGGCGAAGCCCTGCTGGAGTTCTTCTCCACCATCACCACCACGCCGTCGTGCTGCCGGTTCTCCATCAACCTCTCCTCCACCCCTTGCTGGATCAAGAAGGAGGAGACGTCCCCGAGCCGTACGTGTGAAGAACGCGGAGGCACCGTTGCTTCGGTGCTAGGTCTTCGGCGATCTGAATCGCGACGAGTACGACTCCATCATCCGCGTTCATAACGCTTCCGCTTAGCGATCTACAAGGGTACGTAGATCACACTCCTTGCTCGTAGTTGCATCTACTAGATTGATCTTGGTGAACGGTAGGAAAAAATTTTGTTTCCCATGCAACGTTCCCCAACAGCTGTTGGAAATATGCCCTAGAGGCAATAATAAAAGAGTTATTATTATATTTCCTTGTTCATGATAATCGTTTATTATCCATGCTATAACTGTATTGATTGGAAACTCAGATACACGTGTGGATGAATAGACAGACTTTGTGTCCCTAGTGTGCCTCTACAGGACTAGCTCGTTGATCAAAGATGACCGCGGTTTCCAGGTCATAAGACATGAGTTGTCATTTGATAACGGGATCACATCATTAGGAGAATGATGTGATGGACGAGACCCAAACGTTAACATAGCTTTTGATCGTGTCAGTTTTCGCTATAGTTTTCTGCATGTCAAGTATAAGTTCCTATGACCATGAGATCATGTAACTCACTGACACCGTAGGAGTGCTTTGTGTGTGCCAAACGTCGCAACGTAACTGGGTGACTATAAAGGTACTCTACAGGTATCTCCGAGGGTGTCTGTTGAGTTGACATGGATCGAGACTGGGATTTGTCACTCCGTGTGACGGAGAGGTATCTCCGGGCCCACTCGGTAATACGTCATCTCAATGAGCTCAAAGTGACTAAGTAGTTGGTCACGGGATTATGTATTACGGTAACGAGTAAAGAGACTTGCCGGTAACGAGATTGAACTAGGTATAGAGATACCGACGATCAAATCTCGGGCAAGTAACATACCGACGAGACAAAGGGAACTGTATACGGGATTGCCTGAATCCTTGACATCGTGGTTCATCCGATGAGATCATCGAGAAACATGTAGGAGCCAATATGGGTATCCAGATCCCGCTATTGGTTATTGACCTGGGAGTGTCTCGGTCATGTCTACATGGTTTCCGAACCCGCAGGGTCTACACACTTAACGTTCGGTGACGCTAGGGTTGTTAGTGAGAAGAGTGCATGGTTACCGAAGGTTGTTCGGAGTCCCGGATGAGATCCCGGACATGACGAGGGTCTCCGGAATGGTCCGGAGACGAAGATTGATATATAGGATGAAAGGTTTCGGAGTACCGGAAGTGTTCCGGGGAGCATCGGGAAATCGGCGGAGTACCGGGAAGGTTTTCGGGGGGTCCGGAAGGTGTTCTGGGCCTATTGGGCCACAAGGGGGGACACCACAGCCCTCAGGGGGCTGTGCGCCCCCCCTGGGCCCTCTCCCCATGCGGCTAAGGGGGTGGGACCCCCTATGGCTGGCCGCACCCCTTGGGCTTGGGGGGCAAGGCACCTAGGGGGGAAACCCTAGGGCCTGGGCGCCTCCCCCTGCCCTGGCCGCCGCCCCCCTCCCCTTGCCCTGGCCGCCGGCCCCTAGGGGGAAACCCTAGGGCGCCCTGACCTCTCCACCCCCCCTATATATAGTGGGGCAAAGGGAGGGCAGCCAACACAGTTTGTGCCTCGGTGCTGCCCTCCCTCTCCCGTCATATCTTCTCCTCCCGCAGTGCTTAGGCGAAGCCCTGCTGGAGTTCTTTTCCACCATCACCACCACGCCGTCGTGCTGCCGGTTCTCCATCAACCTCTCCTCCACCCCTTGCTGGATCAAGAAGGAGGAGACGTCCCCGAGCCGTACGTGTGAAGAACGCGGAGGCACCGTTGCTTCGGTGCTAGGTCTTCGGCGATCTGAATCGCGACGAGTACGACTCCATCATCCGCGTTCATAACGCTTCCGCTTAGCGATCTACAAGGGTACGTAGATCACACTCCCCTCTCGTAGTTGCTTCTACTAGATTGATCTTGGTGAACGGTAGGAAAATTTTTGTTTCCCATGCAACGTTCCCCAACAGTGGCATCATGAGCTAGGATCTTGCGTAGATGCTTTCTCGAGTAGAACACAAAAGGGTTTGTGGCGTTGATGTTTAAATTGCTGCCCTCCTTAGTCTTTCTTGATTCAACGGTATTATAGGATGAAGCGGCCCGGACCAACTTTACATGTCCACGTACATGAGACCGGTTCCATCGACAGACATGTGACTTTTGTTGCATAAGATGGCTGGCGGGTGTCTGTCTCTCCTATCTTAGTTGAATCGGAATAGAACAAGGCGGTCCTTGTAGAAGGTTAAATAGCAACTTGAATATCACCGTTGTGGTTTTGCGTAGGTAAGAAGCGTTCTTGCTAGATACCCATAGCAGCCACGTAAAACATGCAACAACAAATTAGAGGACGTCTAACTTGTTTTTGCAGGGTATGCATGTGATATGATATGGCCAATGACATGATGAAATATATTTTGATGTATGAGATGATCATGTTGTAATAGTTAACATCGACTTGCATGTCGATGCATACGGCAACCGGCAGGAGCCATAGGGTTGTCTTTATTTTTTTTATGACCTGCGTGTCAATCATTAAGCGCTTTGTAATGCTTTACTTTATCGCTAAACGGTAGCAATAGTAGTAAGAGCATGGTGGGGCGCCGACAACCCCGATGGCAACACGATGATGGAGATCATGATGATGGAGATCATGGTGTGGCGCCGGTGACGATGGAGATCATGCCGGTGCTTTGGAGATGGAGATCAAAAGCACGAGTTGATGGCCATATCATGTCACTTATGATTTGCATGTGATGTTAATCCTTTTATGCATCTTATTTTGCTTAGGACGACGGTAGCATTATAAGGTGATCCTTCACTAAAATTTCAAGATAAAATTGTGTTCCCCCCGAGTGTGCGCCGTTGCGAAGGTTCGTCGTTTCGAAGCACCACGTGATGATCGGGTGTGATAGACTCTACGTTCGCATACAACGGGTGCAAGCCAGTATTGCACGTGCAGAACACTCGGGTTAGACTTGACGAGCCTAGCATGTACAGACATGGCCTCGGAACACGGAGGACCGAAAGGTCGAGCATGAGTCATATAGTAGATATGATCAACATGTTGATGTTCACCATTGACACCACCTCATCTCACGTGATGATCGGACTTGGGTTGGTGAATTTGGATCATGTCACGCTCGAATGACCGGAGGGATGTCAATTTGAGTGGGAGTTATAATTAATTTTGATTAGGTAATAACTCACTTATCATGAACAATAGTCTAAAAATGTCTTTGCAAATTTATGTTGTAGATGGCTCGCGCAGGAGTTCCCCTGAATTTTAATGCGTTCCTAGAGAAAGCTAAACTGAAAGATGATGGGAGCAACTTTGTGGACTGGCTCCGCAATCTGAGGATCATCCTCACAGCTGCCCAAAAGGTTTATGTCCTAAATGCACCGCTAGGTCAACCCCCCGCTCCTGGAGCCTCTGCAGACGATATGAACGTCTGGCAGACGCGTTCGGATGACTATTCGATAGTACAATGTGTCATGTTGTACGGCTTGGAAGGAGGACTCCAAAGGCGTTTTGAACGTCATGGTGCATATGAGATGTACACGGAGTTGAAATTCATCTTTGAGAAGAATGCTAAGATCGAGAGGTATGAGACCACCGATAAATTCTTCGCTTGCAAGATGGAGGAGAATTCGTCTGTCAGTGAGCACTTACTGAAGATGTCTGGGTACTATACCCGCATAGCTGATCTGGGACTTGTGTTCCCGGATGAGGCTATCATTGACAGAATTCTCCAGTCACTCCCTCCAAGCTACAAGAGCTTCGTCCAGCAGTACAACATGCAAGGGATGAATAAAACCATCGCCGAGCTGTTTTCGATGCTGAAAGTCGCTGAGGCAGACATCCAGAAGGAGTATCAAGTGTTGATGGTCAATAAGACCACCAGTTTCAAGAAGAATGGCAAGGGCAAGAAGGGTAACTCTAAGAAGAGTGGCAAAGCAGTTGCTAATCCAGTGAAGAAACCCAAGGCTGGGCCCAAGCCAGAGACTGAGTGTTTCTATTGCAAGGGGAATGGCCACTGGAAGCGGAACTGCCCCAAGTATCTGGCGGACAAGAAGGGGGCCAACAACAACAAAGGTATATATGATATACATGTTATTGATGTGTACCTTACCAACTCTCGTTGTAGTGCCTGGGTATTTGATACCGGTTCGGTTGCTCACATTTGCAACTCTAAACAGGAACTGCGGAATAAACGGAGGCTGGCGAAGGACGAAGTGACGATGCGTGTGGGAAATGGTTCCAAGGTTGATGTGATCGCCGTCGGCACGCTCGCTCTTCGATTACCATCGGGATTAGTTATGAACCTGAATAATTGTTATTTAGTGCCTGCGTTAAGCATGAACATTATATCTGGATCTTGTTTATTGCGAGACGGTTACTCATTTAAGTCAGAGAATAATGGTTGTTCTATTTATATGAGTAATATCTTTTATGGTCATGCACCCGAAGTTAGGGGTTTATTCTTATTGAATCTCGATAGTGATGATACACATGTTCATAACATTGATGCCAAAAGATGTAGAGTAGATAATGATAATACCACTTTCTTGTGGCACTGCCGTCTCGGTCATATCGGCGTGAAACGCATGAGGAAGCTCCATACTGATGGACTTTTGGAGTCTCTTGATTTTGAATCACTTGACACGTGCGAGCCGTGCCTCATGGGCAAGATGACAAGGACCCCGTATTCAGGGACAATGGAACGGGCAAGTGACTTATTGGAAATCATACATACTGATGTGTGCGGTCCGATGAGTGTAACGGCGCGCGGTGGATATCGTTATTTTCTCACCTTCACTGACGACTTAAGTAGATATGGGTATATTTACTTAATGAAGCATAAGTCTGAAACTTTTGAAAAGTTCAAGCAATTTCAGAGTGAAGTTGAAAATCATCGTAACAAGAAGATCAAATTCCTACGATCTGATCGAGGGGGAGAATATCTGAGTTATGAGTTTGGTGATCACTTAAGAAAATGTGGAATTGTTTCACAGTTGACACCACCTGGAACACCACAGCGTAATGGTGTGTCCGAACGTCGTAATCGAACCCTATTAGATATGGTACGTTCTATGATGTCTCTTGCCGACTTGCCACTATCGTTTTGGGGATATGCGTTAGAGACAGCTGCATTCACTTTAAATAGGGCTCCATCTAAGTCCGTTGAGACAACACCGTATGAACTGTGGTTTGGTAAGAAACCTAAGTTGTCTTTTCTCAAGGTTTGGGGTTGCGATGCTTATGTCAAAAGGCTTCAGCCAGAAAAGCTCGAACCCAAAGCGGACAAATGTGTCTTCATAGGATACCCAAAAGAAACAGTTGGGTACACCTTCTATCTCAGATCCGAGGGCAAAGTGTTTGTCGCTAAGAACGGGTCCTTCCTCGAGAAAGAGTTTCTCTCGAAAGAATTGAGTAGGAGGAAGGTAGAACTTGATGAGGTTATTGAACCTCTGCTTCAACCAGAAAGTAGCGCAGCACAGAAAGATGTTTTTGTGGAGCCTACAGAGGTTGAAGAGGAAGCCAATGATGATGATCTAGAAGCTTCCGATCAAGTTACTACCGAACCTCGTAGGTCGACAAGGGTACGCACTGCACCTGAGTGGTATGGTAACCCTGTCTTGGAGGTCATGTTGTTAGACAACGGTGAACCTGCGAGCTATGGAGAAGCGATGGTGGGCCCAGATTCCGACAAATGGTTAGAGGCCATGAAATCCGAGATGGGATCCATGTATGAAAACAAAGTATGGACTTTGGAAGTATTACCTGAAGGGCGGAAGGCCATTCAGAATAAATGGATTTTTAAGAGGAAGACGGACGCTGACGGTAATGTCACCGTGTATAAAGCTCGACTTGTGGCAAAGGGTTTTTCACAAGTTCAAGGGATTGACTACGATGAGACTTTCTCACCCGTAGCGATGCTTAAATCCGTCCGAATCATGTTAGCAATAGCTGCATTTTTCGATTATGAAATTTGGCAGATGGATGTCAAAACAACGTTCCTTAACGGTTTTCTTAAGGAAGAGTTGTATATGATGCAACCAGAAGGTTTTGTCGATCCAGAGAATGCTGACAAAGTATGCAAGCTCCAGCGTTCCATTTATGGGCTGGTGCAAGCATCTCGGAGTTGGAATCTTCGCTTTGATGAGGTGATCAAAGCATTTGGGTTTATACAAGTTTACAATGAAGCTTGTATTTACAAGAAAGTGAGTGGGAGCTCTATAGCGTTTCTAATATTATATGTGGATGACATATTGCTGATTGGAAACAATATAGAATTTTTGGATAGCGTGAAGGGGTATTTGAACAAGAGTTTTTCGATGAAAGATCTCGGTGAAGCTGCTTTCATATTGGGCATCAAGATCTATAGAGATAGATCAAGACGCTTGATAGGACTTTCACAAAGCACGTACCTTGATAAAGTTTTGAAGAAGTTCAAAATGGATCAATCCAAGAAGGGGTTCTTACCGGTATTGCAAGGTACAAAGTTGAGTAAGACTCAATGCCCAGTGACTGCGGATGATAGAGAAAAGATGAGTGTCGTCCCCTATGCTTCAGCCATAGGCTCTATCATGTATGCAATGCTGTGCACAAGACCAGATGTCAGCCTTGCCATAAGTATGGCCGGAAGGTTTCAATGTAATCCTGGTATGGATCACTGGACAGCGGTCAAGAATATCCTAAAGTACCTGAAAAGGACTAAGGATATGTTTCTCGTTTATGGAGGTGATCAAGAGCTCGTCGTAAAGGGTTACGTCGATGCAAGCTTTGACACTGATCCGGATGACTCTAAGTCACAAACCGGATACGTATATATTCTCAACGGGGGAGCGGTAAGCTGGTGCAGTTCCAAGCAGAGCGTGGTAGCTGATTCTACATGTGAGGCGGAGTATATAGCTGCCTCGGAGGCGGCTAAGGAAGGTGTCTGGATGAAGGAGTTCATGACAGATCTTGGAGTTGTGCCTAGTGCACTGAACCCAATGACTCTGTTCTGTGACAACACTGGTGCCATTGCTCTAGCCAAGGAACCAAGGTTTCACAAGAGGACCAGACACATAAAGCGACGCTTCAATTCCATCCGCGATTCGGTCAAGGAGGAGGACATAAACATTTGCAAAGTACACACGGATTTGAATGTTGCAGATCCGTTGACTAAGCCTCTTCCACGGGCTAAGCACGATCAACACCAAGACTCTATGGGTGTTAGATTCATTACCTTGTAATACTAGATTATTGACTCTAGTGCAAGTGGGAGACTGTTGGAAATATGCCCTAGAGGCAATAATAAAAGAGTTATTATTATATTTCCTTGTTCATGATAATCGTTTATTATCCATGCTATAACTGTATTGATTGGAAACTCAAATACACGTGTGGATGAATAGACAGACTTTGTGTCCCTAGTGAGCCTCTACAGGACTAGCTCGTTGATCAAAGATGACCGCGGTTTCCAGGTCATAGACATGAGTTGTCATTTGATAACGGGATCACATCATTAGGAGAATGATGTGATGGACGAGACCCAAACATAAACATAGCTTTTGATCGTGTCAGTTATTGCTATAGTTTTCTGCATGTCAAGTATAAGTTCCTATGACCATGAGATCATGTAACTCACTGACACCGTAGGAGTGCTTTGTGTGTGCCAAACGTCACAACGTAACTGGGTGACTATAAAGGTACTCTACAGGTATCTCCGAAGGTGTCTGTTGAGTTGACATGGATCGAGACTGGGATTTGTCACTCCATATGACGGAGAGGTATCTCCGGGCCCACTCGGTAATACGTCATCTCAATGAGCTCAAAGTGACTAAGTAGTTGGTCACGGGATTATGTATTACGGTAACGAGTAAAGAGACTTGCCGGTAACGAGATTGAACTAGGTATAGAGATACCGACGATCGAATCTCGGGCAAGTAACATACCGACGAGACAAAGGGAACTGTATACGGGATTGCCTGAATCCTTGACATCGTGGTTCATCCGATGAGATCATCGAGAAACATGTAGGAGCCAATATGGGTATCCAGATCCCTCTATTGGTTATTGACCTGGGAGTGTCTCGGTCATGTCTACATGGTTTCCGAACCCGCAGGGTCTACACACTTAACGTTCGGTGACGCTAGGGTTGTTAGTGAGAAGAGTGCATGGTTACCGAAGGTTGTTCGGAGTCCCGGATGAGATCCCGGACATGACGAGGGTCTCCGGAATGGTCCGGAGACGAAGATTGATATATAGGATGAAAGGTTTCGGAGTACCGGAAGTGTTCCGGGGAGCATCGGGAAATCGGCGGAGTACCGGAAGGGATTTCGGGGGGTCCGGAAGTTGTTCTGGGCCTATTGGGCCACAAGGGGGAACACCACAGCCCTCAAGGGGCTGTGCGCCCCCCCTGGGCCCTCTCCTCATGCGGCTAAGGGGGTGGGACCCCCTAGGGCTGGCCGCACCCCTTGGCCTTGGGGGGCAAGGCACCTAGGGGGGGGAAACCCTAGGGCCTGGCCGCCCCCCCTGCCCTGGCCGCCGCCCCCTCCCCTTGCCCTGGCCGCCGGCCCCTAGGGGGAAACCCTAGGGCGCCCTCACCTCTCCACCCCCCCTATATATAGTGGGGCAAAGGGAGGGCAGCCAACACAGTTTGTGCCTCGGTGCTGCCCTCCCTCTCCCGTTACATCTTCTTCTCCCGCGGTGCTTAGGCGAAGCCCTGCTGGAGTTCTTCTCCACCATCACCACCACGCCGTCGTGCTGCCGGTTCTCCATCAACCTCTCCTCCACCCCTTGCTGGATCAAGAAGGAGGAGACGTCCCCGAGCCGTACGTGTGAAGAACGCGGAGGCACCGTTGCTTCGGTGCTAGGTCTTCGGCGATCTGAATCGCGACGAGTACGACTCCATCATCCGCGTTTATAACGCTTCCGCTTAGCGATCTACAAGGGTACGTAGATCACACTCTCCCCTCGTAGTTGCATCTACTAGATTGATCTTGGTGAACGGTAGGAAAATTTTTGTTTCCCATGCAACGTTCCCCAACAGTGGTATCAGAGCTAGGATCTTGCGTAGATGCTTTCTCGAGTAGAACACAAAAGGGTTTGTGGCGTTGATGTTTAAATTGCTGCCCTCCTTAGTCTTTCTTGATTCAGCGGTATTATAGGATGAAGCGGCCCGGACCAACTTTACATGTCCACGTACATGAGACCGGTTCCATCGACAGACATGTGACTTTTGTTGCATAAGATGGCTGGCGGGTGCCTGTCTCTCCTATCTTAGTTGAATCGGAATAGAACAAGGCGGTCCTTGTAGAAGGTTAAATAGCAACTTGAAATATCACCGTTGTGGTTTTGCGTAGGTAAGAAACGTTCTTGCTAGATACCCATAGCAGCCACGTAAAACATGCAACAACAAATTAGAGGACGTCTAACTTGTTTTTGCAGGGTATGCATGTGATATGATATGGCCAATGACATGATGAATTATATTTGATGTATGAGATGATCATGTTGTAATAGTTAATATCGACTTGCATGTCGATGCATACGGCAACCGGCAGGAGCCATAGGGTTGTCTTTAATTTTTGTATGACCTGCGTGTCAATCATTAAGCGCTTTGTAATGCTTTACTTTATCGCTAAACGGTAGCAATAGTAGTAAGAGCATGGTGGGCGCCGACAACCCCGATGGCGACACGATGATGGAGATCATGATGATGGAGATCATGGTGTGGCGCCGGTGACGATGGAGATCATGCCGGTGCTTTGGAGATGGAGATCAAAAGCACGAGTTGATGGCCATATCATGTCACAGATGATTTGCATGTGATATTAATCCTTTTATGCATCTTATTTTGCTTAGGACGACGGTAGCATTATAAGATGATCCTTCACTAAAATTTCAAGATAAAATTGTGTTCCCCCCGAGTGTGCGCCGTTGCGAAGGTTCGTCGTTTCGAAGCACCACGTGATGATCGGGTGTGATAGACTCTACGTTCGCATACAATGGGTGCAAGCCAGTTTTGCACATGCAGAACACTCGGGTTAGACTTGACGAGCCTAGCATGTACAGACATGGCCTCGGAACACGGAGGACCGAAAGGTCGAGCATGAGTCATATAGTAGATATGATCAACATGTTGATGTTCACCATTGACACCACCTCATCTCACGTGATGATCGGACTTGGGTTGGTGAATTTGGATCATGTCACGCTCGAATGACCGGAGGGATGTCAATTTGAGTGGGAGTTATAATTAATTTGATTAGGTAATAACTCACTTATCATGAACAATAGTCTAAAATGTCTTTGCAAATTTATGTTGTAGATGGCTCGCGCAGGAGTTCCCCTGAATTTTAATGCGTTCCTAGAGAAAGCTAAACTGAAAGATGATGGGAGCAACTTTGTGGACTGGCTCCGCAATCTAAGGATCATCCTCACAGCTGCCCAAAAGGTTTATGTCCTAAATGCACCGCTAGGTCAACCCCCCGCTCCTGGAGCCTCTGCAGACGATATGAACGTCTGGCAGACGCGTTCGGATGACTATTCGATAGTACAATGTGCCATGTTGTACGGCTTGGAAGGAGGACTCCAAAGGCGTTTTGAACGTCATGGTGCATATGAGATGTACACGGAGTTGAAATTCATCTTTGAGAAGAATGCTAAGATCGAGAGGTATGAGACCACCGATAAATTCTTCGCTTGCAAGATGGAGGAGAATTCGTCTGTCAGTGAGCACTTACTGAAGATGTCTGGGTACTATACCCGCATAGCTGATCTGGGACTTGTGTTCCCGGATGAGGCTATCATTGACAGAATTCTCCAGTCACTCCCTCCAAGCTACAAGAGCTTCGTGCAGCAGTATAACATGCAAGGGATGAACAAGACCATCGACGAGCTGTTTTCGATGCTGAAAGTCGCTGAGGCAGACATCCAGAAGGAGTATCAAGTGTTGATGGTCAATAAGACCACCAGTTTCAAGAAGAATGGCAAGGGCAAGAAGGGTAACTCTAAGAAGGGTGGCAAAGCAGTTGCTAATCCAGTGAAGAAACCCAAGGCTGGGCCCAAGCCAGAGACTGAGTGTTTCTATTGCAAGGGGAACGGCCACTGGAAGCGGAGCTGCCCCAAGTATCTGGCGGACAAGAAGGGGGCCAACAACAACAAAGGTATATGTGATATACATGTTATTGATGTGTACCTTACCAACTCTCGTTGTAGTGCCTGGGTATTTGATATCGGTTCGGTTGCTCACATTTGCAACTCTAAACAGGAACTGCGGAATAAACGGAGGCTGGCGAAGGACGAAGTGACGATGCGCGTGGGAAACGGTTCCAAGGTTGATGTGATCGCCGTCGGCACGCTCGCTCTTCGATTACCATCGGGATTAGTTATGAACCTGAATAATTGTTATTTAGTGCCTGCGTTAAGCATGAACATTATATCTGGATCTTGTTTATTGCGAGACGGTTACTCATTTAAGTCAGAGAATAATGGTTGTTCTATTTATATGAGTAATATCTTTTATGGTCATGCACCCGAAGTTAGGGGTTTATTCTTATTGAATCTCGATAGTGATGATACACATGTTCATAACATTGATGCCAAAAGATGTAGAGTAGATAATGATAATACCACTTTCTTGTGGCACTGCCGTCTCGGTCATATCGGCGTGAAACGCATGAGGAAGCTCCATACTGATGGACTTCTGGAGTCTCTTGATTTTGAATCACTTGACACGTGCGAGCCGTGCCTCATGGGCAAGATGACAAGGACCCCGTTTTCAGGGACAATGGAACGGGCAAGTGACTTATTGGAAATCATACATACTGATGTGTGCGGTCCGATGAGTGTAACGGCGCGCGGTGGATATCGTTATTTTCTCACCTTCACTGACGACTTAAGTAGATATGGGTATATTTACTTGATGAAGCATAAGTCTGAAACTTTTGAAAAGTTCAAGCAATTTCAGAGTGAAGTTGAAAATCATCGTAACAAGAAGATCAAGTTCCTACGATCTGATCGAGGGGGAGAATATCTGAGTTATGAGTTTGGTGATCACTTAAGAAAGTGTGGAATTGTTTCACAGTTGACGCCACCTGGAACACCACAGCGTAATGGTGTGTCTGAACGTCGTAATCGAACCCTATTAGATATGGTACGTTCTATGATGTCTCTTGCCGATTTGCCACTATCGTTTTGGGGATATGCGTTAGAGACAGCTGCATTCACTTTAAATAGGGCTCCATCTAAGTCCGTTGAGACAACACCGTATGAACTATGGTTTGGTAAGAAACCGAAGTTGTCTTTTCTCAAGATTTGGGGTTGCGATGCTTATGTCAAAAGGCTTCAGCCAGAAAAGCTCGAACCCAAAGCGGACAAATGTGTCTTCATAGGATACCCAAAAGAAACAGTTGGGTACACCTTCTATCTCAGATCCGAGGGCAAAGTGTTTGTCGCTAAGAACGGGTCCTTTCTCGAGAAAGAGTTTCTCTCGAAAGAATTGAGTGGGAGGAAGGTAGAACTTGATGAGGTTATAGAACCTCTGCTTCAACCAGAGAGTAGCACAGCACAAAAAGATGTTTTTGTGGAGCCTGCAGAGGTTGAAGAGGAAGCAAATGATGATGATCAAGAAGCTTCTGATCAAGTTACTACCGAACCTCGTAGGTCGACAAGGGTACGCACTGCACCTGAGTGGTACGGTAACCCTGTCTTGGAGGTCATGTTGTTAGACAACGGTGAACCTACGAGCTATGGAGAAGCGATGGTGGGCCCGGATTCCGACAAATGGTTAGAGGCCATGAAATCCGAGATGGGATCCATGTATGAAAACAAAGTATGGACTTTGGAAGTATTACCTGAAGGGCCGAAGGCCATTCAGAATAAATGGATTTTTAAGAGGAAGACGGACGCTGACGGTAATGTCACCGTGTATAAAGCTCGACTTGTGGCAAAGGGTTTTTCACAAGTTCAAGGGATTGACTACGATGAGACTTTCTCACCCGTAGCGATGCTTAAATCCGTCCGAATCATGTTAGCAATGTATGCAATGCTGTGCACGAGACCAGATGTCAGCCTTGCCATAAGTATGGCCGGAAGGTTTCAAAGTAATCCTGGTATGGATCACTGGACAGCGGTCAAGAATATCCTAAAGTACCTGAAAAGGACTAAGGATATGTTTCTCGTTTATGGAGGTGATCAAGAGCTCGTCGTAAAGGGTTACGTCGATGCAAGCTTTGACACTGATCCGGATGACTCTAAGTCTCAAACCGGATACGTATATATTCTCAACGGGGGAGCGGTAAGCTGGTGCAGTTCCAAGCAGAGCGTGGTAGCTGATTCTACATGTGAAGCGGAGTATATAGCTGCCTCGGAGGCGGCAAAGGAAGGTGTCTGGATGAAGGAGTTCATGACAGATCTTGGAGTTGTGCCTAGTGCACTGAACCCAATGACTCTGTTCTGTGACAACACTGGTGCCATTGCTCTAGCCAAGGAACCAAGGTTTCACAAGAGGACCAGACACATAAAGCGACGCTTCAATTCCATCCGCGATTCAGTCAAGGAGGAGGACATAAACATTTGCAAAGTACACACGGACTTGAATGTTGCAGATCCGTTGACTAAGCCTCTTCCACGGGCTAAGCACGATCAACACCAAGACTCTATGGGTGTTAGATTCATTACCTTGTAATGCTAGATTATTGACTCTAGTGCAAGTGGGAGACTGTTGGAAATATGCCCTAGAGGCAATAATAAAAGAGTTATTATTATATTTCCTTGTTCATGATAATCGTTTATTATCCATGCTATAACTGTATTGATTGGAAACTCAAATACATGTGTCGATGAATAGACAGACTTTGTGTCCCTAGTGAGCCTCTACAGAACTAGCTCGTTGATCAAAGATGACCGCGGTTTCCAGGTCATAGACATGAGTTGTCATTTGATAACGGGATCACATCATTAGGAGAATGATGTGATGGACAAGACCCAAACGTTAAAGATAGCTTTTGATCGTGTCAGTTATCGCTATAGTTTTCTGCATGTCAAGTATAAGTTCCTATGACCATGAGGTCATGTAACTCACTGACACCGTAGGAGTGCTTTGTGTGTGCCAAACGTCACAACGTAACTGGGTGACTATAAAGGTACTCTACAGGTATCTCCGAGGGTGTCTGTTGAGTTGACATGGATCGAGACTGGGATTTGTCACTCCGTGTGACGGAGAGGTATCTCCGGGCCCACTCGGTAATACGTCATCTCAATGAGCTCAAAGTGACTAAGTAGTTGGTCACGGGATTATGTATTACGGTAACGAGTAAAGAGACTTGCCGGTAACGAGATTGAACTAGGTATAGAGATACCGACGATCGAATCTCGGGCAAGTAACATACCGACGAGACAAAGGGAACTGTATACGGGATTGCCTGAATCCTTGACATCGTGGTTCATCCGATGAGATCATCTAGAAACATGTAGGAGCCAATATGGGTATCCAGATCCCGCTATTGGTTATTGACCTGGGAGTGTCTCGGTCATGTCTACATGGTTTCCGAACCCGCAGGGTCTACACACTTAACGTTCGGTGACGCTAGGGTTGTTAGTGAGAAGAGTGCATGGTTACCGAAGGTTGTTCGGAGTCCCGGATGAGATCCCGGACATGACGAGGGTCTCCGGAATGGTCCGGAGACGAAGATTGATATATAGGATGAAAGGTTTCGGAGTACCGGAAGTGTTCCGGGGAGCATCGGGAAATCGGCGGAGTACCGGGAAGGTTTTCGGGGGGTCCGGAAGGTGTTCTGGGCCTATTGGGCCACAAGGGGGGACACCACAGCCCTCAGGGGGCTGTGCGCCCCCCCCCTGGGCCCTCTCCCCATGCGGCTAAGGGGGTGGGACCCCCTAGGGCTGGCCGCACCCTTTGGGCTTGGGGGGCAAGGCACCTAGGGGGGAAACCCTAGGGCCTGGGCGCCTCCCCCTGCCCTGGCCGCCGCCCCCTCCCCTTGCCCTGGCCGCCGGCCCCTAGGGGGAAACCCTAGGGCGCCCTCACCTCTCCACCCCCCCTATATATAGTGGGGCAAAGGGAGGGCAGCCAACACAGTTTGTGCCTCGGTGCTGCCCTCCCTCTCCCGTCATATCTTCTCCTCCCGCAGTGCTTAGGCGAAGCCCTGCTGGAGTTCTTCTCCACCATCACCACCACGCCGTCGTGCTGCCGGTTCTCCATCAACCTCTCCTCCACCCCTTGCTGGATCAAGAAGGAGGAGACGTCCCCGAGCCGTACGTGTGAAGAACGCGGAGGCACCGTTGCTTCGGTGCTAGGTCTTCGGCGATCTGAATCGCGACGAGTACGACTCCATCATCCGCGTTTATAACGCTTCCGCTTAGCGATCTACAAGGGTACGTAGATCACACTCCCCTCTCGTAGTTGCTTCTACTAGATTGATCTTGGTGAACGGTAGGAAAATTTTTGTTTCCCATGCAACGTTCCCCAACAGTGGCATCATGAGCTAGGATCTTGCGTAGATGCTTTCTCGAGTAGAACACAAAGAAGTTTGTGGCGTTGATGTTTAAATTGCTGCCCTCCTTAGTCTTTCTTGATTCAGCGGTATTATAGGATGAAGCGGCCCGGACCAACTTTACATGTCCACGTACATGAGACCGGTTCCATCGACAGACATGTGACTTTTGTTGCATAAGATGGCTGGCGGGTGTCTGTCTCTCCTATCTTAGTTGAATCGGAATAGAACAAGGCGGTCCTTGTAGAAGGTTAAATAGCAACTTGAATATCACCGTTGTGGTTTTGCGTAGGTAAGAAGCGTTCTTGCTAGATACCCATAGCAGCCATGTAAAACATGCAACAACAAATTAGAGGACGTCTAACTTGTTTTTGCAGGGTATGTATGTGATATGATATGGCCAATGACATGATGAAATATATTTTGATGTATGAGATGATCATGTTGTAATAGTTAACATCGACTTGCATGTCGATGCATACGGCAACCGGCAGGAGCCATAGGGTTGTCTTTATTTTTTGTATGACCTGCGTGTCAATCATTAAGCGCTTTGTAATGCTTTACTTTATCGCTAAACGGTAGCAATAGTAGTAAGAGCATGGTGGGGCGCCGACAACCCCGATGGCAACACGATGATGGAGATCATGATGATGGAGATCATGGTGTGGCGCCGGTGACGATGGAGATCATGCCGGTGCTTTGGAGATGGAGATCAAAAGCACGAGTTGATGGCCATATCATGTCACTTATGATTTGCATGTGATGTTAATCCTTTTATGCATCTTATTTTGCTTAGGACGACGGTAGCATTATAAGGTGATCCTTCACTAAAATTTCAAGATAAAAATGTGTTCCCCCCGAGTGTGCGCCGTTGCGAAGGTTCGTCGTTTCGAAGCACCACGTGATGATCGGGTGTGATAGACTCTACGTTCGCATACAACGGGTGCAAGCCAGTTTTGCACGTGCAGAACACTCGGGTTAGACTTGACGAGCCTAGCATGTACAGACATGGCCTCGGAACACGGAGGACCGAAAGGTCGAGCATGAGTCATATAGTAGATATGATCAACATGTTGATGTTCACCATTGACACCACCTCATCTCACGTGATGATCGGACTTGGGTTGGTGAATTTGGATCATGTCACGCTCGAATGACCGGAGGGATGTCAATTTGAGTGGGAGTTATAAATAATTTGATTAGGTAATAACTCACTTATCATGAACAATAGTCTAAAAATTGTCTTTGCAAATCTTATGTTGTAGATGGCTCGCGCAGGAGTTCCCCTGAATTTTAATGCGTTCCTAGAGAAAGCTAAACTGAAAGATGATGGGAGCAACTTTGTGGACTGGCTCCGCAATCTGAGGATCATCCTCACAGCTGCCCAAAAGGTTTATGTCCTAAATGCACCGCTAGGTGACCCCCCCGCTCCTGGAGCCCCTGCGGACGTTATGAACGTCTGGCAGACGCGTTCGGATGACTATTCGATAGTGCAGTGTGCCATGTTGTACGGCTTGGAAGGAGGACTCCAAAGGCGTTTCGAACGTCATGGTGCATATGAGATGTACACGGAGTTGAAATTCATCTTTGAGAAGAATGCTAAGATCGAGAGGTATGAGACCACCGATAAATTCTTCGCTTGCAAGATGGAGGAGAATTCGTCTGTCAGTGAGCACTTGCTGAAGATGTCTGGGTACTATACCCGCATAGCTGATCTGGGACTTGTGTTCCCGGATGAGGCTATCATTGACAGAATTCTCCAGTCACTCCCTCCAAGCTACAAGAGCTTCGTGCAGCAGTATAACATGCAAGGGATGAACAAAACCATCGCCGAGCTGTTCTCGATGCTGAAAGTCGCTGAGGCAGACATCCAGAAGGAGTATCAAGTGTTGATGGTCAATAAAACCACCAGTTTCAAGAAGAATGGCAAGGGCAAGAAGGGTAACTCTAAGAAGGGTGGCAAATCAGTTGCTAATCCAGTGAAGAAACCCAAGGCTGGACCCAAGCCAGAAACTGAGTGCTTCTATTGCAAGGGGAACGGCCACTGGAAGCGGAACTGCCCCAAGTATCTGGCGGACAAGAAGGGGGCCAACAACAACAAAGGTATATGTGATATACATGTTATTGATGTGTACCTTACCAACTCTCGTTGTAGTGCCTGGGTATTTGATACCGGTTCGGTTGCTCACATTTGCAACTCTAAACAGGAACTGCGGAATAAACGGAGGCTGGCGAAGGACGAAGTGACGATGCGCGTGGGAAATGGTTCCAAGGTTGATGTGATCGCCGTCGGCACGCTCGCTCTTCGATTACCATCGGGATTAGTTATGAACCTGAATAATTGTTATTTAGTGCCTGCGTTAAGCATGAACATTATATCTGGATCTTGTTTATTGCGAGACGGTTACTCATTTAAGTCAGAGAATACTGGTTGTTCTATTTATATGAGTAATATCTTTTATGGTCATGCACCCGAAGTTAGGGGTTTATTCTTATTGAATCTCGATAGTGATGATACACATGTTCATAACATTGATGCCAAAAGATGTAGAGTAGATAATGATAATACCACTTTCTTGTGGCACTGCCGTCTCGGTCATATCGGCGTGAAACGCATGAGGAAGCTCCATGCTGATGGACTTTTGGAGTCTCTTGATTTTGAATCACTTGACACGTGCGAGCCGTGCCTCATGGGCAAGATGACAAGGACCCCGTTTTCAGGGACAATGGAACGGGCAAGTGACTTATTGGAAATCATACATACTGATGCGTGCGGTCCGATGAGTGTAACGGCGCGCGGTGGATATCGTTATTTTCTCACCTTCACTGACGACTTAAGTAGATATGGGTATATTTACTTGATGAAGCATAAGTCTGAAACTTTTGAAAAGTTCAAGCAATTTCAGAGTGAAGTTGAAAATCATCGTAACAAGAAGATCAAGTTCCTACGATCTGATCGAGGGGGAGAATATCTGAGTTATGAGTTTGGTGATCACTTAAGAAAATGTGGAATTGTTTCACAGTTAACGCCACCTGGAACACCACAGCGTAATGGTGTGTCCGAACGTCGTAATCGAACCCTATTAGATATGGTACGTTCTATGATGTCTCTTGCCGATTTGCCACTATCGTTTTGGGGATATGCGTTAGAGACAGCTGCATTCACTTTAAATAGGGCTCCATCTAAGTCCGTTGAGACAACACCGTATGATCTGTGGTTTGGTAAGAAACCTAAGTTGTCTTTTCTCAAGGTTTGGGGTTGCGATGCTTATGTTAAAAGGCTTCAGCCAGAAAAGCTCGAACCCAAAGCGGACAAATGTGTCTTCATAGGATACCCAAAAGAGACTGTTGGGTACACCTTCTATCTCAGATCCGAAGGCAAAGTGTTTGTCGCTAAGAACGGGTCCTTTCTCGAGAAAGAGTTTCTCTCGAAAGAATTGAGTGGGAGGAAGGTAGAACTTGATGAGGTTATTGAACCTCTGCTTCAACCAGAGAGTAGCGCAGCACAGAAAGATGTTTTTGTGGAGCCTGCAGAGGTTGAAGAGGAAGCCAATGATGATGATCAAGAAGCTTCTGATCAAGTTACTACCGAACCTCGTAGGTCGACAAGGGTACGCACTGCACCTGAGTGGTATGGTAACCCTGTCTTGGAGGTCATGTTGTTGGACAACAGTGAACCTACGAGCTATGGAGAAGCGATGGTGGGCCCGGATTCCGACAAATGGATAGAAGCCATGAAATCCGAGATGGGATCCATGTATGAAAACAAAGTATGGACTTTGGAAGTATTACCTGAAGGGCGGAAGGCCATTCAGAATAAATGGATTTTTAAGAGGAAGACGGACGCTGACGGAAATGTCACCGTGTATAAAGCTCGACTTGTGGCAAAGGGTTTTTCACAAGTTCAAGGAATTGACTACGATGAGACTTTCTCACCCGTAGCGATGCTTAAATCCGTCCGAATCATGTTAGCAATAGCTGCATATTTCGATTATGAAATTTGGCAGATGGATGTCAAAACAGCGTTCCTTAACGGTTTTCTTAAGGAAGAGTTGTATATGATACAACCGGAAGGTTTTGTCGATCCAGAGAATGCTGACAAAGTATGCAAGCTCCAGCGTTCCATTTATGGGCTGGTGCAAGCATCTCGGAGTTGGAATCTTCGCTTTGATGAGGTGATCAAAGCGTTTGGGTTTGTACAAGTTTACAATGAAGCTTGTATTTACAAGAAAGTGAGTGGGAGCTCTATAGCGTTTCTAATATTATATGTGGATGACATATTGCTGATTGGAAACAATATAGAATTTTTGGATAGCGTGAAGGGGTATTTGAACAAGAGTTTTTCAATGAAGGATCTCGGTGAAGCTGCTTTCATATTGGGCATCAAGATCTATAGAGATAGATCAAGACGCTTGATAGGACTTTCACAAAGTACATACCTTGATAAAGTTTTGAAGAAGTTAAAAATGGATCAATCCAAGAAGGGGTTCTTGCCGGTATTGCAAGGTACAAAGTTGAGTAAGACTCAATGCCCAGTGACTGCGGAAGATAGAGAAAAGATGAGTGTCGTCCCCTATGCTTCAGCCATAGGCTCTATCATGTATGCAATGCTGTGCACAAGACCAGATGTCAGCCTTGCCATAAGTATGGCCGGAAGGTTTCAAAGTAATCCTGGTATGGATCACTGGACAGCGGTCAAGAATATCCTAAAGTACCTGAAAAGGACTAAGGAAATGTTTCTCCTTTATGGAGGTGATCAAGAGCTCGTCGTAAAGGGTTACGTCGATGCAAGCTTTGACACTGATCCGGATGACTCTAAGTCTCAAACCGGATACGTATATATTCTCAACGGGGGAGCGGTAAGCTGGTGCAGTTCCAAGCAAAGCGTGGTAGCCGATTCTACATGCGAAGCGGAGTACATAGCTGCCTCGGAGGCGGCAAAGGAAGGTGTCTGGATGAAGGAGTTCATGATAGATCTTGGAGTTGTGCCCAGTGCACTAAACCCAATGACTCTGTTCTGTGACAACACTGGTGCCATTGCTCTAGCCAAGGAACCAAGGTTTCACAAGAGGACCAGACACATAAAGCGACGCTTCAATTCCATACGCGATTCAGTCAAGGAGGAGGACATAAGCATTTGCAAAGTACACACGGATTTGAATGTTGCAGATCCGTTGACTAAGCCTCTTCCACGGGCTAAGCATGATCAACACCAAGACTCTATGGGTGTTAGATTCATTACCTTGTAATGCTAGATTATTGACTCTAGTGCAAGTGGGAGACTGTTGGAAATATGCCCTAGAGGCAATAATAAAAGAGTTATTATTATATTTCCTTGTTCATGATAATCGTTTATTATCCATGCTATAATTGTATTGATTGGAAACTCATATACATGTGTGGATGAATAGACAAACTTTGTGTCCCTAGTAAGCCTCTACAGGACTAGCTCGTTGATCAAAGATGACCGCGGTTTCCAGGTCATAGACATGAGTTGTCATTTGATAACGGGATCACATCATTAGGAGAATGATGTGATGGACGAGACCCAAACGTTAAACATAGCTTTTGATCGTATCAGTTATCGCTACAGTTTTCTGCATGTCAAGTATAAGTTCCTATGACCATGAGATCATGTAACTCACTGACACCGTAGGAGTGCTTTGTGTGTGCCAAACGTCGCAACGTAACTGGGTGACTATAAAGGTACTCTACAGGTATCTCCGAAGGTGTCTGTTGAGTTGACATGGATCGAGACTGGGATTTGTCACTCCGTGTGACGGAGAGGTATCTCCGGGCCCACTCGGTAATACGTCATCTCAATGAGCTCAAAGTGACTAAGTGGTTGGTCACGGGATTATGTATTACGGTAACGAGTAAAGAGACTTGCCGGTAACGAGATTGAACTAGGTATAGAGATACCGACGATCGAATCTCGGGCAAGTAACATACCGACGAGACAAAGGGAACTGTATACGGGATTGCCTGAATCCTTGACATCGTGGTTCATTCGATGAGATCATCGAGAAACATGTGGGAACCAATATGGGTATCCAGATCCCGCTATTGGTTATTGACCTGGGAGTGTCTCGGTCATGTCTACATGGTTTCCGAACCCGCAGGGTCTACACACTTAACGTTCGGTGACGCTAGGGTTGTTAGTGAGAAGAGTGCATGGTTACCGAAGGTTGTTCGGAGTCCCGGATGAGATCCCGGACATGACGAGGGGCTCCGGAATGGTCCGGAGACGAAGATTGATATATAGGATGAAAGGTTTCGGAGTACCGGAAGTGTTCCGGGGAGCATCGGGAAATCGGCGGAGTACCGGGAAGGTTTTCGGGGGGTCCGGAAGGTGTTCTGGGCCTATTGGGCCACAAAGGGGGACACCACAGCCCTCAGGGGGCTGTGCGCCCCCCCTGGGCCCTCTCCCCATGCGGCTAAGGGGGTGGGACCCCCTAGGGCTGGCCGCACCCCTTGGGCTTGGGGGGCAAGGCACCTAGGGGGGAAACCCTAGGGCCTGGGCGCCTCCCCCTGCCCTGGCCGCCGCCCCCCTCCCCTTGCCCTGGCCGCCGGCCCCTAGGGGGAAACCCTAGGGCGCCCTGACCTCTCCACCCCCCCTATATATAGTGGGGCAAAGGGAGGGCAGCCAACACAGTTTGTGCCTCGGTGCTGCCCTCCCTCTCCCGTCATATCTTCTCCTCCCGCAGTGCTTAGGCGAAGCCCTGCTGGAGTTCTTTTCCACCATCACCACCACGCCGTCGTGCTGCCGGTTCTCCATCAACCTCTCCTCCACCCCTTGCTGGATCAAGAAGGAGGAGACGTCCCCGAGCCGTACGTGTGAAGAACGCGGAGGCACCGTTGCTTCGGTGCTAGGTCTTCGGCGATCTGAATCGCGACGAGTACGACTCCATCATCCGCGTTCATAACGCTTCCGCTTAGCGATCTACAAGGGTACGTAGATCACACTCCCCTCTCGTAGTTGCTTCTACTAGATTGATCTTGGTGAACGGTAGGAAAATTTTTGTTTCCCATGCAACGTTCCCCAACACAACATCCCCAAGCTTAATTCCTGCTCGTCCTCGAGTAGGTAAATGATAACAAGAATAATTTTTGTGGTGACATGCTATTAACCATATATGACTTTTTCATAGTCATATGACAAAAGCTTACTGAGACAATGAATCTATAGTAATTAAGTTGCCTCATGAGAAAATCATAAAGGACTGAAAGTTTTACAATATGATACTGAAACATCAAATAGATTTGCAATGAACATGATGTGCGAATATGATAAAGTGATATCTAGCTTGCCCCCTTTAGTGAAGCAAAACATAAATGCAGGGGCACCTCCAAGGTTTAAGTGATGACTAGATACAATGATTTCAAAATAAACGATATCACAATCATGCAAAAGACAATGCTACTTTGGGACAATGCACATTACACTCAGAATGACAATCATGCTCTCAGTAGTTGGTGCTTTTAAAAGAAGGTGGAGACTCTCGAACCGTGGCTTTTGTTGGCAAGGTTGAAAACCCATAGTCGGAAACAAAGACAAAACATGTACCAGAGCTCTTGGTTTTAAAACAGAGGTAATATTTTTTTTTAGATCATGCATGTTTCGTCAACGAATGCTAGCAGACAACTCAATCACTTCTTGAGATGGACAAGTTTCGAGGAACGGCTCCCGAATGAGGACGATCACATCCTCTTAATCTCCTTTGTTTATCACTGCCAAAGTTTTCAGATTTCTCATGAACAAAGCGTGAAGGAGGGTTTGTTTGTTATATTATCTTTTTGAGCCGGGCGCACTCAATGCCAGTTCCTTCTCGTATTATGGGTTTGCACATTATACATGCAATCCCGGGGTGAAGCTTGTCCAACTTAAAAAGATCATGAATTAACCACTACTTCCTCATGAACTTACAACAGAGGCACAAAATAAGAATGCTTTTTTTTTGAATAATTTCGAGATGGCACATGCAAGCCTCCGTTAGGAATGGCAGGTAAATACCATGTAGGAAGGTATGATGGACTCATATGGCATAACTGGATTAAAGGATGTGGATGCACAAGCAGTCAGTCCGCTTAGTACAGGCGAAGGTTAGCAAAAGACTGGGAGCGACCAACTAAGAGAGCAATGACGGCCATAATCATGCAGAGCGACAAAGCAACATTGAATCAGGCATGGAAGTTATATCGCTACTCAGAAACTAAAGATCACCAAGGCTTGATAGACTTTCTTTACAGTCTTAAATATGCGTGAGCATACGCCAAGTCAATCAAAATAAATTCCTGGAGGAAGATATCACTAAACCATACCACATCATAGGCAAACAAATCATGTTGGTACTCCAATAACACATTGGGAACCCCCCAGCTATTTGAGACTAACCATAAGAAAACATGAACTACTAAGCGCCATTATGCACGTAGCATCTTTATCATAGACATATCAACCAATGCAACGGAAGCAAACTCTCTTAATAAGATAAACATGATAACTAAAGAGAGTTCAAGCAACCAACTAAACAAAAGCTCTTTAAAAAGATAAGCATGAAAGTTAAGAGCTAAGCATGATAGTAGCTATTGAAAGACAAAGAACACACACAGCAAAGATAGACATGCAAATTCTATGTTATGTTCTAGGTAGAAGTGGAGCGTGTTTCTCTCCCACATAAAGAAAGCTGAGTTCCAACTCGTTATGAAAAGCTAAAGAAAACTAAAAGGAAAACTAAAACAAGACGCTCCAAGCATAGCACATAACACATGAAGTGATTAAAATATAGTGGAACGAAGGACGAACTGATAATGTTGATGGAGAAGGGGATGCACGGGGGCATCCCCAAGCTTAGACGCTTGAGTATCCTTAAATATTTCTTGGGGGTGCATGGGGGCATCCCCAAGCTTGAGCGTTTGACACTCCTGAATCTTTTTATCATTTTCCTTCGCACACTTGAAAACTCCCTTCATACATAACTCATCATAATCTGATTAGCGAGGTTAGTACCCATAATAAAATAATTGTACCTTGCTGGAAATAAAGATATTCTTGAAGTTCTACTGTTTCTCAAGATTGCCAAAAGGTTTTTGCAAAGAAAAAGCAAGCTCTAGGTTTGCAAAATGAAGGAAAGGCAAAACAGGACAGAATCTGTGAAAAACAGAACAGCAGGTAGTAAATGATTTGTTCGGGGCACTTCTTCAACTCTAATAAAAAAACTCAGAACAGATGCACGAAAGACAATTATATAGAGCACGCTGTCGAAAAAATTCAGACCAAAAAGATGATCTGGTGATTTTATACAAATTTTTATATCCAAGGACAGAATCTGTTTCCTGGACAGCACGTCACAACTTTTGAACTTTCTTGCAATCAGAGGCTAAACTTGGCACAAAGCTGAAAAATAAAGATACAATGATGTTGCTACAGTAGTAACAAACATCAAGACCACTAAAACTTAAAGTAAATATAACAAGGATTGTCTCCCTAGAGCTCTTTCTTTATAGCCATAAAGATAGGCTTAAGACTTTAATGATGCTCTCATAGGAATAAGAGCTGAAGAACAAAAGAGAGCATCAAGAAGCAAATACCAAACACATTTAAGCCTAACATGCTTCCTATGCATAGGAATATTGCAATAGAATAATTCATTGAAGCACAAAGCAACTAGCATAGGAAGGCAAAACAAGCATAACTTCAAAATATTCACCATAAAGAGAGGAAACTTCTTATTATTAAGATATTTAGAACCAAGTCTCCCTCTCTCATTATAAATTTCAGTGGCATCATGGATGAACTCAACAATATAAGCATCACATAAAGCATTGTTACCATGATCCACATGCAAAAAGGTACTCTTACTCTCCACATAAGCATAATCTTTCTCATTGGTAATAGTGGGAGTAGGACTATCATAAACAACTTGAACACTATAGATTAATTGTGTATTAGGAGGGTGGTGTTCAACAAGGGAGTAATTCCCTCCATGATTATGACAAGTTTCATAAGGATAATTTCTCCTTATGTCATAGGTACCTTTATAATCACTATAGGTTGGAGTTATGACATCATCATAGTAGAGAAGAGCATTATCATTGCTAGCAACTATATTTGTAATCATGTTGTCTTTATTCTTACTAGCAAAAGAATTATCAATTATCACATCACTAGTGGGTAAAGGATTTGCAATCCTATCATCCCCAAGCTTAGAGCTTCCCATATCATCACTTTCAGAGTTGGTACCAAAAAGATTTTCAAGATCATAAGTAGCATTATCATCATTTTCCTAATCGCATATCATAATCAAAATCATCTTCAATAGTACCTACGGACGTATCATCAAGATGATAATTAAGGCAATAAACTTCACCTTCTTCTTTAAACTTACAACCGTTAGGATAAAAGTTGATGGGAGGAATATGCTCAGGCCAGGTTGATACCCATTCTTCTTCTTTCTTGCTCCTCTTCCTCCTCCTCTTCTTTTTCTTCTTCTTAACCTTAGGAGGGAGTGGTTGGAGATGAAGCTTCTCCACATATCCTGGTTTATCATTAGAAACAATAGGGGAAACTTGGGAGAAACTCTCCTTTTTATTAGCAGAAATATAAGAGACATTTTTATACTTTGGTAAAGTCCCCTCCTTTCTAATCTTACTTATGTAATCATTTTCATGGCAATTAACAACACAATAGAGATGGCAATTTTGCAAAGTGTTTTTTATTCCTATGGCATTAACATCTAGCCAAGAAGTCTTTTCTGATAACTCTTCACACATCAAAAATAACATAAGCTCATCATAAAGATCAGAGGTGATCATGTTATCACACAACCGGTTAACAGTTATGTTTTGAAAGTTCATGCATTGAAAATTAAAGTGACCCTCTATACGACAAAGTTCACAAGTAAAAGGATAAAGGTCACACAATTCTCTAGCAATTTCATTTAAATCTCTGACCCAAGTGATTGTTTTTTCATGCTTATGTTGCTTATAATACTTCTCTTCTTCAATCATAGGCCTTTCACAAGGTCTATCCACTCCACAAAAATTAACATGCTTATATAAAACTTCATTTTTAGGAATTGGATCATGCATGTTGCAATCATCATGAACAATTTCATTTTCTTTGCAAGTCTCTTTAAAAGGTTTATGATACTTGATCCAATCCTCCTTAGGCATATTAAGATGTGAAGCAAAAGATTTGAGAAAATCAACAAGGAGTTGAGAATCAAGCCCAAACTTAGCACTAAACTTATTCAAAATTATAGTTTCAACAAAGGACTTAATGCAATCATACTCATAAATTATACCTGACTCTTTACCTTTGTCGATCTCCCAATCTTCAGTGTTGCGTTGAATTCTTTCAAGGAGTTCCCATTTAGCATCAATCTTTTTGTTTGTGAAAGAACCCATAGAGGAAGCGTCGAGCAAATCTTTATCCTGTCGAGAAAGCCTCGCATAGAAATTAGTAATAATCATATCTTTGGGGAGCCCATGGTTAGGACATTTTAGCATTAACGTTTTCAGTCTCCCCCAAGCTTGAGCTATGCTCTCTCCGTCATGAGGATAAAAATTATAAACATAATTCCTATTCTCATGGACTTCATGAAGACGATAAAACTTGGAGTAAAAGAGAGACTGGATCTCTTCCCACTCCAGCAGGTGAGAGTCATTTAGTAGCCTATACCATTCCAATGCTTTTCCTTTCAGTGACAAGGCAAATAATTTCCTCATGACAAACTCCCTTGATACACCTGCAAGCTTAAATAATGAACATAGTTGTGACAGATATAGCAAGTGTTCACCGGGATGTCTGTCTCTTGCATAACGATCAGCCAAAACATAATCAATAATACCAGCTGGTATTTTATAGGGCACAATTTCAGTAGGGGGAGGAGCAACCACCACAGGTGTGGGGCGTCTTCCCGCAAGCAACGATCCAATAACAAGGTTGTCCATAAGCATAACTAGTGAAATAAAAACAAGAAACAAAAAGATTTAATTGCAAGATCTAAAGATATACCTTCAAGCACTCACTTCCCCGGCAACGGCGCCAGAAATAGCTTGATGTCTACACACGCTTCTACTCTTGTAGACTATGTTGGGCCTTCAAGCGCAGAGGTTTGTAGGACAGCAGCAATTTCCCTCAAGTGGATGACCTAAGGTTTATCGAACTCAGGGAAGTAGAGGTTGAAGATGGTCTCTCTCAAACAACCCTGCAACTAAGATACAAGAAGTCTCTTGTGTTCCCAACACACCTAATACACTTGTTAGATGTATAGGTGCACTAGTTCGGCGAAGAGATGTTAAATGGCAAGTGATATGGATGGCAAAACAAGGTAATATAAATCTGTAATAAAAAGTGCAGCAAGCAAACAAGTGGTAAACGTGAGCACAAATGGTATTGCAATGGTGGAAACAAGGCCTAGGGTTCATACTTTCACTAGTGGCAACTCCCAACAAAATTAACATAATAGAATCACATGATATTTCCCATAAAACATGCAAAGGGGACACACTCGGAGGTCATTCCTTCGTGGTCAAGAGAGGACGAGAATTATGTAGGGCTACAAAAGCACACCTCAAAGTTCGTAGTTCTGAATCTAAGGATTTCCGAATGTCACCGCGGCCATCCAAAGAGAGTCCCACAATCACCACAACATATCTAAAGGATAGTCAAAGACAAGCACCAAGAAACTCTCAATCTTCAATCAACACACAAGAGAGGAAATCACTCATGAAAATACTTTTCTAATCCATGTCCAATAGACCGCTGTCACCTTGGTCTCGGGGATTATACTAGATAAAGACAAGTGAGTACATCAATCCAATACATAGAGGAAGGGGAAATATCATGGGATCACCCTAGATTAACATAGCCTATGATCACAACGAAGATCACATCATGGGAGAGAGAATTGACCACATAGCTACTGGTAAGAACCTCAGCCCCGAGGAGGAACTACTCCCGCATCATGGAGGGAGGAAGCAACGTCGATGGAGATGAATCCGGGGGCACTTCCCCGTCCCGGCAGGGTGCCGGCGCAGGAATTCTGGTCCCCCGAAGCTTGATGGCGATGGCGGCGGAGATCGGAATCGCATCTGGAGAAAATAGGTCTGGAATGAGGGTTTTTGCGAGACGCTTTAAATATATGCCAAAGGGGGGCATCGGAGGAGCCTCGGGGGGCCCAGGCGCCCCCCCGGCGCGGCCCGGGGGGGGGCGCCGCCAGGGCGCCTGGAGCCCTGGTGCCCCCCCCCCCGGCTGTCCTTCGGGCGCACGGTAGTTTCTGGAACGCTGATTTTTTATATAATTTTTCTGGATTTTTCCTGGCAGTTCTCGTAATGTGAAAACCTGAAATACAAAAACAGCCGAAAACAGAAACTGGCACTGGGGTGCACTGAGTTAATAGGTTAGTCCAAATATGATCAAAAGTGTATGGAAGTGTATAAATATCATAGCAATATCACCCAAAAAAGGTATGGAGCAAGCAGAAATTATAGATACGTTTTGGACGTATCAATCACTTTGTATGGTCTGTGGGAATCTCTACTCCTAATGGAGCAGTTGGTAGTCTTTGTTCCGGGTTTATTTTCGTCCGGTTTTTTTTCTCCGGTTTTTTTTTCAACCGTTTTTTCGTCCCCTCCCACCCCTCCCCACCCCGCACACGCACCACAGAAGAAAAAACCAGCCCGCACGAAACACTGCTCCTCCCGATCTCTCGTCCGAAAGAAAAACGATGCGACGAGTCGCTCCTGTCCCTAGCCAGTCGCGCGTGCTAGGGTTCCTCACGCCACCGTCTCCGCCGCCGCTGCATGGGTGTTCGTTGACTGGCCCTGCCTCCGGCCGCCGCCCATCTCCATCCGGCCGCCGCCCATCTCCATCCTCTCCCCAACCCCGGGTGTCCTCCACTCCACTCCTCCGCGGGTGCCACCCAAGCACTGCCGCCCTCTCCCCGCACCTGCACCCAAGGACGAGAGAGAGAGAGAGAGAGCGCGCTCAGCCAGCAGACAGATCCGGCCCTCGCACTGACCCAACTCTCTCTCCGTCGCCGCCATCTGGATCTAGGCCGGCCAATTCCGGCGGCGCGCAGAACGCTCCTCATGTGCTCGCCTCGCCCCCCTGCGTCTACCCATCGGGCTGGATTCGCCGCTCCTCGACGGCAAGGGCTTTGGTCGCCTCCAACTCCGGCAACTCTGGCTTCGGTACGCATTTCGGAGGATTGCGCCGCTGGGCGCGTCCCCCGCCCACGTCTTTTCCGCCGACCACACCTTCAGGATTCGCGCCGCTCCAGCCCAAGGGCTTTGTAGGCTTGCTGTTGCTGCCGTCCTCTTCGCCGCTGTGCGTGCACATATATGATTTTGACCTTGGTAGCGCTCCGGTCTCTCTCTGATCTTGGCCCTTCTGTCATTGATGCCCCGATGCTACTGCAGTTTTCCTTATGCAATGCAATTCATTCACGAACACAAGTAGGATCTCCACTGGTTCTGATTCATGCACCAACTACTATTCTGTGCAATTAGTATTTGCTGGTAGATGTCAATGGACCATCAAAACTTCAGAAAAAATGTTCTTATAAGCTGCTAACTCTTCAATCCTTGCTAGATAGTATGTCATGCTTTCTATTTTTGATGTGAATAAGCACTATTTCATAGATTAAAAATGCCATGTTTAATAGTCCATTTCATGAATTAGTAATATTTAAGGTGTCCAGTCTCAGTAGTGGTTTGTATTTCATAACCATATAGGTTTATGCTAATTCTGATGAATTCCTAATAAAATGTTATTTTTCAGGAGTCTGATGTGCTTGGTCAAGTTTAGTGCAGCTGCCCCCTATTGATTCCATTTTCTCTATGCACGGTGGTCGGCCGGTAGTCACCTCCACCTTCTGTCGCAGTGTATCCAGGTCAGCATTGCGGCTTCCTCGGCACTAAACTTATGCAACCATCCGCCACAATTTTTTCTTTGTGACCTATATATACTCTCCTTCAGTGACAGTCTTGCTGATCTTAGGCAATCAACATTCTCTCTGCTTACTTGTTAGATAGCATTGCTTTGATGATTTAATCTGATAAAGATGATACACTAGGATGTAGGTGTACACAGAAAATTTCCAGTTAGTTTGAACATGACTGGGTCCTCTCCGTGCGAAAATTGATGATACATAGTTGGTAGGAAAATCTGTGAGGCGCTAAAACTACAATCTTCCCTTACCGCCCAGTGCAAGTTCCCGGTCTAATTCTGGATTATTATTGTAGCCTTTAGATGAAGTGCATCCATCAAGTATACCACCTAATTTACGATGAAGTGCATCCATCAAGAAAATTGTTTGACTGTTAATACAGAGCAAACATATCAGAATAGGTGATTTTCGAGTGTATTGGAAATTGCTCCAATTAAGTTAAGATCAACTAAGTTACTAGGGACCTGGATGCCCTGCAAGATACACGAGGGGGAGGCTGCTGCTCTTCTCCTCTTTAATTTCCTTCAACCCTGTCAAGGTCTGCTGCTTCAAATTGTCCCAGATTGGTCGATTTCTTCTTGCTTTCCCGATGATGAACTGAATTTAACGGTGTCCTGTTCTATCTAGCAGTGACGAGCAATTTCAAGTCGTGGCTCTGGGGAACAAGTTGAGCAAGTGCAGCCATGGTCGAGCTTCCTCACTTCACCAGCGACTCAGGTCCGTCCTCCTCCCTCTCTACTCATCTTGTGTTGTGGACTTGTGGTACAAAAAAAATCAGACTCAACATGTGTAGCAGTAGGTCTGAAGGTGCATCTCATGTTTGTGTTGTGGTAGTTCTCGATTTTACAAGCATGTATTGATCATGGTTTGTTCTGTATGCAGGGTATTCGATGTTTCACGATTTGTACTGTAGATTTCCTGCTGGTTCGACGAACATAATGCAACAAGGCAGATGAGTGCTCCTATTCTCTTTCCCCCTCTACAAAAAATCAGTTCCAATTGCCGTACAATTTCCCGGTATGGCTTTCTGGATTGGAACTTTCCACTTATTTGTTGTTGTTTGGCCTACATCTAGAGGTAAAATGTTTTCTTGAATTCAGTGACCACTTGAAGTTTTCAACTCGAGTTGGACAACATATGTAATGTTGAATTCAGTGAGATATTGTGATTTGATTTCACTTTCTATGTAGAGTTGAGATTGTAATTTGGTTGAAATTTTACATCTTTTATAGATATAGACTGCTATATAATGATTAGAAAACGAGAGACCGTATGTTTAATGGTCGGAAGTGATACTTGCTCATGCTCTCACGATGAGAAATGCATGGTTCATTTACTCAAGTGTCTTAATTTGTCTCATGTAGTAAACACAAGAGAGATTTAACCTGACAGCCAAAACATTGACCGAACTCTTCAAACTATTGTAATTCCTTGATGCAGTTACTTTGGTGGACCTGATGAACACTCATTCTTCTCATCGTTGTGTTTTGTGATTTCTTTTGACGCATGGTATTGATGTGTTGTGACATATGAAATATGTGTATTCATCTAATTGTTGTTCCTCTTCTAGACTGCAGCATCGCGCCACTCAACACCCGAGAGCGCCAAGGAGGTGCCTCTCAACACCTACAAGCCCAAGGGACCTTATACAACCACCATCGTCTCGGTAGAGCAGGCAGTGGGTCATAACGCTCTGGGAGAGACGTGCCATGTCGTCATCGACCATGCCGGCAATGTGACATACTGTGAGGGGCATATGAGATTATTCCTCGGGTAATTGTCTAGCCGTTTCCACCATTCTCTGTTTTCCATTGTTAGAATGCTGAACAGGGAACTCTTGGTGTTATTAAATAGGAGGATAACATATCAAGTTATCACGTACTGAAAGAAATTATGTTCAAAACTGTATACATTGATTTGAGTTCACTGAAACAGGGCTTGAGAGTGCTTCTGGGCTTGCACGCGAATGACGTTGGGTGCCGTGCGGTGCTCGGGAGACGCCACCACGATGAAGGCATGAACAAGATGGTCCACGCATGGTTCTGGCTGTACCACATGTAGGATCGCATGGTATACTTTCCACTTCCATCATGTTTCAGTTGTGCCAATGCCTGCTTATGATAGAAGATTGCAACAAATGATTACAATCAATAGTCATCTCTGTTATTACCTTTTTGTAGATATATGTTCTGTAAGTGGATCTCAGTTCATCTGGGTGTTCTATTAGGAATAGCTCACTGTTGTGTTTTCTGGCACCAATATGTTAGGTTTATAAAGCTAAATGAGATCTATATATAGCAGGAAAATATGCCTATAGCCCAGATGTGATGATTTGAAGATGAAAGGAAGAACTGAGAAGCTCGAGAGAGCTGGAGGAACAAGGAGAAGCTACAAGGACAGCAGAAGAAGAAGCACTGGGGAGCTCTTAGACATACAATGTTCAACCTTGGTTGCTGAGGATAAATGCAAAATAAAATCATCAAGGCTATCTTGCATACCATGGCTCTTTGAGGTTCACGTTGAGGTCAGTTTTAATCTCTTGTAATTCAGTATATTCTGAAAATGAACCTTTTATATTTATTCCGAGTCACCTGTCTAATATTTGTCACAAATACTCTCTTTGCGGGGATGTGATGCCACCGCTCCTCTCCTCGAGTCACCTGTCTAATTGCTTTGATCTTTGTTTTTTAGTACAGACAAGAATAGCTTCAATGACAGCATCTCAAATCATCAAGTTGTGTGACTTCCCTCTTGAGTGGGTGTTGTATTTTAGCAGGCCTATATTTGAAATAGTTGAGAGCCACTTTTTTGTTTCTATATGGGTGCACACCAAATTAAACCTTCCGAGAAGATTAATGTGCTCATGATTTACCTTCTGGAAATGGGAACTTGTGATCCTTCTGCGTGCGATGAGCTGGATATGAAAAAGAATGATGTAGAACTGCAGCTCTATAATCTGAACCGAATTAGGTATTCATTTCAGTTCGTTATATCTTATATCTTGGTATTCCAGATCTCCATGATTGAAGAAATATTTCGAGTCAAAGGATTAATTTGTAAATTCGCTGCTTGTATATCCTATTTTACTGTTCAGATTTTCCCTAGAGATTCAGGCTGGCAACCAAAGATGTTCAGCCTTGATGGCTTGTGATATATTATCATGTTTAGGATAACGAAAATAAGATTGCAAAGGTACATTCTTTTCCTTCATAAACTAAATAGTGTTACAAATGGTGATAAACATGTGTAGTTTTCACTTGTTTATTACTGCTGAATCATGGCACAAAATGCATGTTTCTTGTAGTATACCTTCAGTGTGGATTATTACGTGATGTACCTTGTCATTAACTTTCTTTATTTAGGACTACTTTTGCATATTCATACTAAAACTTTTCTCAGGATACTAAAATTTACCCTTGCACTCAATTTTTCTAGAGCTAATAAAATATGTCATTTCAGTGAAATTTGACTTTTACTTTTTTTTTGTCAAGATACTCGGTTTTCTTGTGTTAAAATTTATCTTGTTACTGAAATTTATAGGAACGAAGAGCTCAAGATTTTGTTTTGTTCATGAAGATGCATAATCAAGAGGAACCATGAGGATTCCTAAAAACACTTGAGGTGCAGCAACATCACTTAACCTTTTCATGTTACCCTAGATGATTTATCATCCTTGCTTGCCCCTCCCGACAAGGATTCATATCAAGAGTTCAATATGTGTTGGGGGTTCCTCACAATGCACGCACAGAGATGCATAACTTCTTTGCTTCCCCCACCATCTCTGCAATAATATGGCGTGCATGTGCAAAAAGAAGGATCTGATGGTCTACTAAGGGCTTATAGGAATGAAGGGCGGCTTATCTTCTTTACGTGTTTATCTGGTAGATATTCATCTGTCAGGCAATACAAATCGTATGGTTACAAGTTCAACAACAACATGGGGAGCGCTGGCATGGTAGTTTGGCGGTAGAGGGATAGCTGGGCAGCAGCCTGCCGAGGAGTTGGAGGGAGGGCTTGATTGGGCCACATCTGTCCACGAGGGGCTCGTTGGTGGGCAAATCAAGAAGGGGGAGGGGCTGGGTGTATCTGCGTTGCGCGGTTCCGGCTGGTGTGCTCCTCGGCCGCGTCCTGGACAGGTGGATGTGTGGGCGGCTGCGTGTGTGCGTGTGCTTCGGCGGTGCGTGGTGAGGTAGCGGGGTGGCCAGTGCGGTGCCCTGGTGAGCAGGTGGTCAGATCCGGACGGATTTGGCCATGGTGGCTCGACGTTGGACTTGCTGGTGCATGTCGTGTGGAGCTCGAGAGGTTGATCCGGGCGAAAGCTTGTGTCCGGAGTTTCCAGAGCCGGTGATGGCGAAGCTTTCGAGTGTCGTTTCCTTCCTATGGGCATCGCAGAGGTATTCTCAGCCGCAATTTATGCCGCTACGGAGGAAACTCTAGATTCGTGTGATGGGACCATGACGGTGCTTTGGCATCATATCCATCTCCAGGGTTTCATCTTTGGAGCTATGCATTAGCATGCTGGGCCTATGGAAGATGGGAGCAGAGTGCATTTATAACAAGGGCACTGGCCACAGGTTTACAACGACTTACTGGTTGTACTGATGGAGCAGAGTGCATATTTGTGCAGAGTCTGCAAAGCGTAACTGAAAGACTCGACTGATCAGATTTGTCAGGAGGGCTTTCTTAAGTATGTATCCAGTTTTATGCATGCCAGAGGAAGAAGATCAAGGTATGTATATATAGCTTGATTAGACACAATGGTAAATTTCTTATGCTTTTTTGGCTTGAATCATCTATTCTGTTGTGCGTACGTGTACTACACAGTGTATTATTTTTTGGCCTGAATCAAAAAGTAATTCAGTCATTTAACCTTCTCAAATCCGGATCATGTACTACACAGTGTTGTTTCTTTTGACTAGAAGCATCACGCACACCTTCCAGTAGGACCTGAATGATGTGCAGAAGATAACAAAACAAGTTTACAAGTGTTACCGAAATTTCCTTAAGTTCTTTTCTCCTATGATTTACTGAATGCATCCTTGTGTTCTGTAATTGTTTAAGAAAAATGGCATCTTTGTAATGTACTTTTATTTAACTCCGTATTGTACTTCTAAAATTTGCCAAGTTTCGAGTTCTGACTCAGAGTGCTTATTCATGTTCTTTTTTTGTTAGCTTTTAGTCAACTGAGTTGAAGAAGCAAGTAAGCCTGAAGAAATGGATAGATTGACATTTAAAAATCCTGAAGATATGAACAAACAATCTTGCTGATTCATGTGTACTAGCCTGCTCATTCATGTATACTAGCCTGCTCATTCATGTATAGTTTGTAATCTGAGGAAATATTTGCCGTCTGTGTTAACCTCCAATCATTGTACTGCTGAAGATTGTAGTTTGTGTTGTATCATATGTGGGCATGTTCTTTACTTCAATCCAGACTTACGTGCCTTTGTGTTAAGTTGCCTTACATGTCAAGCTTTGTATTTTCATGTTTCATGAATTATGTGGGTATGTGGCAACCCACATAATACCACATACAGTATGTGGGCAGCCCACTTAATCCCACTTAAATAAGTGGACATATGTGGCAGGAAGTGGGACACCCGCAGGTTGTCCCACCTACAGGCTGAGTGGAAGAGAGTTCGTATTTGTCGTTGTATGATGAAAACTGGATGCCATCATGCTTAACGTGTATTTCTAAATAAAAAGAATAATTTGATCAATCTGTTCTTATTTTTATTATTCGGTGACAACTCATGGTTATTCGGCTTTTGCCCGTAGCAACGCACGGGCCTTCTACTAGTAATTAATAAAATGACTGCATGCATCATCCAAATGCAGAGACCGGGGTACATCCTCCTTTTCTAAAAATATATAATAAAAATGCTCCTCCTTTCCAATGTTTGGGTGTCTGACACATCCACCTCCCCGGCCTCCTCCTCCCTCTTGGCATTTCACGTCATCTCTTGGCTATATGGCTGGCATGATTTGACTTTGTTCCATGAAATCTTCTACATCATCATTCACTTGCTAACTACAGCAAAAGAAAAAGAAACCTAGCAGTCAAAGTCAAATCATGCATCATTCAGTTGCAAAAATGCAGAACAAAAAGATTTTTCCTAACCTTGTGAGCCTCGAGCATGTCAGCCTCGCTCCAATTCTCGTATGAACCCTTCCGCTCTTCGGTCACCAAAGGTGGAAGGGGTGGCTGTGCGGTTGTAGGAGGCCGAGCGGTAGTCATCGATGTCGCGAGACGTTGAGGAGCTGGCGTCGAGGCGACCATGACTTTCTTCTTCTTTGCCAATGCAGCCATGTTCTTTGCCGCCTTCGTCGATGACTGACAGTTCCGCTTACCGGCCGACTGGACCAAGGGCGGTAGGGTGGTGGTGGCAGATCGACTGGCGACCACCGATGGCGACCTAGAGCTCTCTATCAAGTTTTTCCCTTGCGTCATCGTTTTGATCCTTGCAGAGCCAATTTTGCGGTTGTTCGGGCGAGGGTGAGGCTTTCCATTCCGCTGGTCATCGATGACGAGAATGGCCAGCGGCAAGGCTAACGACGGTTGTTGTGTTAGGATCGGGAGGAAAAGTTGTGCGAGCAGGAAGCAGTGCAACACATATCTTTTTTTTCGAGAAGTTCCTACTCTAGACTATATCTGAACTAGTGGAGAAAAGTTTTAGGAGAAAAAAATATATGAGGAAATTTGGGTTTTAGGCGGACCTACTAGAACATGCTTAAATCCAAAAGAAAAAACTTCTTAGCTGGCGAACGTTCGCTCGCTGGGACTGGGAAAGGGTGACATTTCGAAGGATTTCATTGACAACTTTAGTTATGTGGGGATGACAACTTGTTCAGAATAACACAACCGTTTTTTTCCTAGAAGAAAGTATTTTTCGTTTCAAAATTGTCACTATTCGATCTCGCAACGCAACAAAAACTGTCAGAAAAAGCGTCCGCTTGCCATCCTCTCCTAGCCGACGTTCACCGGATAACGTTACCGGAAGCATTCCCTCTAATATACTCCCTCAGTTTCAAAATACTAACCCAGCGATGAAGGGGTAGTGCTTTTTACAGAATCTGCGAGAGTTCCTCTTGGTGTCGGACATTGTTCTAGGTTCCGGTTTGTTTTGTATTTGTAAGTTTTTGGTTGGATTACTCATAAGCGTTTTTCATAACAAATATGGTACTATCCATCTCACGGTTCAAGTTCGAATTAGTGCCTTGCTATCATACTCAACACTGTTAATGCAATCTCGCAGTAGGCTACAAAGCATAATGCAACCCTGCAGGAAGCCCCTGCCGGTTGGAGACTAGCAAGCCAAGCATGATATCTGCCTAATAAGCCGGCACGCTCACATCACATGTACGGCCTTCTTCTCGGGCTATGCAGCAGCGCCTTCTCCTCCAGCGGGTACCTGAAGGGCGGCGGCGGCGCCATGAGCTCCATCTCCTTGGCGTCGCTCCTCTTCCGCCTCTCCCTCGAGTGCACGACCCACAGCAGCACCGAGAGCAGCCCGGCGGCCGCGACGGCCAGCAGGCCCCGGTACACCTGCTCGCTGTAGGCGCGCAGGCCGGGGCAGTGGTCCTCGCCGACGGCCTGGAACGCGCGGCGCACGAACGCGCAGTCGGCCAGGTCCACCAGCACCGGCCCGTACCGGGACAGCCCGTAGCTCACGTTGGCGGCGCCGAGCATCTGCGCGTACATGGACGGCGTCAGTCGCCCGGCGGTTGCGCACACCTCCGACCCGCCAACGTCCACCGTCCGGCACACGCTGCCGCTCCACGCCCGCCCCGCGGCGTCCGGGCCGACGACCTCGCCGGGCGCGCAGGCGCGGTCCTTGAGGTCCGGCGTGTAGGGGTTGCAGAGCGGCGGCAGGGGCGGCCCCGACTGGTTGTAGTAGAGCGGCGGCGAGAGCGGCGCCTGCGGCGGGAAGTCGCGGTTGGACACGTTGGACATGACCCCGTTGAGCACCTCCACGAGGCGGTAGTTCACCTCCTTGCTCCGGCCGAGCGCCTCCGTGGCGGCGGCCGTGTCCACGCACGGCAGGATGTCGTCCAGCGCCGTGTGCTCCTGCGGCCGCCGCACCCACTCGCCCATCGCCACGCACGTGTCCCCCACCACGCTGAAACAAAAACACATGCACCACCACAAGCTGTGAGTCATCGCCGCACTTCTTCTTGCGTGGTAGAGTTGAGGTTGGTGGCGCGCTTACTTGTGCAGGAGGAGGAACGTGCCGCACATGACGAACGTTGCCGCAACCAGAATCCACCCGAGGAACACCAACCTGCAGACAGACGGACGGACGGACGAACAGTCAGCCGTGCAACCGTAGCTTAACACCCAAGTCTCAAACCGCATGCAGCAACATTAGATTATGATTCGGCTCATGTTTCTTCTATGCTTAGTTGCTTACACGTAGACCAGGGACTCCAATCCACACGCCGATAACACTGCAAAATACACAAGTTCAGATAATTTCTGTTACGGTGGGCTGGTAATTAAGCTGCAGGAGTAAAGATTCAGTGACCGGTGCTGCTCACCGAGGCCGGCGAATGCGAGGATTAGCATCCCGGCTGCAAGAACAATGAGGATCTTCCTTCTGCGACGCGGCAGCAAATTAATCAGTATCTTCATTTTGGGTCGGAAAGGTTTCACGAGTTTGCTGCGATTTTGGCCAACAAGTATCGTACACTGTGTCCAGCGCGTCTCGGATCTTGGCGGAGTTGCTGGCGGTGCGGGCGGCGAGCTCGTCGGAGGCGGAGCTCACCCTGCGCACGACGCCGTCGATCCTCCCCTTGAGGTCGTCGGGCAGCGAGACGGGACCCACGCCGGCCGCCTTCGCCGCCTCCAGGAACCCCGAGAAGGTCCGCAGGTTGTCCACCGTGTCGCCCGACTGCTTCACCACGTAGTCCACCGTCGCCGCCGTGCTGCCGTGGAACCGGCCCTGCCCGTCGTACAGCACGGCGCACCCGATGCTGCAACGCGCACACGCACCGAAGCCCGGTTATGGTTGTGGGAGAGGAAACGGCGGCGAGGTGATCGGGGGAAAGAGAATTACGCGGCGGCGGCCGTGAAGGCGAGGAGGAGCAGGAGCGAGACGACCAGGGCCGGGCGGGAGTAGGAGGTGCTGCGGCTGGGGCAGCAGCAGTAGCAGCACCCGGCGAGGAACAGGGCGGCGCCGAACACGGCGAACCAGATTCCCGCCGCCGCGAAGACGGGCGCCGCGCTGAAGCCCACCGACTGCAGGATCGCATCGAGGAAACAGCAGCAAGATTTAGGAACCGGAATGCATCCAGAATTGAAATCGAAATTTACCTGCTACTGCGGATGGCAACTAACGGATCAAGAATTTTCAGGACGAGAACTCACGGCCCAGTAGTGCTCGTTGCTGATGTTCCATCCGCCGGTGTAGTACCTCAGGCCGTCGAGAGGGTCCTTCCGCTGCGTCCGCGCCGCCGCGAGCACGAACGGCGAGTTCACGCCGGGCGCCGCCGCCGCCGCCGCTGCACATGACGCCACCCACCAAAGTCACACACCTCTCGGCTCTCGACGCGTTTTTAATTTCTCAAAGACGATTCGCCGAGCGCGATCCATGGAAAGGAAGACGGGAAGCAAGTTACGCACCTGACGCACCGACGGCGAGCAGGGACGCCGCCACGAAGAAGAAGAACAGCAGCGGCACGGGAGTAGCTGCGCGAGACGCCATGATCATGGCACGCGGTGATCGGAACGGCGGGTCAATGCGGCGTCGCTCTCCCAGCCAAATTTGAAACGGCCGGGGCTTTCGCCGCGATATCCGCGGGAATATCTTTATGCTGGTTGTACGCTTGGAGACTGGAAGATCTTATCTCATCTGCTGGCTGTGCCAACACGAACAGGGGAGTCGTGGAAGAAGAAGATCGTGACGACGCCGAGCGACGAACTCGTGGGCGTGACGTCGCGTCGCTTCTCGCAGGGAAAAAGGCCGCAGTTCTTGAGCAGCCGCGTACGCTATTTCTTTCAACTTCTTTATTACTGCTGCTGTTGGGTTCATCCAATCCAACCAATTCTCGAATCTCAGTGCGAGTGCAGGACGGGGGTTCACAGCTGGCGAGAATGAGAATTTAGTGCCGATATTAACTAGTCCTACTACGGCTTCTTCCAGAAGAGAAAAAAAAATTGAGCAATGATCTGATCAGTAATCACTTTTCATGCTGGGTTTGGCATTTTTCCGGATGCTGCTGCAGGCGCAATTGCGTTTGGTCCAGCAAGTGCGCCTTGTACTACTCGGCACAGAGTAGTGCTGGGCAATTTTGGGGACTCGGCACCGAGTTATTGCGATGCTTGTACTTTCAGGTGGCACGTCGCCTGTTGGAGTATTTATTCCAGTCCATTGGCGACGGCATGATCTCCTCCACCCCGGAATCGGAGACGTGGGGAGAATGGATTGTGCCGTGTGGCGTGCCGTGTGAACGGCCGCGGGGATGCATGGACGTGAGCCGTGGTAGGTGCCTTCCAACGACCGCCCTCGCGGCGAACCAAACTATGGTTGAGATGGTTAGGTGCACAGTGATATCCTCAACCCACAAGGGTTTAAATTCTGATGCTCGCATTATTTCTGAATTTATTTTAGGATTTTCGACGACACGTTTTCAGTAGGAGGAGACGTTCCCGTCGACGACGAGGCGCCTACGGTGAATGCCGGCTCAGTCTCTCGGAGGTGCTCATAGGGGTAGGGTGTGCATGTGTGCGTTCATAGGGATGGGTGTATGCGCGTGTATATGAGCGCTTGCGTCTGTACTGATGCTCAAAAAACGATCGCCCTCGCGTGTTTGTGACACGTGTAGCGTGCTTCTTCTTTCTTCTTTAAACACTTCATTCATGGTGTACTTTATTTCAACTTGAACAATACACATCGTTTAGTACATCTCAAACAATAAAGCTAGGTGAAATATCATACAATACAATTAGGAGTAAGAGCATGTCTGGTCAAAATGTGCGCCACATAATTCGATTCTCGGTTGCAGTGTTTGTCGGTGTCATGGTTTAGAGGCCTCTCCCGTGATGGTTCCCTGCCAGGTGGGCCGGAACAAGGGCCTCGAAGTCGATTTCACCCTAGGCCAAATTGGGCAACCCATGACGAGATACATAAAGATTCCAGAAGACTTGGAGTATGATCTAGGGACAATTGCATCTTTGCCCCTAGTTGGTTCCCACCCTCGGGTTTTGCCCTTACTTTTCGGGCATGCTCAGTTTTGCCCTTAGTTTTTCCACTCCGTCAGCTCGAATGCCCTTCTGTCACAGCTCCGCTTGGCCAGCGCCGTTTGACCGTGATGGCTCGACGTTTTGGACACCGGTTGCCCCTGGGCCTTCCTTACAAGTGGGTCCACATAGAGTAGACAGTGTAGTTGCCATTTCCCCTCCCCATCCCTGTGTCTTATCCCAGCCCCGAACCCTAGATCGGCGACGACAAAGGCGACCCAAACCCTAGCACTCGGCGGCGACGCGGGCTCCCATAGAAACCGTGTCCTCGATGTCATGAAGTCCTCATCGCCTGATCTACATCGCACGACGGTGATGGTGGAGACACGCTCTTCGCGCGGCGGTGGTGGCGGCGGCGACGATGCCATGAGGAGTGGCTGCACGACAGATTCAAGGCAGGAGATCCCGGCAGGGTAAGTTTCTAGATCCAGTACTTACTCATCTGTTTCCATGATCAGAAAGGTGCATTCCATGACTTCGGTTGTGTTCACAACCGTAGGATGGATCCATCACGTGCGTTCTTTCTGACAATTAGAATGGAGACTACTCTTTTAGCAAAGGGTGGTACTAAGGGACATGATGCAAGCTTCAGTTTCCCTCTAGTGGTGGACTGCACAAGCTCTTTCAATGATTTTAGGTCTACAATCTATAGGAAATATCCTTGGGGTATGCATGATGCAGTTGAGTTCAGATTCTGGGATGTAGAGAAAGCTACTTGGAATCCTATACAGTGTGATGATGAGTTAGGTGTAATGTTTGCTAGATATGCTGATTCCAAAACTGCAAATTGAAAGCACATTTGCTCCCTGGGTGGTTTTGGTAATTAATGACAACATACTTTGTGGTTGGACTAATGCTTTTATCAAGTATGTTTCAGGAAACCCAATCACATTGGTATGGCAAGATGATTGAAGAAGTGGACCCCTCAAATGCTAAGGCAAGCATTGGCAAAAGCTCAAGACTCCATTTCTGGTTTAGTGATCAAAGATCACATTGAGTCCATAGGAAAGCCAATACTATTAAAAGGGGATGAGGTTGTGTTGATGATCTGGTTGCTCAAAGTGCTTAGTGATTTATCTCCTTCAGCTATCAACACCTTTCACTTCTATACACACCCATAAGTAATCTCGGACAAACCGATTCTTCCAACTCAGTCCCACCGAGATGAACCACTTCTGCCATATTCCAAACCCTAGAAAAATCGGTCCTACCGAGTTTGAGATCGGTCTCACCGAAACTGAACTGCCAACCTTCTGTAATCACTTCACATCATTTCGGAAAAACCGAGTTTGTATTATCGGTCTCACCGAAATGGGCAAGCTTCTGTCTTGGCTCAAATCGGTCTCACCGATAATCCATTTTCGGTCTAACCGATTCTGGCATGTTCCTATTCTTTCTCAAATCGGTCCAACCGAGTTTTCTTTCTCGGTCTCACCGAAAACTCCAACGTTCATATCAGATACACTTTCGGTCCCACCGAGATGGTATTTTCGGTCCCACCGAAAATCCCAATGTTCACTATATTTGAACTTTCGGTCTGACCGAGTTTTAACTTCGGTCTCACCGAGATTGGTCAAATGTGTGTGTAACGGTTGGATTTTGTGTGGAGGCTATATATACCCCTCCACCCCCTCTTCATTCGTGAGGAGAGCCATCAGAAAGTCTACCACTCCTACCATACACTTTCTGAGAAGTGAACCACCTACCCTTGTGTTGAGATCAAGCCATTCCATTCCTACCATATGAAACTTGATTTCTAGCCTTCCCAAGTTGCTTTCCACTCAAACCTTTCTTCCACCACAGCCATATCAGTGAGGAGAGTTGAGTGTTGGGGAGATTATCATTTGAAGCACAAGAGCAAGGAGTTCATCATCATCAACACCGTCTATTACCTTTTGGGGGGTGGTGCCTCCTAGATTGGTTAGGTGTCGCTTGGGAGCCTCCGTCCTTGAGATGTGGAGTTGAACCAAGAAGTTTGTAAGGGCAAGGAGATCGCCTACTTCGTGAAGATCTACCCCGAGTAAGGCTAGTCCTCCGTGGGCGTAGGCCGTGATGGAATAGACAAGGTTGCTTCTTCGTGGACCCTTCGTGGGTGGAGCCCTCCGTGGACTCGCGCAGCCGTTACCCTCCGTGGGTTGAAGTCTCCATCAACGTGGATGTACGATAGCACCACCTATCGGAACCACGACAAAAATCTCCGTGTCACCAAACTGCGTTTGATCTTCTCCACCTCTCTTTACTATATATGCAATTTACTTTCCGCTGCCCATACTCTAGAATTGCATGTGTAGTGAGTTACTTGACTTGATCTTAATTGTGAAACTGCCTAAATCTTTGCATAATCAAAAGGCAGATTTTTTAACTTGTCAAGTAGTCTAATCACCCCCCCCTCTAGACCTACTTCTTCGATCCTACAATTGGTATCAGAGCTTTGGTCTCCATTGCTTTGGTTTACACACCATTGGAGGAAGATGGACGTGTCTACGGATGGGAGTGTTAGCCATAGAGTGCCTGTTCTTGATGAGAGGTTCTATAACTCTTGGAGGGTTGAAATGCTTAGTATCTTTAAAATGTACAATTTGTGCAAATATGTTGAGACCCCATATGTGCCTCCATTTGATCCCTTGCACCCTACCATGGATGAAGAGCTTGATTTGCTTCGTAACCTTAGAACTGTAAATCTTATCATTAGAGGGTTACCTGATGACTTGCTTAATCTTGTTACAAATTTTGAGTGTGCCTATGCTATGTGGAAATTCTTGGAAGAACTTTATCCGGACTACTCCTTGAGAAGTCTTGATGAAATTCTACACAAGACTATTGAATTTGATAAGTTGCACCCCAATGATCCTAACTTTGATAAATGCTTCTTTGAGCTTCGTGATCTTATGAAAAAGAAGGGTGATCCCAGTCTTATCAATATTATCATTAGAAATGCTCTTGCATTGCATTCCGAAGATTATTGTTCCATTAACCAAACTAATGCAAATACTTATCAAATTGACCTAGGTGTTGATGATGAACAATCTATGGGTCAATATGATGATGAGCATGAGCATGATGATGATTACTCCGATTCGGACACCGAGCTTGACAAGGTCATGAAGAGTCTCAATCTTATGGCAAATCTGAGAGACTACTTGTCCGGTGGAAAAGAGTGGATTCTTGATAGTGGATGCACCGATCACATGACCGGAGACAAAGACATGTTTCGAGAGCTTGCAAAGAACGATGGTCCACGCAAGTATGTGACTTTTGGAGACAACTCCAAGGGTAAGGTACTTGGCCTTGGTAAGGTGGCCATATCTCATGATAGCTCTATTCAAAATGTCATGCTTGTAGAATCTCTTGGATACAATTTACTTTCTGTGTCTAGATTAGTTGACTTTGGATTCAATGTGCTATTCACCAAAGTAGATTGCCAAGTCTTTCGTCGTGATAATCAAAACATGGCTTTTACTGGTATTCGTAGAGGTGATCTATATATTGTTGATTTCACTAAGAAAGCCCAACCTAGAGCTTGTTTCATTGCTAAATCCTCTAAAGGTTGGTTGTGGCATAGAAGGCTAGGACATGTTGGTATGCGTAACCTAGACAAGCTAATCAAAGGTGATCATATTCTTGGTGTTAAAGATGTTTTCTTTGACAAAGATAGACTTTGTAGTGCTTGTCAAGCAGGAAAACAAGTTGGTGGAAGTCATCCCGTGAAAAACATCATGACCACAAGGAGACCGCTTGAGCTTCTTCATATGGATCTCTTCGGTCCCAACGCTTACAAAAGCCTTGGTGGTAACTCCTTTGGTCTAGTTATAGTTGATGATTATTCCAGATTTACGTGGGTATTTTTCCTTGATGATAAATCGCAGGTTCAGAGGATCTTCAAGACCTTTGCCAAAAAGGCCCAAAATCAATTTGAGGTGAAGATCAAGAAAGTTCGGAGTGACAATGGAACGGAGTTCAAGAACGCCAATGTAGACTCTTTTCTCGATGAGGAAGGAATTCTACATGAGTTCTCGGCTACGTACACGCCTCAACAAAATGGAGTTGTTGAGAGGAAGAACCGAACGCTCATAGAGATGGCAAGAACGATGCTTGATGAATACAAGACACCGAAGCACTTTTGGGGAGAAGCCGTCGAGACAGCTTGTCATGCCATCAACAGGCTTTATCTTCATAAGCTCCTTGGCAAGACATCATACGAGCTTCTCACCGGTAACAAACCCCAAGTGGGATACTTTCGTGTCTTTGGTTCAAAATGCTATATCCTTGATAAGCATCGTCGATCTAAATTTGCTCCTAAGTCTCATGAAGGCTTTCTTCTTGGTTATGGATCAAACTCCCACACCTACCGTGTCTACAATAATTTCACCCGAAAGGTTGAAGAGACGGTAGATGTGAAGTTTGATGAATCTAATGGCTCGCAAGTAGAGCAAATGCCTATTGATGTAGGAGACAAGGACCCATCGGAAGCAATCCAAGATTTATCTATTGGAAAGATCCGTCCCATGGAAGTGAAGGAGAGTACCTCATCTACATATGTGGAGCCACCTACCTCACAGAGAGATGAACCTCAAGGCAACATGGAGGCCTCCACAAGTGGAACTCACCAAGATGAGGAAATGCAACAAGAAGATCCACCACAACCTCCTTCTCCACCACCTCAAGACAACACCAACAACAATGAAGAAGAAGAAGAGGAAGATGAAGATGATGAGGAAGCTGAGCCACAACATCAACAAAAGCTATCTCGAGTTCGAGCAAGAGTCAAGAAAAATCATCCCGTGGAACAAATGATGAATGACATCAACTCCGGGAGAATTACTCGCTCTAAAACTCGCTTAGCTAACTTTTGTGAGCATTACTCATTCATCTCTAGTATTGAACCTATGAAGGTAGAAGAAGCACTTAAAGACCCGGATTGGGTGAACGCTATGCACGAAGAACTACACAACTTCGAGAGGAACAAGGTGTGGACTTTGGTAGAGAAGCCCAACGATGATCAAAACATCATTGGAACCAAATGGGTGTTTCGGAACAAGCAAGATGAAGATGGACAAGTCATCCGCAACAAGGCTCGTCGCGTAGCTCAAGGTTACACACAAGTCGAAGGTATGGACTATGGTGAGACCTATGCCCCCGTTGCTAGACTTGAGTCCATTCGCATTCTTCTTGCTTATGCCAATCATCATGATATTACTCTCTATCAAATGGACATCAAAAGTGCTTTCCTAAATGGTGAAATTGAGGAGGAAGTATTTGTAAAACAACCTCCCGGTTTTGTGAATCCCAAAAAGCCTAATCATGTTTACAAGTTGCACAAAGCTCTTTATGGTCTTAAACAAGCTCCTAGAGCTTGGTACAAATGCTTAACTAGCTTTCTTCTTGAAAAAGGGTTTGAGATTGGAAAGATAGACTCAACGCTGTTCACGAAAAGGGTTAATGGTGAACTATTTGTGTGCCAAATATATGTTGATGATATTATCTTTGGTTCAACTAACCCCCATTTTAGCAAGAAGTTTGGACAGCTCATGTCGGAGAAGTATGAAATGTCCATGATGTGTGAACTCAAATTTTTCCTCGGGTTGCAAATCAAGCAATCTAAGGAGGGTACTTTTGTCTCACAAACAAAGTACACCAAGGATCTCTTCAAGAAGTTCAACATGCAAGAAAGCAAAGGTATGAGTACCCCCATGCCTACTAGTGGACATAATGACTTGACTAAAGATGGAGAACCCGTTGATCAAAGGGTTTATCGCTCTATGATTGGTTCTCTACTATATCTTTGTGCTTCTCGTCCTGACATAATGTTGAGTGTTTGCATGTGTGCGCGATATCAAGCAGCCCCTAAAGAATGTCATCTTAAAGCTGTTAAAAGGATAGTGAGATACTTGATACACACACCAAACTTTGGCATTTGGTATCCTAAGAGGGCCTCTTTCGATCTTGTTGGCTATTCCGACTCGGACTATGCCGGTGACAAGGTTGATAGAAAGTCAACTTCGGGTACGTGTCAATTCCTTGGTCGATCCCTTGTATCTTGGTCCTCCAAGAAACAAAATTCGGTATCTTTATCCACTGCCGAAGCAGAATATATTGCTGCTGGTTCGTGTTGTGCTCAATTACTATGGATGACACAAACGCTTAAAGATTATGGGATACATGTGAGACGTGTTCCCTTGCTTTGTGACAATGAGAGTGCAATCAAGATTGGACACAATCCTGTGCAACACTCTCGAACAAAGCATATTGAAGTTCGTCACCATTTTATTCGTGATCATATTGCCAAGGGTGATATTAATCTTAAGCATGTTCGTACTGACAAACAACTTGCTGATATTTTTACAAAACCTCTTGATGAGAAAGTGTTTTGTCGCTTAAGGAGTGAGTTGAACATCATTGATGCTTCAAACTTGGAGTGATAACTCCATTGATGCATGCAAGGCATGAGCCTCTTGACTAATCCTTGATATTTCTCTTATGATGATGATCATATGTCTTGGACACATTTGCCTCCTTGTATTGCATCTAACTCTTTGCAGGTACTTGGATGATCTACATTCCACAAGATTACCACACACTCAAATCATGTGTAATCTTGTCATTGACCAAGTATCTAGCCCTTTGGGATGTTGAGTTCAAGGAACAAAATTCCACATATCCTTTTTGACACCTTATACATCTAGTATTTCACTCTTGTCATCTTGGATATTCTTGAGTATTTCCTTGCTTGCCTAACCCATGTAGGAAGATGAACTACACAAGTAGAAATGGCGCTCCAACTTCACATTCAATGAGCACCTACATCAAGCTTACCTACATGAGTAAAGCAACAACAAGCCCAAGGTATGTTCTTCACATCTTTGAGGAGCTTTGCTCAAAGTCATGAGTACAAGCAGCTTCATAAGATGTGATCACATCAAATGCTTAATCGAAAAATGGCAACCCCATTTTGAGCTTAAACGATGAGTATGACCTATGATCAAATGTCCTCATTTGACTCCTAAGTCAATATACTCAAACATAGGTGACATTGTCGCCGACCTTTATCTAGATGAAGTACATATGTTTTTTTTGGAGTCTTTCTGTTTTCTCTAATGTTCTCTCATTGAGCTTTCTTTTAAAAAAAAACTTCATCTAGAAATCTTTTTATTTCTTTTCTTATGTTTCTTTGTGAATATCCTTTTGGAAATCCTTTTATGGCTCTGATCAATTTCTTGAAAATCCTTTACAAATTCATTGCAAATCTTTTGAAACTTCCCTCGCAGAGTGAGCTGAATTATTTCTGTATTTCCTTGGAATAAACTCGGCGTCACCGATTTGAAACTTTCGGTCTAACCGAAAAGGATTCAGACCCACCGATCCATATAATTCGGTGTCACCGATTTATCTTCCAGGATATCAACTTCTGCAGCTCCACTCAAATTTAAATCTTAAAGAGGGAGAAAACTCAAATTTAGACTCAAATTGGTTCTCTGAATGTTCTTATTTGCCCTGTTGTGATTCTTAAGGATCCCACTTCTTTCTTTCTTTCTCTCTTTCCATCTTTCCTGCCCTACCTAGTTTGCTGTCCTTTTCGGCACTTGATGTCAAAGGGGGAGAGAACTTAGGGGGAATAGGGGGAGTAGGGAAGAAGAAAAGCAATCTTATCTTAAGGGGGAGAGAATCACATCAAAGCTTTGTCGTGCTTTACATTGGACATTACAATTGGTATCTTATGAAATCTTTTAGTTTAGGGGGAGAAGACTTAAAGGAATCTTCACAATTGATATCCTATGAAAAGCAAAATCTCTCTGAGTTCATTGAAAATCTTTTAGCTTCGGAGACATGTTTGCTGATTCAAGCCTGTGCTCAATATGAGACACTCTTTATAAATGTCCTCCCTGGCTTGGTCCTCTTGATGTTCTTGCAATTGGTTGAAGGAATACTCTTGTGTTATCTAACCTTGTTTTCCCAAGTTTATCCCTTCAGGTACAAGTGCCAAGGAACCTCAAGGTAAGTATATGCATCTTGCAGAATGTGCATGATGGTGACTTGCTTGTAAATACTTGTTTGCAAGAAATCACCATGCACATATGCATTATCACTCAATTCATTTTCTTCTGCTCTGATGCATATAGCCAAGCTGCATGTAGCACATCTTGCTTATCTCTCTTGTGTGCTTGTGGTAGTCCAAAACCATAATCTGAAAATCTTGCACACTTGTAGGGGGAGCCTGTGTACTACATGCTTGTCAAAGCTTTCATGATAATTCTGTCTTTCTTTCAATAAGCTTTGATGTCTTGTTTAGTATAATTTCAGTGTGTTGCCATCAATTACCAAAAAGGGGGAGATTGAAAGCACATTTGCTCCCTGGGTGGTTTTGGTAATTAATGACAACATACTTTGTGGTTGGACTAATGCTTTTATCAAGTATGTTTGAGGAAACCCAATCACATTGGTATGGCAAGATGATTGAAGAAGTGGACCCCTCAAATGCTAAGGCAAGCATTGGCAAAAGCTCAAGACTCCATTTCTGGTTTAGTGATCAAAGATCACATTGAGTCCATAGGAAAGCCAATACTATTAAAAGGGGATGAGGTTGTGTTGATGATCTGGTTGCTCAAAGTGCTTAGTGATTTATCTCCTTCAGCTATCAGCACCTTTCACTTCTATACACACCCATAAGTAATCTCGGACAAACCGATTCTTCCAACTCAGTCCCACCGAGATGAACCACTTCTGCCATATTCCAAACCCTAGAAAAATCGGTCCTACCGAGTTTGAGATCGGTCTCACCGAAACTGAACTGCCAACCTTCTGTAATCACTTCACATCATTTCGGAAAAACCGAGTTTGTATTATCGGTCTCACCGAAATGGGCAAGCTTCTGTCTTGGCTCAAATCGGTCTCACCGATAATCCATTTTCGGTCTAACCGATTCTGGCATGTTCCTATTCTTTCTCAAATCGGTCCAACCGAGTTTTCTTTCTCGGTCTCACCGAAAACTCCAACGTTCATATCAGATACACTTTCGGTCCCACCGAGATGGTATTTTCGGTCCCACCGAAAATCCCAACGTTCACTATATTTGAACTTTCGGTCTGACCGAGTTTTAACTTCGGTCTCACCGAGATTGGTCAAATGTGTGTGTAACGGTTGGATTTTGTGTGGAGGCTATATATACCCCTCCACCCCCTCTTCATTCGTGAGGAGAGCCATCAGAAAGTCTACCACTCCTACCATACACTTTCTGAGAAGTGAACCACCTACCCTTGTGTTGAGATCAAGCCATTCCATTCCTACCATATGAAACTTGATTTCTATCCTTCCCAAGTTGCTTTCCACTCAAACCTTTCTTCCACCACAGCCATATCAGTGAGGAGAGTTGAGTGTTGGGGAGATTATCATTTGAAGCACAAGAGCAAGGAGTTCATCATCATCAACACCGTCTATTACCTTTTGGGGGGTGGTGCCTCCTAGATTGGTTAGGTGTCGCTTGGGAGCCTCCGTCTTTGAGATGTGGAGTTGAACCAAGAAGTTTGTAAGGGCAAGGAGATCGCCTACTTTGTGAAGATCTACCTCGAGTAAGGCTAGTCCTCCGTGGGCGTAGGCCGTGATGGAATAGACAAGGTTGCTTCTTCGTGGACCCTTCGTGGGTGGAGCCCTCCGTGGACTCGCGCAGCCGTTACCCTCCGTGGGTTGAAGTCTCCATCAACGTGGATGTACGATAGCACCACCTATCGGAACCACGACAAAAATCTCCGTGTCACCAAACTGCGTTTGATCTTCTCCACCTCTCTTTACTATATGTGCAATTTACTTTCCGCTGCCCATACTCTAGAATTGCATGTGTAGTGTGTTGCTTGACATAATCTTAATTGCAAAACTGCCTAAAACTTTGCACAACCAAAAGGCAGATTTTTTATCTTGTCAAGTAGTCTAATCACCCCCCCCTCTAGACCTACTTCTTCGATCCTACACAAATGTTGAAACTACTATAATTCAGAGATGTAGAGCAGAAGCAGCAACTACAGCAGCAAAGCCCCCTGCCTCTAAAGCAAGAAATAAAACACATGCAACGGGAAGTACTTCTAGGAGCAGGTCAGCACCCCCTAGTAGTACTTGCAATCCACCTGCAACTCCTACTTCAAATGTACCAAGGCAACCTGGCTGCAAAGACACTGAAATTCCTTTACAGCCTATGATTGAGGAGGCTGAGCCTGATGATGTGCTAGGATCAGATGAGGAGGATGAGAGGATGTTTCCAGATCTTGTGCAGAAGACAAATGAAGAGATAGATGAGGATTTTATTCCTGCTGAGTTTTCAGATACAGATTCATAGGAGGAACAAGAGAACATTGACATGGGACATTTTGAGAATGATGACGAGGACATGCCTGAGATGATGTATGATAGGGAAAATTCTAGTTTAGCTGAAGGAGTTGTTTTTCCTTCTGCTGTTGACTGCAGGAATGCAGTTGCCACATTCTCAATTAAGCATGAAGTAGAGTTCAAAATAGAGAAGAGTGATCCATCAAGGTTCACTGTTTATTGTGCATTTCCAAGGTGCAAATGGAGGCTACATGCCTCTTTAATGAGAAACAGTACTTTGTTTCAGGTAGTAACAGTACTACTACTAACTAACTAATCTCATTGACAGTATCTTGCATATTTAGTTTGCAAATTCAGTTTCAGTGAGGCACACAGTTTGCTTAATGTTTAGCTTTGTTTCAATTTACATATTAAAGTAAATCCTTATGAGCACCATTGCCCAAGTGTGAACAGAACTGAGAGGCTCAGAGTAGCCAAGAGGAGATGGATAGCTGATGCTGTGCAAAATTGGGTCAGAGAAAACTCCAACATTGGTCCTGGTGAGTTGGTAACTAATTTGAAGAAAAAATATGGTATAGAATTGCCATGCATGAGAGTGTTTTATGGTAAACAAATATCAATTGACAACTTGTATGGTAAATATGAGGATAGTTTTCAGCTTTTGTACACATTCAAAGCTGAGGTTGAGAGGGCTTCTCCAGGTAGTGTAGTAGAAATTGACACACACACAATACCTTTCCAGCCAAGAGGAAAGAGGTATGAGAAGTAGTGTTTTAGGAGAGTTTTTGTCAGTTTCAAAGCTTGCTAGCAAGGATTTTTAGCTGGTTGTAGGCCCTACCTTGCTGTTGATGCTACTGCACTAAATGGTAGGTTCAAAGGTCAGTTGGTTGCTGCATGTTCAATTGATGCACATAACTGGATTTTTCCAGTTGCATATGGTGTTTTGGAGACAGGGTCTAAAGAGAGCTGGGGTTGGTTTTTTCAAAATTTGAAGAAGGTGATAGGTCATCCTGAAGGACTAGTAATTCATACTGATGCATGCAAGGGTCTTGAGACATCTGTAGATGACATTTACCTTAGGGTAGAGCTGTGACACCCCGAGACCGATGCGCCAAGTGTCAGCCAGTTATTCATTGCTGTTGCCATGTCATTTGATTGCGTGTTGCATCTTGCCATGTCATCATGTGTGTTGCATCATCATGTTTTCAAAACTTGCATCCGTCCAAGTCCCCCTTGTCCTTTTCGTTGCCCGTTCTGAGTCCAGACACACTTGCACGTGCCCGCGGCACCTCCGTTTATTTATTTTATGAGTGGCCGAAAAATGTTCTCGGAATGGGGTGAAACTTGGCGTGTGGTCTTATTATAGCATAGGTAGACCGCCTGTCAAGTTTCGTCGCGTTCGGAGTTCGTTTGATAGTCCAACTGTTAACCGTGTTAACCGCCGGAAGCCTTTTCTCTTTTGGCCCAGCACCCCTCTCCAACAACCAACAAGCCCATCCTAACCACCTCCATGCTCCCGGTCGTTGGATCGTGATCGTGTGGCCGAAAACCGCACCTCATTTGGACACTCCTAGCTCCCTCTACCTATATATTTGTGTCTCCCCCGCATTTTTTCGCAGATGAAAACCCTAGCCCCGCTCCCACCGCGCGCCAGACATGTCCGTTCCGCCACCGGACACGTCCAGCGCCCCTTCACCTCACCCCGGCAAATGGCGTGCCGCAACGTCAGCTCCGCCCCCGCCGCCAGCCACTCCCGCGCGGACACGTCACCCAGCCTCCGCGCCTCCCACCGCCGCGGCCCGCCAGGCCCATCACGGGCCCGCGCGAGCCCGCATCCGCCGCCGCCAGATCCCGCTTCGTCCTCACCGCCGCAGCTTCATCTCCTCCCGAGCGCCGCCGCCTTCCTCCGCTCGCCCCGCTCCGGGCTTCCCCCACCACCGGCGACCCAGGGCCTCGCCGGAGTCGGCCTCGCGAGGAGCCTAATGGCCGCGCCCGAGCTCCCGCGTCTCTCGCCGCCGGCCATGCCACCGCCGGGCTCCGGCCGCCCCACCTCTCGCCCTCACGGATTCGGCGATTCCCAGCCGCCCCGCGCTCGCCGGAAGCTGCGCCGCCGTTCCACACCGACGGCCTCGTCCCTCATCGGGCAGACGAGCGGCCGCTCCTCCTCAGCGCGTGGGCCAGGCCCAGCAAAGCCTCCTCCCGCGCGTGGGCCCGCAGCCTCATCTGCAGGCGGGCCGGCCCAGCCCAGCTCCTCCACCCCCAGCCGGCCCCTCCTCCTTCCGCGACTTGGCCTCGAACCGCAGTGGTGAGCCCACGATACCCCACCCCGGTCTCGTTTTAGTTATTTTGCGCCGCTGTGTTTTTTTCCCAAGTCAAAAAACGGCTAAGTCCCTGAGTATTTGTAAATATGTTGCATCTTCGCATGGATGTAACTTTTGGTGTGCTTGTCCAAATTGAGTGAACAATATGTCAAAATGCTTGTTGTGGTATTCTCTTCATTTTGTTCCATTGTGGCATGCTTGTTTGAGTTCATCTTGATGCCCTAATCCCTGTTGCAAGAGTGATATATGTTTAAAACTGCTGGTACCTATAAATTTGTTAGCATGTTTGAGATGTGATAACTTTGTGCATGTTGGTCTAAATAGAGTGTGTGATATGTCAAAATGTTCATTGTGAAGTGCTCTACATGATGGTTGCTGTAGCATTCATGTTAGGTGCCATATTGCCATGTTAACCTCTAATGCAAAAGTGCATTTGTCTGTTAAGTGCTGAAACTTGTTATGAGATGCTGTTTTGCCTTGGTCATTGCTATTGGTGTGTTTGTCTTCATGCCACATGTCAATATGTTTTAGAAGCACAATCATATGGTATTTGTTGTGGTGCAATCCACTTTCCATGATATGCCTTGATGTGACTTAAACAAGCTTGTAAACATGCCATGCCAATGTTGCTGTTTTATACTTAGTGAAAAAAAACTGCTAAGCCTGGAATATGTTAAACCTGATGCTATGTTTGCTTGATGCCTCACTCAAATTCTTGCATGTTATAGAGTGCCCAAAGATCATGTCTTGTTGTACAAGTTATGCTCTGTCCATTCATGCCCTTGTTTGCACATATGCCCTGCTGTAGCTTATTTATTTCTTGCTCTCAATTTGCAATAAATTTACCTGTCAGATTTTTATCAGCATGATCAATTTGGTGAAGCTTTTTGTTATTGATCCATGCCTCCTATGGAGTTGTTCCAATGTAGTTGTTTGATGTATGCTATGTCTATAACATGTCCATGCTCTTTGTATACTTAGTAGAGTTGATATGTTTGTTGTTTTGTGCCTCCGAAGGCAGCATCGTGATGATGTTTTTGCCTTCCCAAATATTGACTAAGTCTGGATAAATTTATTGCAATTTGCCATGCTTGTTTAATTGTGTTCCAGCAAGTTTTTGGGTGTGTTCTAAGTTCATGCTTGTTAAGTATCATGTCTATTTCACATCCATGCCTCTTGTTATCATGTTTGGGTGCTGTAGCTTATATATACCTTGCCCCAAAGTTGCTATGTTGCTGTTTTTGGACAGCTTGTTGTTATATCTTGTTTCATGTGTATGTGTTGAACCGTTGCTCTGTTTTGAGCGTGCCCTATATGAAACTTGTGTGATTTTGCATGTAGAAGCATAATATCATGTTATTTACATGTTTGGAGTGTGTTTTCTTGTTGTTTGGATGCATCTTGCATAATTGCCATGCTTGTCTTGTTTTGCTCATATCTTCTAGGCCGTAGCTCCGAATTTAATAAACTTTATATGAAACTTGACTATAATTTCATGTAGATCATCATGGTGCATGTTAACTTGTTGTTTAATAACTTGAACAGAAGGTTTGTTCAGATCTGGACCAATTTTGAAATGTGCATATGAGGACTTACCGGAATTGTTGTATGTTGTTTCCGGCCTCATTTAAACTTGTTGGGTGATGTTGTTCTTGTGTGCTTCATCCCTTGCCATGATTTGCATCATATAGACTTGTCTTGCATCATACTTGGTTGAGCATCTTGTCTTGTTCTCGAGTGGTGTGTTTACCTTGTCGTGTGCTTCTTCTCGCTAGTTCTTTTCCGTTGCGATCGTGAGGATTCGTTCGTCTACACGTGGTTCGTCTTCGAGGCTTCTTCTTCGTCTACTTCATGGATTTTGTCTTCTTCCTTTCGGGATCTCAGGCAAGATGACCATCACCTTGGATACCTTTACTATCACTGTTATGCTAGATGTCTTGATGCTGTCGTTATATGTCGCGCTACCCATCTTTTATTGTTAGCCCCTCTCCTTGATGCGATGAAACCTCTAACATTTGACACCATCCCAGCAAACCGTTGTTTGGCTATGTTACCCGCTTGCTCAGCCCCTCTTATAGCATTGTTAGTTGCAGGTGAAGATGAAGATTGATCCATGTCGGATCTTGTTGTTGGAATATCACAATATCTACTATTATTATTAACACACCTATATACTTGACAATGGGTGGAAGGCTTGGCCTTTTACTCGGTGTTTTGTTCCACTCATTCCACCTTAGGAGCCGATAAACCGGCGTTATGTTCCCTGATTTTTGCGTTCCTTACACGGTTGGGTATATGGGGACCCCTTGACAGTTCGTCTTTGAATAAAACTCCTCCAGGAAGGCCCAACATTGGTTTTAATTTGCCTCATAATAACAACTTAATTAATTAATTAAATTGCATGGGGGTCGCGTCCTCGAGGATTCTTCTACATAGCGGGGGGGGGGGG
>LR738714.1:84409398-84479150 GCA_902687465.1 Secale cereale
TGATGGTGTTGGTCCCAAACGGGGAGACTGCAGGGCCACCACGAGGAAACTCGAGGTCTGGTATTTTCTTGTAGGCTCACCTATTCGGACATGGCCTGAGACGAGATATGCGCGGCTACTATCAGGGTGTCGGCACGCCGGGAGGTCTTGCTAGACTTGTTTTACCATTGTTGAAATGTCTTGTGCACCGGGAATTCCTAGTCTGATCGGGCCTTCCCTAAGATAAGGGGTAATATTATTATTATCTCTGCTGATTGTGAGAGCTTGTGATGGCCTAAGTTGGGACACCCCTGCAGGGTTATGATGTTTCGAAAGCCGTGTCCGTGGTTATGTGGCAGATTGGAATTTGTTAATGTCCGGTTGTAGAAAACTTGACAGAGGATCCGAAGTAAAACACACAACTGTGTATGTAACCGTGACTGTCTCTTTTCACTTGGAGAAGAGAGCATGGTGGGATTATGTTTGACTCGTAGGTAGTTCTGGATCTTTAGCGATCACTACTAGTTTGCGACCGTTTGCGTAGATGCTCATCTTATTCTTGTACTCGTAAGTAAGCCACAACATATATTGCTTAGCCGCTGCTGCAACCTCACCACTTAACCTCTTCCTACCCATTAAGCTTTGTTAGTCTTGATACCCATGGTTATGGGATTGCTGAGTCCTCGTGGCTCACAGATACTACAACAACAGTTGCAGGTGCAGGTTTCTGATGACTTGACGTGAGAGCGATGTTACCTTTTGTTGGAGTTCTTTCTTCTTCTTCTTCTTCGTCAGTCTTGGGCTAGGTTCCTGGTCGGCAGCCTGGGATAGCAGATGGATGTCGTTGTGCTTTTCATGTTTGCATCCGTAGTCGGATGCCTTGCATTGATGTTGTTGTATTCATGTGAATTGTATGAATTGTTGTATCCCCATGTATTTATGTAATGGTACGATGTAATGATATCCATCTTGCTAAGCGCCTGAGATGCGGTTGTGCCCCCAATCACATAAGCGTCATGTGATCGGGATAGAATCACATCTTGGGCCTGACAAGTTGGTATCAGAGCCTCGACCGACCATAGGAGCCCCCTTGATTGATCGTAGCTTGGCCGTTGTTGAGTCTAGAATAAAACTTTTTCGGAGTCTAGTTATATCGGAGAGTAGGAATTGTTTTTACTCCCCAACCCCTTCGCCGCTCTGGTGAGGAATTTTGAGGTAGGTGTTTTGAATTACTCCTCTTCCCCTTCAATTTTTTTTAGGATCACGTGGTTAGTTTTCGTTTGTTGCGTTGCCAGTTCTTTCATCTGGTGCATCTCTCGTCAAGTCGATCTGACCCTCCTCGTCTTTTGCTTCAATCCTCGGTTCTTTCCAACCGATGGTATTACCCCTTCCGAAGTTGTCTTTCTTTTCCCACCCGCCCACCCTTTTGCTTCTCGGAGCCGGAGTCCTCAATCGAGTATCTATCCTACTCGTGTGAATCCTTTGCATTCTTTCCTCAGTTATTTCAACAGGTGAACTCTCCTCTCGTTTGATATTCTTCACCTCTATTCTTCTCCGGTGGATTCAATTCGTGTTTTCGGTGTTGTTATTATTCTTTTCCATTGCTCAAGAGTTTCCCCTTCTCTCGTTTGCCTCTCGCCAGTTAATTATTCCGGAGTTCCAAAGACATCTCAGGAGATTTGTCCATGTTCCAATTAATTCGAGGTTGTCACCTCCTTCGAGTCTTTTAATCGTTCCGATGCATCATCTCCTTTTCAATCCTTTCAACGGTGTTTTCTCTTCGGTGGGCTCATAACCCACAGGTCTTTTCCAGGATCTTACCTGACTCTTCTAATTTTCCCGGAGTTTCTGAAACTCTTTTCAAGTGTGACGTAAGTATGGGTTCCATCAGTCATATGCCTTCTCCAAGATCGTTTCAAATTCTTTTTAATCCTTGGTTCAACCTTTCTTCTTTTATTCTTCTGGAGTATCTCAATAATTTTGGCTGTGTTTCTTGTCGAAATTTGAAGACCTAAGAAGCGTTTCCTCTGAATCTTGTCCGTTCTCTCGGAGATTCATGCTTCTAGCTTAATGATATCCTCTCGAATTATTTCGTTTGTCATAAATTCTTTTCCTTACCCATCCTGTCGGGGAAACTTGTCCACCCACGAACACCTATGGGACCGGAGCCCCTTTTCGGTACGGCAAGGGGGCGGAGATTGCACAAAGAGCAGATCGAGGCGAGGCACACGAGCAGTTTATCCAGGTTCGGGCCGCACGGATGCGTAAAACCCTACTCCTGCTTTGGTTTGTATTGAGTTCTTGGCTCGAGAGCGATGGAAGCTATAGTACTCTTCGAGACCGAGCGTGTGTGTGTTCGAGTGTCTAACCCCCCTCTACGTGCGCATGGGCCTCCTTTTATAAGCTCAAGGGGTCACCGACAGGTGGCAGCGCAGTTGAGGGTAAAAATGTAAAAAGCATGGTAGTTGGAACAGTGTTCCATACCTAACCCTGACGGCAGGGGACAAGGGCATTAAATGCCCGTCGCCGTCGCTCAAACAGTGCAAAAAGTGGCCGTCAGGGGCGCCACCGTCCGCCACGACGGTAGCCTTGTCATCGTTGCTTGCCATCGTGTACCCCTGGCTGCACAGCCTACCACCACGTGCGCCTGGGATGGTCCCAGAGCGACACGTGGGTGGATGCGCTGGAGCGCGGGTACTGAGCGGAAGCTTGCCGCGGCAATCACCTTGCCGCGGTCGCTATCTTGTCGTTTCCGGGAGCTTGTCGCTCACCGGGCCTTGCCGGGACGCGTGGCGCGTCGCGGCAAGTTTTCTTGAGATGCCTTGGTTGGCCTTCCCGGCAAGCTCCTCTTGCCAGGGCCTTGCGCCTTGAGTGGTCTTGTGCCTTGAGTGGCCTTCCCGGCAAGCTCCTCTTGCCGGGGCTTTGTCTCTTTGACTTGAATACTCTGTTCTTGAATGGCTCCAAAGGAACCACGGAGGACCTTGGCGGCCGCCCGGCAAGCCTTGCCGTGGGACGCTGCAACTACCCGTGCACAAGTTCGGGATACTAAGGTACCCCTACTTTAGTACACCAACACATCCGGAGTATTTTCATGAACTCTTTTCATTGTGTTCCTCCAAAGGTCATCAGAAGATTTCTTCATTCTCAGTTTTCAACTTCGTCCTCCAAATATTCTTCATTGATGCCTCTTCGTTCGTCCCACATTCTTTCGGTGCTTCGTCCAATTATTATTAATTAGTTCGTGATCTCTTCGTTCTCGTCATTCTAATTCCCTCAAGTTATTTATTATTCCCGGCGATTCATTCTCTCATATTCACTCAATTTCAATTCTTTACGGTGGCCGTTCTCTTTCATCACTCGATTTAATTCTTCCCGGTGGTTCGCTCAAGAGTTCTTTTCCGGTGTTATCATATCAATCCATTCATTTTATTCCAATCCTACCGGTGTTTCATGAAGATTTCTGCAAGTTCGCGATATATCCCTCTTAATCAATTTCAACGCGAATATGTGATATGCGAATCCATTGCTTCTCATCAATGTAATTGGCGGAGCCTAAGCATAGCATAATTCTTATTCGTTTTTCATCAGGTTGATTTGATCTTTTTCCTTTGGAATTTGTTCTTGATGAATAAATTCTACTCCCAAGCGTCTTCACCTTTTCTTCCTGAGTTCATAGTTTCTCGGCCTTCTCATCGGAACCCTGACTAATCATCGCAAGGCTTTAATCTTATTCTTTTCGCCCTTCATTTCTATATCATCATCCACCGGAGTTCCTCTTGGTGCCTCTTCATGATTTAATTCTTTCTTCAAATATATTGAGCAATCCTTGTGGAGCAGCTCAAGCATTATTCTTTTGCCTCTCAGGTGCTAATAGATCTCCGCATTCTTTTGAAAGGGAGTTTTGCATTTCTTCATTCTCGTCTATTCGATCTTTTGGTAGTGGCGGAAATTCACCTCAAGTTTTGAGATGGTTACATAAGCCCACGAAAATCAAATCTTTCGTTGTTCAGTTTCCTACAACTCCATTCAATCCTTTCTTCTAAGGATGCCCTCAAATTCATTCGTGGTGTAAGTTGTCATCTTCTTCTCCTTTCTTTTCATTGCATTTTTCCATTCTTCCGGAGGCATTGTATTGTTCATCTCGCCATGTTTTCGTTTCATCTTCTCAGGTTCTTGTCCTATTCCATTCATGTTCAACCGGTGTGCTATTTCTTTCAGTTTCAGCCGGAGTACTACCCGAATTACTTCATTCAAATTCCTTTAAATCTCTTACTAACCGGAGTGGTTTCTTTGTCCCTCTGTCATTTAAACTCTTGGTTCTCGTCTTATGCCTTGTTGCTTATTTTACTTGAGCTTCTCAATCTCAATCATCTCTGTGTATTCGTCCTTTCGAGTGGCTCAACCTCTCAAGGTTCTTTGGTTTCACTCTTTTGTCCTCGAAGAACTTTGTTCTTCCTTTTTCTCTTCCGTCTCGTTCCTAAGATCTCGGGACGAGATCTCTTGTTAGTAGGGGAGTGTTGTGACACCACGAGACCGATGCACCAGGTGTCCGCCAGTTATTTGTTGCCATTGCCATGTCATTTGCTTGCGTGCTGCATCTTGCCATGTCATCATGTGTGTTACATCATCATGTTTTCAAAACTTGCATCCGTCCGAGTCCCCCTCGTCCTTTCCGTTGCCCGTTCTGAGCCCAGACACACTTGCACGTGCCCGCGGCACCTCCGTTTATTTATTTTATGAGTGGCTGAAAAATGTTCTCGGAATGGGGTGAAACTTGGCGTGTGGTCTTATTATAGCATAGGTTGACCGCTTGTCAAGTTTCGTCGCGTTCGGAGTTCGTTTGATAGTACAACGGTTAACAGTGTTAACCGCCGGAAGCCTTTTCTCTTTTGGCCCAGCACCCCTCTCCAACAGCCCACAAGCCCATCCTAACCACATCCATGCTCTCGGTCGTTGAATCGTGATCCCGTGGCCGAAAACCGCTCCTCATTTGGATACTCCTAGCTCCCTCTACCTATATATTTGTGTCTCCCCCCGCATTTTTTCGCAGATGAAACCCTTGCCCCGCTCCCACCGCGCGCCGGACATGTCCGTTCCGCCGCCGGACACGTCCGGCGCCCCTCTACCTCACCCCGGCCAATGGCGTGCCGCCACGTCAACTCCGCCCCCGCCGGCAGCCACTCCCGCATGGACACGTCACCCAGCCTCCGTGCCTCCCACCGGTGTGGCCCGCCAGGCCCATCGCGGGCCCGCGCGAGCCCGCATCCGCCGCCGCCAGATCCCGCTTCGTCCCCGCCGCCGGCCACCGCTCCGCCGCCGCCGCAGCTTCATCTCCTCCCGAGCGCCGCCGCCTCCCTCCGCTCGCCCCGCTCTGGGCTTCCCCCACCACCGGCGACCCAGGGCCTCGCCGGAGTCGGCCTCGCCAGGAGCCCCATGGCCGCGACCGAGCTCCCGCGTCCCTCGCCGCCGACCGTGCCACCGCCGGGCTCCGGCCGCCCCACCTCTCGCCCTCGCGGATCTGGCGATTCCCCGCCGCCCCGTGCTCGCTGGAGGCTGCGCCGCCGTTCCGCCCCGACGGCCTCGTCCTGCATCGGGCGGATGAGCGGCCGCTCCTCCTCAGCGCGTGGGCCAGGCCCAGCAACGCATCCTCCCGCGCGTGGGCCCGCAGCCTCGTCCGCAGCCGGGCCGGCCCAGCCCAGCTCCTCCACGCCCAGTCGGCCCCTCCTCCTTCCGCGACTGGGCCTCGGCCCGCAGTGGTGAGCCCACGATACCCCGCCCCAGTCTCGTTTTAGTTATTTTGCGCCGTTGTGTTCTTTTTCCAGAGTCAAAAAACAGCTAAGTCCCTGAGTATTTTTAAATATGTTGCATCTTTGCATGGCTGTAACTTTTGGTGTGCTTATCCAAATTGAGTGAACAATATGTCAAAATGCTTGTTGTGGTATGCTCTTCATTTTGTTCCATTGTGGCATGCTTGTTTGAGTTCATCTTGATGCCCTAATCCCTGTTACAAGAGTGCTATATGTTTAAAACTGAAGGTACCTGTAAATTTGTTAGAATGTTTGAGATGTGATAACTTTGTGCATGTTGGTCCAAATGGAGTGTGTGATATGTCAAAATGTTCATTGTGAAGTGCTCTACATGATGATTGCTGTAGCATTCATGTTAGGTGCCATATTGCCATGTTAATCTCTGATGCAAAAGTGCATGTGGCTGTTAAGTGCTGAAACTTGTTATGAGATGTTGTTTTGCCTTGCTCATTGCTATTGGTGTGTTTGTCTTCATGCCACGTGTCAATATGTTTTAGAAGCACAATCATATGGTCTTTGCCGTGGTGCAATCCACTTTCCATGATATGCCTTGAGGTGACTTAAACAAGCTTGTAAACATGCCATGCCAATGTTGCTGTTTTATACTTCGTGAAAAAAATTGCTAAATCTAGAATCTGTTAAACCTGATGCTATGTTTGCTTGATGCCTCACTCAAATCCTTGCATGTTATGGAGTGCCCAATGATCATGTCTTGTTGTACATGTTATGATGTATCCATTCATGCCCTTGTTTGCATATATGGCCTGCTGTAGCTTATTTATTTCTTGCTCTCAAGTTGCTATAAATTTACCTGTCAGATTTTTATCAGCATGATCAATTTGGTGAAGCTTGTTGTTATTGATCCATGCCTCCTATGGGGTTGTTCCAATGGAGTTGTTTGATGTATGCTATGTCTATAACATGTCCATGCTCTTTATATACTTAGTAGAGTTGATATGCTTGTTGTTTTGTGCGTCCGAAGGCAGCATCGTGAGGATGTTTTTGCCTTCCCAGATTTTGACTAAGTCTGGATAAATTTATTGCAACTTGCCATGCTTGTTTAATTGTGTTCCAGCAAGTTTTTGGGTGTGTTCTAAGTTCATGCTTGTTAAGTATCATGTCTATTTCACATCCATGCCTATTTTTATCATGTTTGGGTGTTGTAGCTTATATATACCTTGCCCCAAAGTTGCTATGTTGCTGTTTTTGGACAGCTTGTTGTTATATCTTGTTTCATGTGTATGTGTTGAACCATTGCTCCGTTTTGAGCGTGCCCTATATGAAACTTGTGTGATTTTGCATGTAGAAGAATAATATCATGTTATGTACATGTTTGGAGTGTGTTTGCTTGTTGTTTGGATGCATCTTGCATAATTGCCATGCTTGTCTTGTTTTGCTCATATCTTCTAGGCCGTAGCTCCGAATTTAATAAAATTTATATGAAACTTGACTAGAATTTCGTGTAGATCATCATGGTGTATTTTAACGAGCTGTTCAACAAATTGAACATAAGGTTTGTTCAGACCTGTACCAATTTTGAAATGTGCATATGAGGACTTACCGGAATTGTTGTATGTTGTTTCCGGCCTCATTTTAACTTGTTGGGTGATGTTGTTCTTGTGTGCTTCATCCCTTGCCATGATTTGCATCATATAGACTTGTCTTGCATCATACTTGGTTGAGCATCTTGTCTTGTTCTCGAGTGGTGTGTTTACCTTGTCGTGTGCTTCTTCTCGCTAGTTCTTTTCCGTTGCGATCGTGAGGATTCATTCATCTACACGTGGTTCGTCTTCGAGGCTTCTTCTTCGTCTACTTCATGGATTTTGTCTTCTTCCTTGCGGGATCTCAGGCAAGATGACCATCACCTTGGATACCTTTACTATCACTGCTATGCTAGATGTCTCGATGCTGTCGTTATATGTCGCGCTACCCGTCTTTTATTGTCAGCCCCTCTCCTTGATGCCATGAAACCTCTAACCTTTGACACCATCCCAGCAAACCGTTGTTTGGCTATGTTACCCGCTTGCTCAACCCCTCTTATAGCGTTGTTAGTTGCAGGTGAAGATGAAGATTGATCCATGTCGGATCTTGTTGTTGGGATATCACAATATCTACTACTATTATTAACACACCTATATACTTGACAATGGGTGGAAGGCTTGGCCTTTTGCTCGGTGTTTTGTTCCACTCATGCCACCTTAGGAGCCGATAAACCGGCGTTATGTTCCATGATTTTTGCGTCCCTTACACGGTTGGGTATATGGGGACCCCTTGATAGTTCGTCTTTCAATAAAACTCCTCCAGCAAGGCCCAACATTGGTTTTAATTTGCCTCGTAATAACAACTTAATTAATTAATTAAATTGCATAGGGGGTCGCATTCGCGAGGATTCTTCTACATAGCAGGGGGGGCCAGTGCTGATGGTGTTGGTCCCAAACGGGGAGACTGCAGGGTCACCACGGGGAAACTCGAGGTCTGGTATTTTCCTGTAGGCTCACCTATCTGGACGTGGCCTGAGACGAGATACGCGCGGCTACTATCAGGGTGTCGGCACGCCGGGAGGTCTTGCTGGACTTGTTTTACCAATGTCGAAATGTCTTGTGCACCGGGAATTCCGAGTCTGATCGGGCCTTCCCTAAGATAAGGGGTAATATTATTATTATGTTTGCTGATTGTGAGAGCTTTTGATGGGCTAAGTTGGGACACCCCTGCAGGGTTATGATCTTTCGAAAGCTGTGCCCGCGGTTATGTGGCAGATTGGAATTTGTTAATGTCCGGTTGTAGAAAACTTGATAGAGGATCCGAAGTAAAACACACAACTGTGTAAGTAACCATGAATGTCTCTTTTCACTTGGAGAAGAGAACACGGTGGGGTTATGTTTGACTCGTAGGTAGTTCAGGATCTTTAGCGATCACTACTAGTTTGTGACCGTTTGCGTAGATGCTCATCCTATTCTTGTACTCGTAAGTTAGCCACCACATATATTGCTTTGCCGCTGCTGCAACCTCGCCACTTAACCTCTTCCTACCCATTAAGCTTTGTTAGTCTTGATACCCATGGTTATGGGATTGCTGAGTCCTCGTGGCTCACAGATACTACAACAACAGTTGCAGGTGCAGGTTTTCGATGACTTGACGTGAGAGCGATGTTACCTTTTGTTGGAGTTCTTTCTTCTTCTTCTTCATCAGTCTTGGGCTAGGTTCCTTGTCGGCAGCCTGGGATAGCAGATGGATGTCGTTGTGCTTTTCATGTTTGCATCCGTAGTCGGATGGCTTGTATTGGTGTTGTTGTATTCATATGAATTGTATGAATTGTTGTATCCCCATGTATTTATGTAATTGTATGATGTAATGATATCCATCTTGCTAAGCGCCCGAGATGCGGTTGTGCCCCCAATCACGTAAGCATCACGTGATCGGGATAGAATCACATGTTGGGCCTGACAAGAGCACAGAGAGTGCACGAGACATATGGCTCAGAATTATTCTTAGAAATTCAGGGGGAAGTTCTATGACCAGCATTTGTGGCCTTGTTCATTGACTTGTAGCATTAAGAAGCACAACTATCACCTGAGACAGTTGTTCACAAAACCCAAGGTGCAGGCTTATCTAGAAGAGTACCACACAAAAATCTGGGCCAGAGCACAATTCAATGATATCTGCAAGGTTAACTATGTCAATAACAACCTTGCAAAATCATTCAATTCCAAAATTAAAAAGTTCAAGGGTCTCCACATTGTGGACTTGTTGGATAAGATCAGGCAGTACTTAATGCAAAAAATTGGCCTTAGGAATAACATAGAACTACAAAAATTCAATGGGCATATCATAATTCCCAGAGTTATGAAGATTTTGATGGCAAGATCCAAAGGCTTGGACATGACTTTAGTTAGGAAAAGTCCAACTGAAGTAGAGGTGACTACTATAGACAAGGAGAAGAGGGAGTGGAGATACCCCGTGGATGTAGAGAAAGGAACATGTAGTTGCAGAAAGTGGCAAGTTACAGGTTAGCCATGCATACATGCTCTATTCTTCATAACATCATTAAGAGGGGAAGCTAAAGAAATAGACCAGTATGTGCACAAGTACTTCTCAGTTGAAATGTTTAAAAAAACATATGCTGAGAACCTGCCTGCACTTGAAGGAAAACAGTAGTGGGATATTGTGGACCCTGGTTTCAAACTAAGTCCACCTGTACAGAACAAGGCTGCACCTGGCAAGCCAAGGAAGACAAGAATTAAGCCAGCAAGTGAAGGAAAATGACTTGGTCCTAGGAAGAGAAAATGCAAGAGGTGTGGTGGCTTGGGTCACTTACTAAAAACCTGCAAAAGAGCCATTGATCCAACATTTGGTGAAGAAGATGCTCACTGGGGAGCTGACAATGCTGAAGAAGACCCTCCTAACCAAAATGCAGACCTACATGATGAACAAGCAGAAGAAGAGGAGCCATACAGTGAAGATGAAGCTCCAGTGCAGCCTGCAAGTGCAGATGATGCTCAAGTGCAGCCTGCAGGTGCAGATGATGCTCAAGTAGAGCCCCATAGTGAAACAAATGAGGCAGCAACACAAGCTTCCACAGTTGCAGATGAAGTTCAAAGGTAATATTATTCCTCTTTGATTTATTTATGTGCTTTTACCTGCAAATATCTCTTGTACTGTTACTAACCAACTATTTCTTCCCTATTTGTTAGCACACCAAGGAAGAACTACAAGAAGGTAGCAGAGAGAGGAGCATCTCCAATGGCTATCAGCAAGAAGAGGAAGCTTAACACTTCTACAACTCGAGAAGAAGAACCTTGCTCAGTTACTGGCAGCAATGTAGATGCAAGAGTTGCTGCATGTGAAGATCGAGTTCTCCCTCTAGTTGTTCCCCAAATCCCTGTGAAACTGACTAGGAGCAGGGCTAGGGAGATGACAATCCTAGCTAGCAACACAAGGAGCAAGAAGGCCAAATCTGGAAAATGAGTACTAACGTGCTCTGCAAGTTTGAAACTGTTAGATTTGTTGTAATGTGTTCTTTTGGTTGCAGCAAGATTGGTTGTGAACTATGTTCTTTTGGTTGTTGAAGAATATCAAATGTTGCTTGTGAACTATGTCTAGTTGCAGCAAGATTGGTTGTGAACTATGTTCTTTTGGTTGTTGAAGAATATCAAATGTTGCTTGTGAACTATGTCTAGTTGCAGCAAGATTGGTTGTGAACTATATTCTTTTGGTTGTTTAAGAATATCAAATGCTACTTATGTTCCAGCAAGATTCATGTTTGATCTTTCTTTTCACAATACATGCATTTGCAAATTGTTGGGTCCATAAAGCATCATAACATAACATAACAACTGCTAGGTTCGTACAACTTCATGTGTTCATTGCAGCTTCACTATATAAATCATAAACTAATGTGCATTCTGTGCACAAACAGCCATTGAGATTGCTAGAAAACAAATGAAAATGCTAGCAAACAACATTGTCCCTATGCGCATCATTTCTTTCATTTTCTTCAACTCCTTGTTCAATGCACGATTCTTCTTCGCAAGATCAATTGCTCTCTTCTCCAGATGGTGACTTTTGATCCAACTATGTTCGATCACTCCGTGGAGTTCTTCAAAGGCAAGACCAACACGTTCTGGAGGTGGTTGGTCAACCCATACTACCCATTCACATTCATCTGGCAACGAAATCAATAATTTTCATTAAAATTATCCTTGAAAGTTAAATCAGAAAATGGAAACGAAAATGCAATGCAAATGAAATCATACATCCAGAGGGCAACCCAAAAAACGACGTCCAGTGCTTGCGCCTCCCCTGGCGACACGACGAGCCGGGATTAGCTGGTGCCTCGGGCAACGATGCTTCGAGCGCGGCTCCAAGCCATATTATGTCGAGTCTGGCAAGTAGAACTCAGAGTTGTGATGAACAATGCTTACCCCATCCACCTAAATCAGGCCAAGATCCAGAAATTACCCCCCAAATCTAGCAAACCCTAGAAAAGCAGGGGACCAGATGAGCTATAAAACCCGTTCGGCTGCCGGCGACAAGTTCTCCGACAAGATGGCCGACATCGCCATGGTCCTTCCCGCCGCTCCCCACACCGCGATGTCACACCTCTCCTCCCATCTGTTTCTCTGTTTTCTTGTGCAGAGGGAGCTAGAAGACGACTAAACGGGAGGGGGTATCAAACCCAGGGGCAAATGTGTCCAAAACGTCGAGCCGTCACGGTCAAACGGCGCTGACCAAGCGGAGCTGTGACAGAAGGGCATTCGAGCCGACGGAGGGGAAAAACTAAGGGCAAAACCCGGGGTGGGAACCAACTAGGGGCAAGAATGGAATTGGCCCTATGATATAAGAATACCGAAATCATGGAGGACTATACCTCCATTGATGTAGCATGCCTAGTTTCTGTAACCCTATAACCTCTGATGTCTTATATAAATCGGGGCCCAGGCTCATCATAGGACACAACACGATCCCTCGATATTTTGTACTCTATACACACCATGATGTGATAAACAAAGATCCGGATGTATGATGTTATCTCCTCCGTGAGAGCCCGAACCTAGGTAAAACCCCTCTCCATGTTACCCTCGTGTTAACTCACCTAGCTAGGATAACCCTACCAAGGTATCTACATGATTTAGCTCTGACGGTGGTGGCCCATGCAGGTCCCACAAGGTGAACAATGTGACTCGATGGGTGTTCGGATCAACACTCAGATCGATTTCGACATAACCTTTGTGTTGGGACAATTGATCATCTTCGACGTCGCTGATTTAACCGGCCGGCTAGATCGAAACTTTTGCTTCAGGTTGGATTGCAAGATTCAAGAACATGGAGTACATTGCAAACTACAATGGAGGGTTGATCTTCTAGCGTTGTGGCATTTCACCAGATCCAGGAGCAGCAGGAACCGGTTCTCCCAATATCAATCCCATATCGGGTCTTGGAGTTGCCGAGGATGCCAAATTTTTCAACCTACCCACCCCCATCTCATTGCCAATGTTGAAGATCTCGCGATGGTCCTTGAGGGAACACCGAGGAAGCGGAAGACACATGACTTGCCAAAAAGGAAGGGTTGTGTGAAGATAGTGGACCGTCCCAGGTGAAAGATGAAATGTAAGGTCTCTATGCAAGCACATGAACAAGCCCCAGAAGAATAGCAACAAGGAGTACAATGAGTCAACACCAGATTCAATGACCAGCGTCAAGATGGCAGTGGCAGGATGAAGCTATTTCAATGCAGAACGACAATGGTGGCTCCTCGGCCCTGAACAAGATCCTGGACCGCCCTAAACCATCCACCCAACACGGTGAATCGACCCGCCAGCCAATCAAATTAGAATTATTGGGTCCATAAGCAGGCCTTGTAGGTAACGACAGTAAGTCCGGTGGATCTCAAGGTAGGGGGTCCCAAGCTAAGCGTCTAGTCATGATGGTGACAGGGACATTAGGTTTTACCCAGGTTCAGGCTCTCCGAGGAGATAATAGCCTACATCTTGCTTGTGTTTATTGCGTTGGAGTAAGTACATAGTACAAATTTCTACCCAGAGATTGTAATGTGTGTCCTCTACGGGTCGAGCCCCCCACCAGTTTATATAAATACCGTGGGGACCTTGGGTTACAACATCCTAGTCGACCACATACGAGGAAACTGAGTCTTCTATGAATCCAGAATCTTTGAGTATACGACAAGTCTTCTAGAGCCTTTCAATTACATGCTACGGCCCACCAATTCTGGCTCACATCGAAACCGACAAAGGGGGTCCTCGGCTCAGCTCACCTAGCCGAGAGATGACTTGATGAGAGCCCCCTATCCAGGACACCATCAGTAGCCCCTGAACTAGTCTTCAAGTCTAGATGCACCTCAGTTCATTCGAGTTGCCCTTCATCATCGGTCATCAGTCTTGGAACTGGTTCAACAAAACAATCCTCTACAGTCAAGACTTGATGTCGAACCACACTCGAGGTGACTGAAACCACCTCGGTCTCTTTTAAGTCTTCGATGTAGTCGTGTCGAGCTGCGTGTCAGAAATGTCCCCACACAACCATTCCTTAGGCACAAAGTATTCCCATGCCCAAGCTGCGATGATCGTTTGTAATGGTTGCGACAACACAAAGTGGTCATATCTACGGCCCACCTGACCATGTGGTTCTTATGACCCGACTGTCTATGTGACATGCAGACGTGCATCGTCGTGACGTCCTGTCAAAAAAGGGATCATGTGTATCGATGCACACGTATCTAGCAACCGCTCCCTCGACCCCCATGCATGATTAACGCACAAGACGTGGGAAAGTGGAGGTTTCACAACCACGCAGCATGATTATCCTGTCACCACTTCACTTTTTACCACACCTATAAAATGCAAGAGGCGATGAGGAGGGGGGCTTTAAGCTCTTCATTCTCCCCGTGACGTCACATTCCTCATTGAGCTGCAACGCTCTAGTCCCTTTGCAAACCCCGTACCTCTACCAAAGCACAGCTCCGCCGCCCGATATGGCTGTCATCAGCTAGAAGCAATCCGTAATTGCGAGCCAAGCTATTGGCCCATCATCCCGAGCACGGTTATCCCTAAGGGGAAATGGAAGCTTTGTGCAATATCGCAAGGCCAACTGGCACACTTTCAAGAACCTAGGAGTCTGTTCATGGACCCTACCCTTTTTATCCATGTTTGAAAGAACTAGGAGTATGTTATGTTTCTGAAAGATATTACGAGTTTCTGCTTACAAGTGCAGTATGTCACTGATACGTCTCCAACATATCTATAATTTTTTATTGTTACATGCTGTTATATTATCATTCTTGGATGTTTTACAATCATTTTATAGTCATTTTATATCATTTTTTGGTACTAACCTATTGACATAGTGCCAGTTGCCAGTTGCTGTTTTCTGTATGTTTTTTAGATCGTAGGAATTCAATATCAAACGGAGCCTAAACACCGCGAAACTTTTTGGAGAATTTTTATGGGCCAGAAGACACATGATGGGCCAAGGAAGCACCTGGGGGGTGCCCCGAGGAGGGCACAACCCACCAGGGCGCGCCAGGCCCCCTGGCGTGCCCAGGTGGGTTGTGCCCACCTTGGTGGCCTCCCGCACCGCCTCTTTGCTCTATAAATACCCCAATATTTCAGAAACCCTAGGGGAGTCGACAAAATATTCATCCAGCCGCCGTAGAGTCCTGAACCACCAGATCCAATCTAGACACCATCTCGGATGGGGTTCACCACCTCCATTGGTGCCTCTGCGATGATGCGTGAGTAGTTCTTGGTAGACCTACGGGTTCGTAGTTAGTAGCTAGATGGCTTTCACTCTCTCTTGATTATCAATACAATGGTCTCTTGGAGATCCATATGATGTAACTCTTTTTGCGGTGTGTTTGTTGGGATCCGATGAACTTTGAGTTTATGATCATATCTATATTTTTATATCCATGAAAGTTATTGGAGTTTCTTTGATCTCTTATATGCATGATCTCTTATAAGTCTTATAATCTTCCAAGATAGTGGGACTAACATCAAATAAAGTCATGACCTCTCCAAACCCACTTTCAATATTATCGCAAACATATTCATCATGAGGCTTAAATAAATGTTCAAGATCGTAACAAGAATCACCCCAATCATGATCATTGCAATAAGTAGAGGACATATCAAAATTAGCATCCCAAACTTGGGGTTTTTCATATTACTAGCATAATTGACATTAATAGAATTTATTATAACACCATTGCAATCATGCTTTTCATACAAGGAGCTATCATGAATCACTTCATAAATTTCTTCTTTTATCACTTCATCACAATTATCAGATTCATGAATCTCAAGCAAAACTTCATAAAGATAATCTAGTGCGCTTAATTCACTAGCAATTGGTTCAACATAATTGGATCTTTTAAATAGATTGGCAAGTGGATGAGGATTCATAAACGCTTTCCTTACGATTTCTAATAAAATACCCAATTATACCAAACAACCAAGCACAGTAACCAAGTAAGACATAGGAGCAAACAAAAACAGATCTGACGAGAAAACGACAAACGAAAAAGAGGGCGAATAAAAATGACAAATGTTTGTGAAGTGGGGGAGAGAAAAAACGAGAGGCAAATGGCAAATAATGTAAATTGCGAGAAGATGAGATTTCTGATTAGGAACCTAGTTATGTTGAAGATCCTCCCCGGCAACGGTGCCAGATTTTCCTTTTGATTGCTCTCTGACTATATCGCCAACAAAATTCCTGTCTGCTAGGACTACGTCGGTATTTCCCCAAAGAGGAAGGGATGATGCAGCACAGCGACGGTAGGTATTTCCCTCATTGATGAAACCAAGGTTATCGAACCAGTAGGAGAACCTAGCAACACAACGTAAACGGCACCTGCACACAAATAACAACACCTCACAACCTGACGTGCTAAAGGGGTTGTCAATCCCTTTCGGGTAACGAATGTGAGAGAAATATAAATATTGGTAGATGGGTTGATAAATAAGATAAATTGCAGCAAGGTATTTTTGCATTTTTGGTTTAATAGATCTGAATAAAAATGCAAAGGAAAAGTAGATCGCAGGCAAATATATGAGAAAAAAGACCCAGGGGCCGTAGGTTTCGCTAGTGGCTTCTCTCGAGAAAAATTGCAAACGGTGGGTAAACAAATTACTATTGGGCAATTGATAGAACCTCAAATAATTATGACGATATCTAGGCAATGATCATTACATAGGCATCACGTCCAAGATTAGTAGACCGACTCCTGCCTGCATCTACTACTATTACTCCACACATCGACTGCTATCTAGCATGCATCTAGTGTATTAAGTTCATGGAAAAACGAAGTAATGCATTAAGAACGATGACATGATGTAGACAAGATCCATTTATCTATGGCATTAGATATGGATCTCATTGTTTTATCCTTAATAGCAACGATACATACGTGTCGATTCCCTTTCTGTCACTGGGATAAAGCACCGTAAGATCGAACCCACTACCGGGACCTATTCCCATTACGCATGTGGACTTTTACGCATGTGGAATTTTTAGAAAAAGGCGTTTTCTAGTGATTGCTTTCATAAAAATGACGAAGACATTAAAATGGTTGGTGTTTCTTCCATTGATTCTTTGTTTAGTAAAGTTCAACTTGATGGTAAAGTGACTGAAGAAGAGTCAACTTTAGGTAGAAGGTGTCCCCATATTTCGGAGGGTGAAAATCTTGTTGAAATTTTTGATAAAAGTGGGTTTGGAGAGGTCAAGACTTTAGCTACTGATGTGCCCACTATCTTGGATTATAAAGACTTTAATTATGATAGTTGTTCCTTGATTTATTGTATTTATTTGTTGCAATCCATGATTAATTCACCCCATGCTTATGAAAAAAATAAAGCTTTTACTAAACATATCGTTGATGCTATGGTGAAAGCTTTCGAAGAAAAATTGGAACTAGAAGTTTCGATTCCTTGAAAGTTGCATCATGAATGGGAACCTACCATCAAAATCAAAATTAAGAATTATGAGTGTTTTGCTTTGTGTGATTTGGGTGCTAGTGTTTCCACTATTCCGAAATCTCTTTGTGATGTTCTTGGTCTTACAAATATTGAAGATTGCTCTCTTAATTTGCATTTGGCGGATTCCACTATTAAAAAGCCTTTGGAAAGGATCAATGATGTTCTTATTCTTGCAAATAGGAACTATGTACCCATAGACTCTATTGTTCTTGATATCGATTGCAATCCGTCTTGCCCTATTATACCTGGTAGACAGTTTTGCGCACTATTGGCGCGGTGATTGACATGAAAGAAGGGAATATTAAATTCCAATTTCCCTTGAGAAAGGGGATGGAACACTTACCTAGAACCAAGATCAAATTGCCTTATGAATCTATAATGAGGGCAACTTATGGAACATCCAAGAAGAATGACAACACTTGAGATCTTGGAATTATGCCTAGCTAAGGGCGTAAAACTATAGCGCTTGTTGGGAGGCAACCCAATGAATAAAATTTATTTTTGCTTTTTCTTTTTGTTCTTGAGTGTTTACACAATTATGCTACTGGCATTGTGTTTTTTGTGTTTTAATTATGTTTGTGCCAAGTAGAACTGATAGGATCTTCTTGGGTGATAGTTGTTTGATCTTGCTGAAAAAGACAGAAACTTTGTGCTCACGAAAATAATTGTTAAAAATCACCAGAACGTGATAAATGACAATTCTTTTTTCAGAAGATCAATATAAAAATTACCCTAGTCGTCTCATTGTTTCAAGATTTTTAGAGTTCCAGAAGTTTTCGAAACTTCCAGATTACTACAGATTGTTCTGTTTTTTACAGATTCCGTTTTCCTTGTGTTGTGTGCTTATTTTTATGGCTCTATGGTTTTCTTTGATGAGTTTTTTGCAATAGAAAAGTTAGAATATAGTAGAATAATACAAAAACAAAATATGAATTGGTTTGATACATCACTTATAGTAGTGGTTTGCTTTCTTATACTAACGGATCTCACGAAGGTTTTGTTGAGTTTTGTGTGATTGAAGTTTTCAAGTTTTGGCTTATGTTACGATGGATGAAATAAGGATAGAAGAGCCTAAGCTTGGGGATGCCCCGGAATCCCAAGCTATTATCCAAGAATGAGAAACCAACTAAGCTTGGGGATGCCCCTGAGTGGCATCCCCGCTTTCTTTCAACAACTATCGGTATTTCACTCGAAACTATATTTTTATTCATCACATGATATGTGCTTTGCTTGGAGCGTCTTGTATGATATGGGGCTCTGCTTGTTTTATTTTGTGTTTTAAGTCATCAATCCTTGCTGGACACACCTATTTGAGAGAGCAAAATTATGCCATGACTTGTTAAATTTGCTCTCAATGCTTCACTTAAATCTTTTATGAGCTAGGACTTGTTCCAGTGCTTCACTTATATCTTTTTGAGCACGGGGTGCTTAGTATTTTTTGAAGAAATTATCTCTTTCTTCACTTAAATTGTTTTTAGAGAATGAATACAAATTGTGCTCATGATCTTCACTTATATTTGTTTGAGCTTGTGAAAAGCAACACATGAAAATTAGTCCCAAAGTGATAGATATCCAAGAAGGATATAATAAAAAATGTGTCATGAAGATCATTGGACAAAATAAACTTGATTCTTAGTAATAGTTTTGAGATATGATGATGTGATATGTGAGTTATGTTGATGAGTAATTGTGCTCTAGTAAGAATATTAGTGTTAAAGTTTGTGATTCCCCATGCAAGCACGAAAGTCAATAATTATGCTATGAACATATATCCTACTTGTGGTGCATTATTCGGTGTTATTTATGCTCAATGTTCGCTTACGAGATTATTCGTTTCATGGTTGGTCGCTTCCCAGTCTTTTGCTAGCCTTCATTTTGCACTAAGTATGATCTCTACTTGTGCATCCAAAATCCTTTATCCCGATTTTGCCACATGAGTCCACCATGCCTACCTATATGTGGTATTACCTTGCCGTTCTAATAAAATTTGTATGTGCCATCTCTAACTTTCAAAATAAATTTCCCTTTTGTGTGCCTGTACCGCTCGCGATGCGGTGAGGGATGGCCAATATTTTCCATGCTAGATGTGTTATTCTCACGATGAGTGTTTATTCACTTGTCATTGCACAAGAGTAAGGCAAAGGTATTAGGGATGCCCAGTCCCGAAATGAAAAACAAATTTACTTTATGTTGTCAAATAATAAATTCCTTTGAAAGTGTTGGTATGGAAGGCAACCGTGGATTCGGCTAGCCATGGCTTGTGAAAGTTTGGTGGAGATGGAATAAACTTTATTTTCTGTTTGGGAACCGCCTATGATATATCTAGCATGGAAAGTGTTGGGAACCTCAATTTGTTCTCGTTGGTGGGAAAAGTATACCTCCCAAAAAAATTATCTCTCAATTTAAGCTTTGAGCTCTAGCACCTCTACAAATCCCTACTTCCCTCTGCAAAGGGCCCTTCTTTTACTTATGCGTTTTTTATTTTTGAATTTGAGTCTCCATCCTCTCTTACAAGCACCAACTAAGAAACACTATGATCATACTTGAACATTGGGTGTAACTAATATACGAATGTGTTTCATGAATGGATCAATGGTTGAGCATAATGGGCTAGGGATAGCTTATTTTAACATTGATATTTTGAAAGACATGGTTGCTTGTTGATATGCTTGAGTATCTAAATTATTATGTCAAAACTAGACTATTGCTTTGAGCCATATAAAAGTCCAAATGTCCATGCCATAAAGAAAAGAATATGATATGACATGATAGGCAACATTCCACATCAAAAATTCTGTTTTTATCACTTACCTACTCGAGGACGAGTAGGAGTTAAGGTTGGGGATGCTGATACGTCTCCAACGTATCTATAATTTTTTATTGTTCCATGTTGTTATATTATCATTCTTGGATGTTTTACAATCATTTTATAGTCATTTTATATCATTTTTTGGTACTAACCTATTGACATAGTGCCAAGTGCCAGTTGTTTTCTACATGTTTTTTACATTACAGGAAATCAATATCAAACGGAGCCCAAACACCGCGAAACTTTTTGGAGAATTTTTTTGGGCCAGTAGACACTTGATGGGGAGGTGGGTTGTGCCCACCTTGGTGGCCTCCCGCACCGCCTCTTTGCTCTATAAATACCCCAATATTCCAGAAACCCTAGGGGAGTCGACAAAATATTCATCTAGCCACCGCAGAGTCCAGAACGACCAGATCCAATCTAGACACCATCTCGGATGGGGTTCACCACCTCCATTGGTGCCTCTCCGATGATGCGTGAGTAGTTCTTTGTAGACCTACGGGTCCGTAGTTAGTAGCTAGATGGCTTTATCTCTCTCTTTATTATCAATACAATGGTCTCTTGGAGATCCATATAATGTAACTCTTTTTGCGGTGTGTTTGTTGGGATCCAATGAACTTTGAGTTTATGATCATATCTATATTTTTATATCCATGAAAGTTATTTGAGTTTCTTTGATTTCTTATATGCATGATCTCTTATAAGTCTTATAATCTTCCAAGATAGTGGGACTAACATCAAATAAAGTCATGACCTCTCCAAACCCACTGTCAATATTATCGCAAACATATTCATCATGAGGCTTAAATAAATTTTCAAGATCGTAACAAGAATCACCCCAATCATGATCATTGCAATAAGTAGAGGACATATCAAAATTAGCATCCAAGGCTTGGGGTTTTTCATATTACTAGCATAATTGACATTAATAGAATTTATTATAACACCATTGCAATTATGCTTTTCATACAAGGAGCTATCATAAATCACTTCATAAATTTCTTCTTCTATCACTTCATCACAGTTATCAGATTCATGAATCTGAAGCAAAACTTTATAAAGATAATCTAGTGCGCTCAATTCACTAGCAATTGGTTCAACATAATTGGATATTTTAAATAGATTGGCAAGTGGATGAGGATCCATAAATGTTTCCTTACAATTTCTAATAAAATACCCAATTATACCAAACAACCAAGCAAAGTAACCAAGTAAGACATAGGAGCAAACAAAAACATATCTGACAAGAAAACGACAAACGAAAAAGAGGGCGAGTAAAAACGACAAATGTTTGTGAAGTGGGGGAAGAAAAACGAGAGGCAAATGGCAAATAATGTAAATTGCAGGAAGATGCGATTTTTGATTAGGAACCTGGTTATGTTGAAGATCCTCCCCGGCAACGGGCCAGAAATTCCTTTTGATTGCTCTCTGACTATAGCGCCAGAAAAGCTCCTATCTGCTAGGACTACGTCGGTATTTCCCCAAAGAGGAAGGGATGATGTAGCACAACGACGGTAGGTATTTCCCTCAGTGATGAAACCCAGGTTATCGAAACAGTAGGAGAACCAAGCAACACAATGTAGACAAAACATGCACACAAATAACAACACCTTGCAACCCGACGTGTTAAAGGGGTTGTCAATCCCTTTCGGGTAACGAACGTGAGAGAGATATAAATATTGGTAGATTGGTTGATAAATAAGATAAATTGCAGCAAGGTATTTTTGTATTTTTGGTTTAATAGATCTGAATAAAAATGCAAAGTAAAAGTAGATCACAAGAAAATATATGAGAAAGAAGACATGGGGGCCATAGGTTTCGCTAGTGGATTCTCTCGAGAAAAATAGCAAACGGTGGGTAAACAAATTACTGTTGGGCAATTGATAGAACCTAAAATAATTATGATGATATCCAGGAAATGATCATTACATAGGCATCACGTCCAACATTAGTAGACCGACTCCTGCCTGCATCTACTACTATTACTCCACACATTGACCGCTATCCAGCATGCATCTAGTGAATTAAGTTCATGCAAAAATGGAGTAATGCATTAAGAACGATGACATGATGTAGACAAGATCAGCTTATCTATGGCATTAGATATGGATCTCATCGTTTTATCCTTAGTAGCAACGATACATACGTGTCGGTTCCCTTTCTGTCACTGGGATCAAGCACTGGTAGATCGAACCCACTACCGGGCACCTCTTCCCATTGCAAGATAAATAGATCAAGTTGGCCAAACAAAACCCAAATATCGGAGAAGAAATACGAGGCTATAAGAGATCATGCATATAAGAGATCAAAGAAACTCAAGTAACTTTCATGGATATAAAAAGATAGATCTGATCATAAACTCAAAGTTCATCGGATCCCAACAAGCACACCGCAAAAAGAGTTACATCATATGGATCTCTAAGAGACCATTGTATTGATAATCAAGAGAGAGAGAGAAAGCCATCTAGCTACTAACTACGGACCCGTAGGTATACAAAGAACTACTCACGCATCATCGGAGAGGCACCAATGGAGATGGTGAACCCCATCCGAGATGGTGTCTAGATTGGATCTGGTGGTTCTGGACTCTGCGGCACCTGGATGAATATTTCGTCGACTTCCCTAGGGTTGCTGGAATATTGGGGTATTTATAGAGCAAAGAGGCGGTGCGGGAGGCCACTGGGGTGGGCAGAACCCACCTGGGCGCGCCCTGGTGGGTTGTGCCCCCCTCGGGGCACCCCCCAGGTGCTGCCTTGGCCCATCATGTGTCTTCTAGCCCATAAAAATTCTCCAAAAAGTTTCACGGTGTTTGGGCTTCGTTTGATATTGATTTCCTGCGATGTAAAAAACATGCAGAAAACAGCAACTGGCACTTGGCACTATGTCAATAGGTTAGTACCAAAAAATGATATAAAATGACTATAAAATGATTGTAAAACATCCTAGAATGATAATATAACAGCACGGAACAATCAAAAATTATAGATACGTTGGAGACGTATCAAACACGTACGGAAAAACAACAAAACCTCGCAACCCAACACGTAGAGGGGTTGTCAATCCCTCCAAGATAAGATAAATAGATAGATTGGTAGATGCAAATAAAATAAAGGCAAATAGAACACAACAAAGTGTTTTGGATTTTTGGCCAAATATATGATAGGAAATAGACCCGGGGCAGTAGATTTCATTAGTGGCTTCTCTCGAGAAAATAGCTTACGTTGGGTAAACCAACTACTGTTGGGCAATTGATAGAAGATAAAATAATTGTGACGATATCCAAGACAATGATCATGTATATAGTCTTCACGTCCAAGATTAGTAAACCTACTCTTGCCTGCATCTACTACTATTACTCCACACATCGATTGCTATCTGTTGGGGAACGTTGCAAGCAATTTCAAGAAAATTCCAACAATCACTCAAGATCTGTCTAGGAGATGCATAGCAACAAGACGGGAAGCGTGTGTCTACGTACCCTCATAGACCGAAAGCAGAAGCATTATATTAACGCGGTTGATGTAGTCAAACATCTTCATGATCCAACCGATCCAAGTATCGAACGTACGGCACCTCCATGTTCAGCACACGTTCAGCTTGATGATGTTCCTCCAGCTCTTGATCCAGTAGAGGGTCGAGGGAGTTCCGGCTGCACGACGGCGTGGTGACACTGTTGGTGATGTGATCCGCGTAGGGCTTCGCCTAAGCACTACGACGCTATGACCGGAGGAGTAAACTGTGGAGGGGTGTCGGTGTCAAAACCAGCGGATCTCGGGTAGGGGGTCCCGAACTATGCGACTGAGGATCGATGGTAACAGGAGGCAGGGGACATGATGTTTACCCAGGTTCAGGCCCTCTCGATCGAGGTAAAACCCTACTTCCTGCTATATTAGTATGATTGAATATGTGTACAAGAGTTTATCTACCTCGAGATCGTAAAGGCTAAACCCTAAGTTTAGCCTATGAGGATTGTATGATTCTGATTCTAGCCTACATGGACTAAAACCCTCCTATTTATATACACACCGGAGGGGCCTAGGGTTTGTACATGTTGTCTTGCAGAAGAAGGAAAGTCTACACCCGAGCCTAAAACTTGCCATTACAAGAGTACAAGAGTCCTATCCGGATACGAGAGATGATCTTCTATAACAATCTTCACGGCCCACCAGTCCGGCCCATCAGGAGCTTATCCGGCTACATGAGGACCCCTCGATCCAGGAATCCCTCAGTAGCCCTTGAACCTGTCTTCGATGACGATGAGTTCGGCTTCCGTATTGTCTTCGGCATTGCAAGGCGTATTCCTCCTCCCGAATATATCTTCTGCAAATAGATAAATTGTGCTTGGCTCTGCAAGATTAGTACAACCCTTAGCCTCGAAGGCAAGGCCTTTTAAAGAAAATGAATAATGTGTCTCTACTGACAACTTTTGGGTGAAGCGTCACGTCCAACCCACTAACATATCGAACCGTTTTATTTGGTCCTAGTTTCGCGTTTTGAGGCATATCCTCATTGACACGTCCCATCAGAATAGAGATCATGCCCGCTTATTGTGTGATTCTTATCATTGTGACGTGAGCACCCACGCCGCGCATTACGCACGATCGGTTTGGGAACCGGCGAGCTTTATGGCTAAGGTGGGGGGATGCTCTGTATTCGCAGCGTTATAAAAGGACACTAATCCCTTTCATTAGCCCCATGCCTTCCTCAAGCTCGAGCTCTCCAATCTCCCTTTCCCCCGTACTCTCATCTCTTGCGTCCACAACTCCTTGTTCCTCAACCACTACTCCCCTTCCCAGCAATGGCTGGATCCGGTGCCAGAGGCAAGTGGGAGGCTTCCACGGTCACCGAAGAGACCATGGAGGATCTACGGAGCGCGGGGTATCTCGCCGGCGACTTCGCACACCGAGTCCCCCCTAAGGGCCAGGCGACTCCCGTTCCTAAGGCGGGCGAGAGGGTAGTTTTCACCTCTCACTTCGTTAGGGGGCTAGGGTTTCCACTCCACCCATTTGTTTGGGGTCTTTTGTTCTTCTACGGGCTAGATTTCCATGATCTAGCCCGAACTCAATCCTTCACATATGCGCTTTCATAGTGATGTGTGAAGCTTTTCTCCGCATCCTCCCCACACTTCGGCATGTGGCTTAAGACCTTCAATGTGAAGCCGAAGGTGGTTGACGGGGAGCACATAGAGTGCGGGGGCGCTATGATTAGTAAGATCCCGAATGCAACTTGACCCAAGGGCTCGTTCATGGAGACGAACAATGTCTGGCAGTAGGAGTGGTTCTACACCGAACCCCGCGACACCAACTGGGCAACGGAGCCTGCTTTCAGATCCGGACCCCCAGAGAGGCTAACCTCCTGGACCAAAAAGTGTCTGGACTGGGGGTCACACACTGAGGTGATGACTCTTGTGAGCCGTGTGTCCGACGTGATCTCCAAGGGGCACCTTCTCTCCTCCGTGGTCCAGGTGATGCTGACCCGGCTCGTTCTCCCTTGCCAAAGCCGGGATTCCTCCCTATGGGAGTTCTATCCGGCAGGAGACAAGCCGCTGAAGCATATCTTCGGCTCTACGGACCAAGAGATCTGGAAGCACCTCTTCAAGAGCCAGAAGGAATGGCCCAAAGAGGACGAGGATGCGGGCTTCAGCACTGAAGTTTCCGCCACAGAGGTAATAATGATCCCTGCCTAACACTTGTCCCTTCCCATTACTTAACGATAATAGGAATTGGAATTTTTATATGATATACAGGGATGGACGAAAAAGGCGTCCCGGATTAAGTGTCCGGTGCCTTTGCCCGAAGAGCCAGCACTGCCTCTACTGAGGGCGATGCTAGTTCTGGCGCCGTACGTACAAGGCACCGAGCAAGAAGCCCAAGAGAACAAACGGCAAGGGGGCCGGAGACAGCCCCCGTCCTACGGGCAAGAAGCCCGAGGACCTCCATATTCTTTCCTCGGACGAGGCGGAGGAAGATGATGAGGAGGAAGAGGAAATGCCTCCTGCGCAAGGCAGGGGAAGAAGAGGGGGGCCATCGCTAACGCGGGCACGGCCGTGCCCCGGAGGAAGCTGAAGCTCAGAGATAGTTCGGATTCGTCCGAACATAGCTTCATGGTGAAGCCCAAGGTGAAACCCATGCCCGAATCGTAAGTTCTGTCCGGATTGACTATTTCACCTTTGTTTATTCACTATTTATGATACCTACTTAGTATTCTTCTCCTACTGACCTACAGCCCTCCCGGTGTAAACCCCGATGTTACATCATCGGAGGGGAACTCTCTGGCGCCTGGGGAGACAGAGAGTGACCCACCAGTCCGGGCTCCATCGCCCGTAATCGGCGGGGACACCGAAGTGTCGTCCCAGCGGGTTCTCTCCACCCAAGGAGATGAGGGCGAGGCAGGAGACATGCTGGCCGAGGGTAATACCTCGACGGCCGCTAACCATGGGGAAACGACCCCCATGGAGACCGAAGATGTGGGGCCCGAATAGTCCGGGGTCCCACCGAACACCGTCCCGGAGTCTAGAGCGGCTTCGGGGTTTGAAGATCCAGCCCCTCAAGCGGAGGAGGATAAGGCAGCACCCGGAGTTAATCCGGAGGTGCCGGATTCTATGGAGGGAGCACTGCAAAGTGCTCTCGTCATTGAAGAACACCGCACCGTGATGGGTGTGGTGATGAAGAAGATTCAATCCGTCAAGGGCGGACTGAATGGAGCCTTCAACAGCCTTTTAACAGGATTTGAGGTAAGCCATGTAATGCTTTTAAGAAATTTTATTTATTTTAAATGCACATATATAACCAGTAGCCCCTGATGCTTTGTGTGATTCTGAAAAGAATCGAACGAAGTATCCATAGAGTAGCATATTTACAGAGCTTAACTGACGTGCAGGCTTCTTTAGTTACGGCGACTGCGCGAGACGCAGAGGTCACCGAACTAAATCGGAAGCTCGAGGTGGCCAATGCACACCTCGACCGCATCAACCGGCGTTTTGATGAAACGCATGGTATGCAGATTTTTGTTAAAATGTCAATAAGACTTAATTGATTGAGTATGATTACAAAGTCTAATATTGTATTCCGTATTACACAGTTGGCGCCATTGAGCTCGAGGCCCTCAAGGGCGAGGTTGACAGGGCCAAGGAGGAGGCCAAGGCAAACAAGGCGGCTGCTGATTTAGAGGCCGAGAAGGCGGAGTGCGAGAAGCACAAATCTCGGGTGTCCGAAGTCGAGGTCGAGCTCCAAGATGCCATCCGAAAGTGTGATGCATCGGAGAAGAAGGCTTCGGAACAGGCGACCGAGCTGTCTACGGCAGTAAAGTCTGCCAAGGACGCGCGAGGCGAGGTGCGCAGCGCTCGTCAAGAGATCGAGCAGGCGCAACAAATAGCATATGGTAAGATATTTCTCTTACGGAGCATCTTCGGAGGGCGGAAGTATATTGGGCTAACACGATTGTGGAGTTCTCCAGGCGTGTTTGCTGATCTTCCAAGGAGCAGCGCAGACGCCGCCTAGTATTTCCGTGCCCTGGAGAGGAACAACACGGAGAAGCTGTTTTGGTCGCAGTTTGAGGCGCCGAAACATCCAATGCCCTCAGCGACCAGATGAAGCAGCTGGTCGAGCTGCACAACATGGCGAGTTCGGCCATAGAGGACTTAATAGTCCGGCTATGGCCCGCTAAGCCAATCCCAAGTAGTTACTTCGGATTGGTGAAGCGGCTCGTCGAGGCGAGTCCGCGGGTCGACGCACTAACGCGCTCGGCCTGCATAGAAGGTGCTCGGATGGCCTTCGCTCACGTCAAAGTGCACTGGGCGAAGATGAATGCAGTGCATATAGCTACTGCTGACCCGCCCGCAGGAAAGGAGCACCGCAAGCCGGAGAAGTACTTTGAGGACATCATCGACGGCGCCCGCCTTGTAGAAGGCCAGTGTTCGAAAGATGTTGTTTTCGATTAATTGGATCCGGATGTAAAGACTATGCTTATGAATCCAGTGTATATAACTTTTGCGCTATTTATAATATCAGTGTCTTTTTTACCTCATGTGTGACTGTTTATCTAAATCTGAAAGTTTCCAGTCGTCGGCTTCAGCCCCTAGGTACATGGTACTTGGGTGTTCGGTCATATGCAAATACACTCTTTATCCAACGTCTTGGTCCGTATAGGAGGTGTATACGGAGCGAACCAGGCAATCAAACTATGCGGCGTTACTCCTTTCACTTAGTCGTAGGAGTTTGACAAATGGGGCTACGTACTAGCCCCTGGTGCGGATAAAGTATTCAATTACACCTGGCTGGGCGAAGAACCAACCCTTCATATAACACGAGGTAGATCTCTATCGATCGTAGTATAAAACTAAGTCACCGGATTTCAGACCAGGTTCTCGCTTATCATGACAGTCAGTTTCCGGCTTTCCCTACTGAGGTACTTGACCGGACTAGCCAGAAGTACTATCGCAGTAGTTCTCCCTTTACACCCTAGCCGAACGATCGGGAACATAGGGGTAAGCACAGGAGCCGGGCAACCCAACTATTGACCCAAGGCATGATTCAGAAATATGCATATAATGGAAACATCCAGGACGCCGAACACTCCCTATAGGTGTTCGGTCTTTTCAACATATACCAGGGCTGAATGCAGCCCTTGGTAATGAACCTTTATTGACAAGGCACATATGGCAATCTGATGTGAGAAGAGAACATTCCATGGTGAGTGAATAAAACTCTGGATATATATGAATAAAATTGTTCTATTAGTATCCCTCTATAGTATGGCGAGACGCAAACTTTTACAGATGATGCCGAGGACCTTTTTTTGACATTTTACATGCCAAGAAGGTATATAAGAAAGAGAAAAAAGGTTTACACATGGTCTTAATCTAAAAAAGAAACCTTAATGCGGGTCCCTGCTGCACGTCTGCGCCATTTTCTCCTCTGTAATGTGTCCTTGAAGGTACGAGTATGATGGCCATCTGTAGAAAAAAGAAATAGATCTGGAAACAAAGAAGTTAATCCGGTGTGGCCATAGAAGGTCTTGTTCGTTTAATGAACCAAAAAAAGATAGGTTTAAAGTCTGAATAGGGTCTAGCCGAACTAAGGACTATATACAGGTGCCCCCGGTCGCCGCCCAAGGAATTTTTAGGGCATAATTATGTACTCGCGGTACATATGCTATTACCTTATGGGGCGGTCGACGAGAGCATAGCTGTCAATCTTGCTCAGGTTCATCTGAGCTGCCGCACTGAGGCGTGTGCCGGACACGTTTAGCTGTGTCCGCTATTGATACATTATCTGGCTTGAATAGGCCGCATTGTACTTTGGCTGCTAAGGCCGCAGTATCTTCCTCCGTACGGAGAGAGCGCTCCATATTTCCATTGACCGTGATAACGCCACGTGGTCCAGGCATTTTGAGCTTTAAAGCGGGCGAAGGCCGTCCTTCCGAGTAGAGCATGATAGCTACTTCGGAATGGAGCTATGTCGAAGAGTAATTCTTTGCTTCGAAAGTTGTCGGGAGAACCGAATACAACCTCCAATGTTAAAGAGCTTGTGCAGCGAGCTTCAACGCCCGGTATCACTCCTTTAAAGGTCGCGCTGCTTGGCTTAGTTCTTGATGGGTCGATCTCCATTTTGCGGACAGTGTCCTGATATATCAAATTAAGACTACTGCCGCCGTCCATAAGGACTCGGGTTAGATGGTATCCATCTATTATCGGGTCGAGCACTAAGGCAGCCGAACCCCCATGCCGAATACTAGTCGGATGATCCCTGCGATTGAAGGTGATCGGACAAGCTGACCATGGGTTGAATTTTAGGGCGACACGCTCAACGGCATAGACGTCTCGGAGTGCGCCCTTGCGCTCCCTTTTTGGGATATGAGTGGCATATATCATGTTCACTATTTTGACCTCCGGTGGAAATTTCTTCTATCCCCCTATATTCGGCTGGCGAGGTTCATCCTCGTCTTTGCTTTGAGGCTCCTTCCATGTTCGGCGTTTAGCTTGCCGGCCTACTTGAAAACCCAATAGTTACGGTTGGTGTGATTGGCAGGTTTTTCTGGGGTGCCCAGGTGTCAGGCCAAGATGCGATTCTATCCCGATCACGTGACTCATACGTGATTGGGGCACAACCGCATCTCAGGCGCTTAGCAAGATGGATATCATTACATCGTACCATTACATAAATACATGGGGATACAACAATTCATACAAGTCACATGAATACAACAACATCAATACAAGGCATCCGACTACGGATGCAAACATGAAAGCACAACGACATCCATCTGCTATCCCAGGCTACCGACCAGGAACCTAACCCAAGACTGAGGAAGCACAAGAATAAAGAACTCTGTCAGGGATATGACTAGCAGGTATAAACCGTCTAGGAAGGTCCGGATTACGCTAGTAAAATTATATTATCAGAAGCCCAGTAGAGTATGTAACAAGAGGTTATAGCCCGTAGAGATTTAGGGCCCGTGTATAAGGCCCATGGTCTGTAAACCATCGTACCATGTAACTTGGGATGTAAGATAGAAAGAGTAGAGACCAAGGTGGACACGTTTATGAGCCGGCCTCGGGACTCTGTAAACCGGACCGGGCGTCGCCTCCTATATAAAGGGACGACCCGGCGACGGTTCAGGACAGGAAACAATAGCTCGAGACACAGGCAAGCGGATTCGCTCCCTGGTCATCGAAGCCCAAGCAATACCACACCAAACTAGACGTAGGCTTTTACCTTCATCAAAGGGGCCGAACTAGTATAAAATTCCCCGTGTCCTTCGTCCGCTTTAACCCCTTCAAGCTAACCCGAGCGATGGCCTCACACCTAAGTCCGTTAATCCAGACATCTGTCATGCTAAATCCACGACAGTTGGCGCCCATCGTGGGGCTATCGCACGATGGTTTCGAGTTCTTGAAGGGCAGCTTTGAAGGGCTCAAGGGTTACGCAGTGGGCCGGATGACCAAGAGTCGTCGCGGCCGGATCTACATCGACGATGCAGGCTGGGGCCCCGAGGCCGATACAATCGAATACAGGTACCGGGTCCCCTTCGGTGGCATCGACATCTTCATCGGCAAGATCGGCGAACCGGGCCCTGAGTCGGACATCTTCCCCAACATTGTCGAGCCGGCTCAGCCTACGAGATCAGCCCGGGTTCAGCCCGCCGGATAGCACGTTTTCGTCGAAGCAGTGCATGGAGTGCAACCCGAGGACGGGTCGGATTCTGGTGGCGAGACGGTTGTCTATTCCGACGATGAATCTTCATCCGGAGAGACCGAATCTTTGTATCTGTTGCAGGACGGCCGGTCAGAGGGTGTGCCCGATGGTGATAGAATTCCGGACCCCTTTGATCCGCCGAACAGGGTCGCTGTTTTCATGGCCGGATCACAACCTATGCAGCAGCCCACAACGACTGGGGCGTTAACCTCAGAGCCAGCGGGAGCCAGAATTGGAGACCTTCCCCCGTCGCCCTCTGACGTCCTAACCACCTTAGTCGATAACTTGACGGCGCTCGCAACAGCGGAAGTAGCCCAGGCCGACAAGGCGCATCATGATGCGGAGATCGCTCAGTTGAAGAGCAGGATTGAGCAAGCTAAGTTGGATCTGGATGCGGAGAAAGCCAGGATGGCTACAAGACAGGCAGAGCTAGACTCCCAAGGTTTTCGGCTCAGGTTGGATCAGAACGCTTCACAGGAGGTAATGTACAGAAGGCAACAATCTCGTCTACCGCCGGTTTATGAGGCAAGGAATCTCTTTGGCACACCAGGAGCGGGAACCAGTAACCGCCCAAAGGTAAACCGGGGAGGAGCTCCGGGGATGGGCGCGTCGGTTCAGCCACCAGCCACAGAGCGGAACCGCCAAGTTGTGCCGACGCCGCACATACCCACTCCTCCCGGCCATTATTCTAACCCATTGGACAACATTGTCGCCGCCGCTTCACGGCTGGCCGCTCTTCCCATTGAGGGGACGTCCCCCATAGCAATGGAGGCACGACGGGCTAAGGAGTTGCTGGACACAGCGTTAACACAGCAGCATGCGTATTCTTATAGCCGGGAGAGGATTCATTCAACCCCCCGCCCGAGCCGGAGTTACACGAGGCACCTGGATGAACCGGCTGTATCTAGCAGCGTGCGGAGACGGCACCGACAGAGGTAGGATAATCTGGCAGGAGCAGGAGCACATGCCCAAGAGGCGGTGGACCAGGCTAGACAGACTGCCTGCGACGACACCCGTCAAGCAACGCGGTTCACCCCACCACCATAGAAACATGAATCATGTCCAGTTCCTTGGGGGTACAGTGTCTCATCCCCGCTTTACGGAACGTGAAATTACCCAAAGACTTCAAAGTCCCGCGCAAGGTACCCAACTACACGGCGGATCTGGCTCCGAAGGCGTGGGTTGAAAGTTATGAGATGGCTATGGAAATGCTTGATGTGGACGAAGCTGCATGCGCCAAGTACTTCACGATGATGCTTGAAGGCACGGCCCAGACATGGCTGAAGGGTTTGCCACCTAACTCCGTCGGATGGTGGGGGGAATTGCGTCGCCGGTTTATCAATAATTTCAAAGACACATGCAAGCAGCCGATGTCCGTGGTTGACTTAGCTGCATGTGTTCAAGGAGAGCAAGAGACCACAAGCAGTTGGGTGCGGCGAGTATCCGAAATTTTGCACTCCTCCAATAGCATCAATCCGAGCACTGCTATAGTGACCTTGGAAGGCAATTGCCGGTTTGAGCCATTGAGGCAGAAGCTGGGATGACTCAAGCGTGATTGCAATGATATGGGAACGCTCATGGGCGCTTTGGTAAAGTATGGAGACTCTGATAATACCAAGTATCCAGACGCAGATGGAGACAAGTCCGGGAAAGCGAGCAAAAACGGTAAACCAGCGCAAGCCAATCCGGCAGGTACAGGTTACAATGGCAAGCGTAAAGCGGAAGGCAGCTCAGATTTTGTGGCCAACACCAAGGTTCAAGACAACGGGCAGCGCCGCAAGGGTAGACCGCCCCCACGCAACGGGAGGCCACCCATTAATCTAGACCGCCAGTTGAGCGTACCTTGTCCAAAGCACGGTACAGAGGAAAACCCAGCTACGCATCTCTGGAAAGACTGTTTTATTATGCATGAGATTATGAAACAGGCCAAGTATAACCACGGGGCCCCCGGCGGATCAGGTCCCGATTTTCAAGGCTCGGGTTATCAGGGTGGTGGATCCGGATCAGGATACCACGGCGGTAACAACAACCACAATGGCAACAATCAGCATCAGCAGCACCAGCAACACGGTCAGGGTGGATACAACAACCAAGGGAATCAACAACGCCAGCAGCAGCAGCAATCCGGATATCAGAATAACCCGAAGGAGCTAAGCAGTGGGCAATATCATGTTTTCACCACAAGTCTGTGCAAACGGGATCAAAAAGTTCTGAAGAGAGCAGTACATTATGTTGAACCGGCGATACCATGTTTTTTGCGTTGGTCTGAGCAACCCATTGTATGGAGCAGAGAGGATCACCCGCCACGAGTTGATAATCCGGGTCAGTTGGCCTTGGTGGTGGCACCACAGGTGGGTGGTTATAAGTTTACAAATGTGCTTATGGATGGAGGCAGCAGCATCAATATCCTATACTTTGAGACTTTCCGACGTATGGGGTTGACAGATAAAAAGCTCCGATAGTCCAACACAGTGTTCCATGGAGTGGTGCCCGGTAAATCAGCTTACCCAGTTGGGAAAATTGATCTGGAAGTTACCTTTGGGGATGAGCATGACTCTAGATCGGAGATAGTGGCCTTCGAGGTTGTAAAGATCAGGAGCCCATATCATGCTCTATTTGGGAGACCAGTTTATGCTAAGTTCATGGCTAGACCGTGTTATGTTTATCTGCAGCTGAAGATGCCAGGTCACAAGGGAACCATCACGGTGCACGAGAGCCGTAAGATCGCGTTGGAATGCGAGGAAGGAGATGCAGCATACGCTGAGGCAGTCTGTGCTATGGAGGAGCTGAAGTTCTACAAGGACAATGTTGATCCGGTAGATATGTCCCCGTTGAAGAAGCCAACTACAGAGCATGATCCGGTGTTGAAGTTTAAATCGGCAGAGGAGACCAAGCAGGTTGACTTTGTTCCGGGCGATTCGTCCAAGCAGTTCACTATCAGTGCTAACCTAGACCCCAAATAGGAAGGCACGCTCATCGAGTTCATCCGTGAGAACCGTGATATCTTTGCATGGAAGCCTTCTGACATGCTAGGTATACCGAGGGAACTCGTTGAGCACAGTCTTAATATTGATCCGAAGTTTAAACCGGTCAAGCAATATTTGCGCCACTTCAATGAGGAGAGGCGCAAGGCTATAGGTGAAGAAGTGGCTAGGCTCTTGCCCGCAGGTTTCATAGTTGAGGTATTTCATCCAGAGTGGTTGGCTAATCCGGTGCTGGTGCTAAAGAAAAACGGAACTTGGAGGATGTGTGTTGATTACACAGACTTGAACAAGGCTTGCCCAACTGATCCTTTTGCTCTCCCCCGTATTGATCAGATTATTGATGCTACGGCGGGATGTGAGCGGCTAAGTTTTTTGGATGCATATTCAGGTTATCATCAGATCAAGATGGCAGTTAAGGACCAGGAGAAGACAGCTTTCATAACTCCCTTTGGAGCCTTCTGCTATGTATCCATGCCTTTTGGGCTCAAGAGTGCCCAAGCAACTTATCAGTGTTGTGTGCAGAACTGCCTACAAGGGCAGATTGGAAGAAGTCCATGCATATGTGGATTACATTGTAGTGAAATCTAGGAAGGAGGGGACGCTGATAGAGGACTTAAAAGAAACCTTTGACAACCTCCGGGTCTACAAGATGATGCTTAATCCAGAGAAGTGTGTTTTTGGTGTTCCAGCGGGCAAGCTCCTTGGATTCTTAGTATCAAACAGAGGGATTGAAGCTAATCCGGAGAAGATCAAGGCGATCACATCCTTGGCTAAACCAGCTTGTATCAATGATGTCCAGCGCGTGGCAGGCCGTATTGCGGCGTTGAGCCGGTTCATCAGCCGTTTGGGAGAGAAGGCGATCCCGCTTTATCAGATGATGAAGAAAACAGACCGGTTTGTCTAGAGCGATGCTGCAAACGCTGCGTTCGAGGATTTGAAGCGGCAATTAGCAGAACCACCAGTTCTTGCTGCCCCGGTTGACAAGGAGCCACTGTTGTTATACGTGGCCGCCAATGCCCGTGCAGTTAGCGTGGCCATTGTGGTGGAGCGCAAAGAAGCAGGCAAAGAATATCCGGTTCAACGTCCGGTTTACTAGATCAGTGAAGTGCTCATTGAGTCGAAGCAAAGATATCCACACTGGCAGAAATTGGTATATGGTGTGTTCATGGCAAACCGGAAGTTGAAGCATTACTTCCAGGGCCACCCAATCACTATTGTCAGTTCAGCTCCGTTGGGAGATATAATCCAGAACAGAGAAGCCACTAGCAGAGTGGCAAAGTGGGCCATTGAGCTTAGCCTCACGGATTAAAATATGTGCCCCATACTGCTATAAAATCCCAAGCATTGGTGGATTTCATCAATGATTGGACAGAGTTGCAAGCACGTGAGGAGAAGCCGGATCATACATACTGGACTATTCACTTTGATGTTCAAGGCAATTGGAGGGCTCGGGGGCTGGAGTCATGTTAACTTCCCCACGAGGTGATAAGTTCTGTTATGTCCTCCGTTTAATGTTCCCTTGTACTAACAATGCTGCAGAGTACGAAGCTCTCCTCCACGGTTTACGGATGGCCAAGGAGATGAGCTTGATCCGGGTCAAGTGTTTTGGTGACTCAGACCTGGTGGCACAACAAGTATCCGGTAAGTGGGACTCTAAGGATCCGCTCATGGCGGCTTATCGGCGAGAAGTGGATCCAGTCGCATGATACTTTAAGGGATATCAGGTGGACCACATAGACCGGCGGAAACATGAAGCGGCCGATGCATTGATCCGGTTGGGCGCTCAGCGTAAGCCGGTTCCATCTAATACCTTCTTGGATGAATTGCGTAGTCCGTCAGTACAGATACCTTCAGAGGAGGATTTGGCTGTTCCTGATCCGGAAGCACAGTTAGTCGCAGCGCTTCACGTCATTCCAGATTGGACACTCCCTTATTTGGCGTATATGAGCCGAGGTGAGTTGCCAGAGGACGAAGTGGAGGCCCGGCAGATAATCCGGCGGTCTAAGTCTATGACTATCGTCAATGGAGAACTTCATCGCCGCAGCGTTTCTGGAGCGTTTCAGCGGTGCGTATCATCAGAGGAAGGCTATGATATTCTTTGAGAGATTCATGAAGGGGATTGTGGTCATCACGCCGGTTCAAAGTCATTGGTAGCTAAAGCTTTTCGTCATGGGTTCTATCTGGCTGACGGCTCACGCTGATGCAGAGGAGTTGGTCAGAAAATGTGATGCTTGCCAGAAATTTTCGCGGCGTGCTCATGTACCGGCACAGGAGCTGCGGATGATTCCGATCACTTGGCCATTTTTGACTTGGGGGATGGATATGGTTGGACCCTTTAAAAGATCCCAAGATCAGAAAACCCACCTGTTGGTAGCAGTGGATAAATTTACAAAGTGGGTCGAAGGAGAGCCTGTCAGTAAGTGTGATGCGGCAACAGCGGTCAAATTCATCAAAAAGATGATTTTCCGGTTTGGCTTTCCACACAGCATTATAACTGATAATGGCACCAACCTATCTAAAGGAGAGATGGAAGAGTTCTGTTAAAGAGAACATATTCGCCTTGATGTGTCATCAGTAGCTCACCCTCAGTCCAATGGCCAAGCTAAGAGAGCCAACCAAGAGATCTTGAGAGGCATCAAGCCTCGGCTTATGGTTCCTTTGCAAAGAACACCGGGTTGCTGGGTAGAGGAATTGCCTTCTGTCTTATGGAGCATCAACACTACGCCTAACAGATCTACAGGATACACGCCCTTTTTCATGGCATACGGTGCTGAAGCGGTCCTCCCTAGTGATATCCGGCATGATTCACCACGTGTGGCAGCCTATGTTGAAGAGGATAATGAACAAGCAAGGCAAGACAGCTTGGACCGGCTAGATGAGGAACGAGACACGGCAGCAGCATGATCAGCGATTTATCAACAAGATTTGCGCCGGTACCACAGCCGCCGGGTTAAGACCAGAACGTTCCAGGAGGGAGATCTGGTGCTCCGGCTCATCCAAGACCAAACAGATATGCACAAGCTATCCCCACCTTGGGAAGGACCCTTTGTGGTCAGCAAAAACCTACGCAACGGATCATACTACCTTGTCGACGTTCGACAACATAAGGACTCACGTACGGCAGAGGAGGAGACCAAGCGGCCGTGGAACATCACTCTTCTTTGGCCTTACTATACTTGAGCCATTGGCTCCGCTTTATGTACAATGTATATATTATACTTAATAAAATAAACTGGCGCCCCCGGATCACCGGGGAATCAGCCATCTTCTTCGCAAAAAGAGTATCACATGGGGGCTTCGAAAGAAACCTTCCATGGCCTCTTAAACCGGCGCCCCTGATAGAATCAGGGAATCAGCCGTGTCTTTTATACACAAGAGTATCACATGGGGGCTTCGAAAGAAACCTTCCATGGCCTCTTAAACCAGCGCCCTTGACAGAATCAAGGAATCAGCCGTGTTTTTCAAAGGAGTATCACATGGGAGTTTCTACAGAAGCTTACCATGGCCTCCTAAACCGGCGCCCTTGATACATCAAGGAATCATCCATCTTATCAAAACAAGAATCACATGGGGGCTTCCGTGGGCAAGGAAGTTTTCCATGGCCTCTTGAGATGGCGGCGGTATGAAGCCCATCATAAGAGCACTGCTCTGGTTGCTTCGGCAATTTCCACATGATGATGAGGGGTAAAAGAGAGTGTCGGTGCCCAACCCAACTCAAACATATGCCCCGATGAGCAAAACGGCTCACACACTACCGGGGGGCTCGTAGAGAGTTGAATACCCTTGTAGTGAACATGGCTTGGAAGCCCGGTGCATGCACCTAAAACCCCGGATTAACCTGCCTGCCTCAAGTAAATCACGCCGTCCAGGTAAACCTGGTATGACCCGTCGAACCTGCCACAAGTTACTCCTTCGGGACCCTGAACTTGGCCACGTTAAATTGACGATCATCGAGTTGATTACCTAAAGACAAAATATTTATGAGATTTTGAAACATTGGGTAGCTTGTCATCGATGATTTGGTTAAGGATTGCAGAGCATCTTGACAGGCTTTGCTAATATGGTTAATGACAGTAGCCTGGCAGCTCATAAAAAGCCTCGAATTTGGAGCCTGGCAGCTCGTAAAAAACCTCGACTACATGGTCTTATTTGCCCAAAAAACCTTATTTCTATTTTTCATGATTTCACAAATCTTGGTCGTCATGTTCATTGGTTTTTAACCAAGTCCATTGATGCGAGACTGGACAACTACAAGGTTGACCATATATCTACAAAGTTAAAGTCTGGGTCATGAACACCAGCGAGAGTTAAACCGGCGTTCATCGTAACCCGGATCGGCCATCAGGCTAAGCCAAACAAGAGAGCCAAGAGCCTCATCAGCGCCTGCGCTTTCAATTATTCCTACCGGATTAAGGTCGACAAGCACACTTAATCAGAGGTATGGTATATGTTTGTGATCAAAAGCTATTCCTTTGATATATATATATATATATATATCCGAGCAGTATAATCCGTCCGATGGTAAACTGCCAGGACATCTTTTAGCTTCGTTCATGCAGGCACAGGTAATATAAGCTGATCAAGCATTGCAAACAGATGGTAAACCGGGAGTGCCAAACAAAATAATACCATGATAGTGGGGCACAGGCAGTATCTCAACTATCCTATTACAAGGCACTCGCAGGCCCGAATGGATCAAAGTTTTTTGCAAAGTACTCAGCTATTGAAAGTTAAACCGGACGGTTTACGACTCCTCTTCACGCTGAGAAGGCTGAGGGTCAGCTTGTTCCGGGTCTTCGTCGACTTCAGGCAATTGCTGGAAATCAGGAGCGCTCCAGTCAATCTTGGACAGGGCACGGAAATACACTTCATCATTGATAAGATCTGAAGGGTCAATATTTGGAGCGAAAGTGTGGTTACGAACTGGTGGGATCAGATTTTCAATGTCGTAAACCGGCCGCTCCACCCGCGAATTTTCTAGGTCATAAGCCGGATGATACCTTGTCAAATCTGCTTCGTCAGCAAGCTTACTGGCAAGAGGGCGCATGTCCTTAGATAAAGCAGGGAGATCTTCAGCTGAGAAGGCCGACTCGTCCTCCTTTATGCTGGGGTAGCCGTTCATGGCTTCCGCCGGATCAAAATCGGGGACCCATGCTTTGGCTCGGGTCAACGCCATAAGGGAACCAGCTCGCGCATCAGACTTCTTCACCTCAACAGGTTGCGCGGGCAAGACATAAAGCTTTTCCAGGGTAGCTTGGATGGTGGTCGGCGCCGGTTTGTTATGCGACATAGAGCTAATAGCCCTTTGAGCACCGGAGTAGAGCTGCTCCACCAGGGTATAAGCAGCCTTGAGCTTCTTCCGAACGTCTTCTCCAAGATGAGTTATGCGCCTCCCTATATACAATTGGCAAGTTAAACCGGAGCAGGATAACGATTATAAGGATGTAAAACATACAAAGACAAGTACTCACCGAAGATAGCAGAAGTCATGTTCTCTATTTGCTGTTTCAACCCGGATAGCTCCCGCGTAACCGGATTGAGAGCAGCTTCGGCATCCTTTGCTCTTTTTTCAAGAGTGTCCCTCTGCACCTCCCATGTGGACCGCTCCGCTTCAAAATCTTTCCTCAATTTTTCCATGTTAGTTAAAGCAAGGACAAGTTCTTCCTTAGCTTTGTTTGAAGCAGTCTCATGGAAGGCCAAGCTATTCCGGAGCTCAGTTGCCTCTGAAGCCCTCCGGATCAAGTCAGCCTGCAAAGAAATCACACGGATTAGAAGGACAGATCAATCAAAGTCTCAAGCACATAACAAGTTATGCACTCGACACTTGGGAGCTAATGTGCAATTGAAGTACAGAAAGCAAAATTTTTCAGACAAGTCCCAAGCGCATAAACAAGTTATGACCTTGGCATTTGGGGGCTAATGTACGTTCATTCTCAGACATAAGTAAAGTCCCGGTTCACCTACAATGAAGCTAAACCGGCACTTGGGGGCTACTATGGCCTCAAGGTAGGATTGCGAAGTACAAAGTAGAAACAGAAAGTAAAAGGAAAGAAAATCACCTCATATTTGTCTTTCATCATGTTGACTAAGCCGGCTTCATAGTCACGGCTGGTGAAGAGCCGGTTCAGATACCCAGAATGGAGTTCCTGGGCACTCAACTGAGCATAGCTTGACAAGTCTGTGCTCCACTTGCCTTTATCTTGTTGAAATTTTTTCTTCCTTGGCAGTATGCCTAGCCAAGGCAACAGGCTCGGTGGGAGCAGAGAATCCTGTCCCAGTTATCTCAACGTCCGCCGTTGAAGTGGCCGTTGGATGAAGGGGATCAGTAGGGCGCACCGGACTGACAGGAGCCGGGCTAGCCCGAGGAGGACTAACCCGGACATGGCTTGCCGGTTCAGCCGTGTTCTCCATGTCATCACCTCCCGGAGCAGCAACATCTTCATGATCCATAGGAGTGGGATCATCGAGCTGAACTTCAAAGTTATCCTCTGGAGGGATGGCCGCTGCAGGGTCGAGGGTCCTCGGCCGGTTCAGCAGTAGTGGTCTCCACAGCCGGCTTAGTTGCTTTTGCCTTTTTGCTAGGCTTGGGCATTCTGATAAAGGTCAAAAGAACAATGAGAATCACAAAGTTGAAAACAGGAAGATAAACCGGACGTTTGAAAGAAGGACTTACCCAGGAACAGTTTTGAGCATTGGGACTTGCGTGGCGGTCGACTCGCCGGAAGAAGACAGAGGAGCCTCCTGATAGTTGGGATCAGACGGTTTAAGTGGTTTACGTATAAGGCCTGCTTTTGGATGAAGGAGGGTTGGAGTGAGTAAAACCTCATAGCGGCGTCTGCAAGCCGGCGTAAGGGGTATTCCGGACGATTCAACCACATGGCCGCTATGGCGTGTGGTCCGGCGAGCTTCATACTGCTGTTTCTTCACAAGAAAGTTGGGATCCAATTGAGCATAAGGGTGAGAAAATGGATATTTCCAGGATACGCAGCGGATCTTGGGTGGCAACGGTTCTGAATCAGAAGAGACAGAAATTACCTCAACTCCCTCCGCTTTACTTCCTTCCGCCAGGTCCTGAGGAAGGGCATTATTAACATAAATTCAGACAAAGGGAGATCAAAAGACATAAGGGTTAATTAGTACCTCAGAATCCGGATCGTCTTCTTCAGGGTTTGAACCAGAAGCAGCAACAACTTTTTTCTTCTTCACAGCAAAGGTTTTCTTCCGTGATTGCTTCACCGGTTTATCTTGAGTTTTCCTCTTCCAGAAAGGATTGTTGGCCTGTGCAAAGGAATAGATAACAAGTTGAAGACAACTGGTATGAACGGATTAAGATGAAATGAAAGGAACATCATAAATCTTACCGGCAGTGGCCTGTTATTTTTGCAGAAAGGAGCTAAACCGGTCTTGCCGCAGTCTTCTAGAGGAATATTCAGCATCTTCTTTGCGGACTCAGTAACTTCGTTATCCAGAAGTACTATGTCAATGTGACGCTGAGGATCATCCGGATTGCCGGTATATTCACACATTAAGCTTGAGCGCCGGCTTAAGGGAAGAATGCTCCAAGATAGCCAGCATCGAACAAAATCGACCCCGGTTAAACTGTTAGCCACGAAAGCCCTGAGCTTGGAGAGTTGAGGGGCATATCGAGCCCAGTCTTGGGCGCTTAAACGCTACGGCAAAGGATGATTTGGAGCCAGACGGTAAGCACGGTAACCCGGCAACGGATTCTCTCCTTTAGGTGAAGTATCCTTACAATAGAACCAAGTCTGGTTCCATTCTTTGGGGTGGCTGTGAAGAGCGGCGTGAGGAAAACTTACATCCTTCCTTTTCTGGATGCTGACACCACCCAGTTCTGGTGAGGCCCATCAGAAAACTTAGTCCGGCGGTTCAGATGAAAGAAATCCCGGAATAGATCCACTGGTGGCTCCTCTTGAAGGTATGCTTCCGAGAAGACTTGGAAGTTGCATATATTGGATATGGAATTGGGACCTATGTCATGTGGATGGAGTTGGAAGTTGGATAGGATGTCGCGGAAGAACTTTGAACCGGGCGGACTAAAGCCCCGGGCCAGATGATCAAAGAAAACAATGATCTCTCCTTCCTAGGGTGTAGGAGGACATTCCTTTCCAGGGGCCCGCCAGTGCAGAACCTCTCTTGGACCCAGAAGGCCGATTGAAGCAGCTTTTACTAAGTCGTCCTCAGTAATCCGGGAAGGAACCCAATTGCAAGCAACAAATTGTTTGGCCATCGTTTTTGATGAAGGAGTGCTGAGAAATACAATGCAAGACCCGGTTTACAACTAGCAGAACAAACTGGCAGTTTTGTGAGGATATTGACCTAATCGACGGTTTAAGCAAGGGGCTAATGGTACCCCCTAATCCGGATTAGGTGTGCACAAGACATCCACTGGTTTATGGTAACAAAAACAAGAAGTTAAACCGTCGACTATGGAATGCAAGTTCATATCTAAACCGTCAAGGCAAGTATATGAGAAGCGGACTATGATTAAACCGGTGACAAAAAGCAGATAAGTTGCAGATCTAAACGTACGAAAAACATATTTCACATGAAGCTGAGGTAAATATGGATCTAAGGCGCAAGAAAAAGATAGAATAATACAAGTTATATTCAGTAAAGGCCGCGGAAGTTCTCTACAGATTCAATCTAAACTAGCAGTGCTGGAGAAGCTAAAGTATAATGATGGAGTGGAAGCGCACGGATGAGGATCAAGCCTAACGAGTTTATATCTACAGCTAAAACTGGCCTACGGCAATGAACTATGAAGAAACGAGGGCTCATGGCGATCTACAGAAGAAACCCTAGAACTGAGATCTATGGGGAAGAAGATGGCATACTCGAGGAAACAGAGGATGGTGGCGAGTTCTCTGGACGCGTTCAGGTCGATGCAGTGGCCGGACTTGTGGACGACGACGAGCTTGAAGAACAGCGGCGGAGCTTCGAGCGCTGGAGACGGAGGAAGAAGAAGCGGAAGGGGAAAAGAGATGCGCCTCGGCTGTATTTATAGGCCAAGGGGATAAAACGGCAAGTGCGGGAATCGAGGAGGCCAGAAATCGGATAAAGATTGAGCTGTCGCCTCGATCTTTGGTACGGCAGTAAAGAAAGGTAACAAACAGATGCGGGCATTAAATGCGCAAGTGATGTCACGACAGATTGAAACGATTTCAGGAGATGACGTCATAGCCGGTTTATGAAGCAAACAAGTTGCAGAAAGGAAATTCGTACAAGACTTCGAAGACTGACACAAACAAGTTCAAATCAATCTGGGGCCTAATGTCAGGGATATGACTAGCATGTATAAACCGGCTAGGAAGGTCCGGATTACGCTAGTAAAATTATATTATCAGAAGCCCAGTAGAGTATGTAACAAGAGGTTATAGCCCGTAGAGATTTAGGGCCCGTGTATAAGGCCCATGGTCTGTAAACCGTCGTACCATGTAACTTGGGATGTAAGATAGAAAGAGTAGAGACCGAGGCGGACACGTTTATAAGCCGGCCTCGGGACTCTGTAAACCGGACCAGGCGTCGCCTCCTATATAAAGGGACAACCCGGCGACGGTTCAGGACAGGAAACAACAGCTCGAGACACAGGCAAGTGGATTCGCTCCCTGGTCATCGAAGCCCAAGCAATACCACACCAAACTAGACGTAGGCTTTTACCTTCACCGAAGGGGCCGAACTAGTATAAAATTCCTTGTGTCCTTCGTCCGCTTTAACCCCTTCAAGCTAACCCGAGCGATGGCCTCACACCTAAGTCCGTTAATCCGGACATCTGCCGTGCTAAATCCATGACAAACTCCAACAAAGGTAACATCGCTCTCACGTCAAATCACCAGAAACCTGCACCTGCAACTGGTGTTGTAGTATCTGTGAGCCACGAGGACTCAGCAATCCCATAACCATGGGTATCAAGACTAGCAAAGCTTAATAGGTAAGGAGAGGTTAAGTGGTGAGGTTGCAGCAGCGGCTAAGCAAAATATGGTGGCTAACTTACGAGTACAAGAATAAGATGAGCATCTACGCAAACGGTCGCAAATTAGTAATGATCGATAAAGATCCTGAACTACCTACGAGTCAAACATAACCCCACCGTGTTCTCTTCTCAAAGTGAAAAGAGACAGTCACGGTTACTCACACGGTTGTGTGTTTTATCTCAGATCCTCTGTCAAGTTTTCTACAACCGGACATTAACAAATTCCAATCTGCCACATAACCGCGGGCACGGCTTTCGAAAGGTTATAACCCTGCAGGAGTGTCCTAACTTAGCCCATCACAAGCTCTCACGATCAGCAGAGATAATAATAATATTACCCCTTATCTTAGGGACAATCCGGTCAGGCTCGGAATCCCGGTGCACAAGACATTTCGACAATGGTAAAACAAGTCTAGCAAGACCTCCCGGCGTGCCGACACCCTGATAGTAGCCGCGCGTATCTCGTCTCAGGCCACGTCCGGATAGGTGAGCCTACAGGAAAATAACAAACCTCGAGTTTCCCTGTGGTGGCCCTGCAGTCTCCCCGTTTGGGACCAACACCATCAGCACTGGCCCCCCTGCTATGTAGAAGAATCCTCGGGGACGCGACCCCCTATGCAATTTAATTAATTAATTAAGTTGTTATTATGAGGCAAATTAAAACTAATGTTGGGCCTTGCTGGAGGAGTTTTATTCAAAGACGAACTATCAAGGGGTCCCCATATACCCAACCGTGTAAGGATCGCAAAATCAAGGAACATAACGCCGGTTTATCGGCTCCTAAGGTGGCATAAGTGGAACAAAACACCGAGCAAAAGGCCAAGCCTTCCACCCATTGCCAAGTATATAGGTGTGTTAATAATAATAATAGATATTGTGATATTCCAACAACAAGATCCGACGTGGATCAATCTTCATCTTCACCTGCAACTAAAAACGCTATAAGAGGGGCTAAGCAAGCGGGTAACATAGCCAATCAACGGTTTGCTGAGAAGGTGTCAAAGGTTAGAGGTTTCATGGCAACAAGGAGAGGGGCTGACGAAAAGATAGGTAGCGGGACATATAGCGATAGCATCGAGACATCTAGCATAGCAATGATAGTAAAGGTATCCAAGGGGATGGTCATCTTGCCTGAGATCCCGCAAGGAATAAGAATGAGTCCATTAAGTAGACGAAGAAGAAGCCTCGAAGACGAACCACGTGAAGTCAAACGAATCCTCACTATCGCAACGGAACAAACACTAACGAGAAGAAGCAAGCAACACGGTAAACACACCACACAAGACATGACATAGTGCTCAACCAAGTATGATGCAAGACAAGTCTATATGATGCAAAACATGGCAAGGAATGAAGCACACAAGAACAACACAAACCAACAAGTTTAAATGAGGCCGGAAACCACATAAGACAATTCCGGTAAGTCCTCATATGCACATTTCGAAATTGGTCCATATCTGAATAAACATTAAGTTAAAGTTATTAAACAGCAAGTTAACATGCACCATGATGATCTACTCGAAATTCTAGTCAAGTTTCATATAAAGTTTGTTTAATTCGGAGCTACGGCCTAGAAGATATGAGCAAAACAAGACAAGCATGGCAATTAAGCAAGATGCATCCAAACAACAAGCAAACACACTCCAAATAGGTAAACAACATTATATTATGCTTCTAAATGCAAAATCACACAAGTTTCATATAGGACACGCTCAAAACGGAGCAACGGTTCAACACATACACATGAAACAAGATATAACAACAAGCTGTCCAAAAACAGCAACATAGCAACTTGAGAGCAAGGTATATATATGCTACAGCACCCAAACATGATAACAAGAGGCATGGATGTGAAATAGACATGATACTTAACAAGCATGAACTTAGAACACCCCAAAAAACTTGCTGAAACCCAATTAAACAAGCATGGCAAGTTGCAATAAATTTATCCAGACTTAGTCAAAATCTGGGAAGGCAAAAACATCATCACGATGCTGCCTTCGGAGGCACAAAACAACAAGCATATCAACTCTACTAAGTATATAAAGATCACGAACATGTAATAGACATGGCATACATCAAACAACTCCATTGGAACAACTCCATAGGAGGCATGGATCAATAACAACAAGCTTCACCAAATTGATCATGCTGATAAAAATCTGACAGGTATAAAAATCTGACAGGCATGGATCAATAACAACAAGAAATAAATACGCTACAGTAGGCCATATATGCAAACAAGGGCATGAATGGATAGAGCATAACATGGACAACAAGACATGATCATTGGATATACTAAAACAAGCATGGATGTGACTAGGGCATCAAGCAAACATGGCATCAGGTTTAGCAGTTTCAGACTTAGCAGTTTTTAACAAGTCCTAGGAAACAACAACAGCAAGAAGGCTACTTTGCAAGCTTGTTGCAAACACCTTAAGGCATATCATGGAAAGTGGATTGCACCACAGCAAAGATAGCATTATTTTGATTCCAAAACATATTGACATGTGGCATGAAAGACAAAGACATCAATGGCTATGAACAAATCAAATCGGCATCTCACAACAAGTTTCAGCACTTAACAGCCATATGCACTTTTGCAACAGAGATTAACATGGCAATATGGCACCTAACATGAATGCTACAGCAACCATCATGTAGAGCACTTCACAATGAACATTTTGACATATCATATGCTCCATTTGGACCAACATGCACAAAGTTATCATCAACACAAGCATGCAACAAAATTACTGTTATCAGCAGTTTTAAATATATAGCACTCTTGCAACGATGATTAGGGCCTCAAGATGAACTCAAACAAGCATGCCACAATGGAACAAAATGAACAGCATATCACAACGAACATCTCGACATATTATATGCATCATTTGGATCACCACACAAAAAGTTACAGCCACTCAAACATGCATATATATTATGACAGAAAAAAAGACTTATCAGTTTTTGACTTAGAAAAAAAACAAATAAGCGCAGAATAGCAATAAAACGCACGGGCGGGGTTTTAGTGGCTCACCACTGGGCCAAGGCCCAAGACGGAAGGGCGGCATGGCAGGCCGGCGGGCGGGGCCGGTGTTGGGCCACGAGCGGGGCGCGGTAGCTGGGCTGGCTGGTGCGGGAGCTGGGTCGCGGCCCAGCCGGCCAGTGAAGGTCCCCGAGTGGGCGCTCGTGCTCCCGATCCTGCCTGGATCGGGGAGGCCGGCTCCCGGGAGCCGGAACGGCGAGGGACGGCTGGGAAAGGGGCAGATCCGGCCCCTGGCCATTGGATCTGGCCGGAGGTGGCAGGCACCATGCCTCACAGGCGGCGGCGGCGGCACAAGGCGCGGCGACGGGGCGGCGCCGCGGGGGCTCAAGCGAGCGGGCGAGCAGCGCGCGGCACAGTAAAGTCTGGCGGGGAAGCGGAAGAAGCGGGGCGACGGCGCGAGGCGCGGTCCGGCCGCGGCGGCGGTCGGGCCTGGAGGGCCTGGCGAGGGCCCGAGCGGGCTGGAGGCGGAGTAGGGTGCGGGGAGGCCACGTGGAGGCACGGGGTTGGCTGCGGACGGCGAGGAGGGTGATGTGGCGACACACGATTGGTCGAAGCGACGCGGTTGGGACTGTGGACATGTCCGGCGTGGCATGGACGTGTCCGGTGGCGCGGAGGAGGTGGGATCTAGGGTTTTGCCTGCGTTTTTGGACGGGGGAGGCTCTTTTATAGGTAGAGGGAGCTAGGAGAGTCCAAATGAGGACCGGTTTTCGGCCACGCGATCACGATCCAATGACTGAGAGCATGGAGGTGGTTAGGATGGGCTTGTGGGCTGTTGTGAAGGGGTGCTGGGCCAAAAGAGAAAAGGCTTCTCGTGGTTAACACGGTTAACCGTTGGGCTATCAAACGAACTCCGAACGCGACGAAATTTGACAGGCAGTCTACCTATGCTATAATAAGACCACACGCCAAGTTTCATCCCATTCCGAGAACGTTTTTCGGCCACTTACCAAATAAATATTCGGAGGCGCCGCGTGCGTGTGCAAGTGTGTGTGGGCTCCGAACGGACAACGGAAAGGACGGGTGGACTCGGACGGATGCAAGTTTTGAAAACATGATGATGCAATGCACATAATGACATGGCAAAAATGCAACACGCAAACCGATGACATGGCAACGACGACGAATAACTGGCTGACACCTGGCGCACCGGTCTCGGGGTGTCACACAAGGATTTGGCAGGGTCTGTCTAATATTCTGTCCAAACTTTATGGACCATCTTTGTTGCCTTTGAATGGCTTCTTCCGTTGACCGGGTCTGGAGCCACTGAATCCGGCGTTTACCGTTGTATCATCTAGGCTTCCAGGATTGTTTCGACGCTTGTTTTTATTGCGCGGTGGCTTTCCATTGTCGTCCCTAACTTCAGATGTTCTGCGGTCGCTGGTGCTGCTACGAGCTAACCAGCTATCTTCACCCGCGCAAAAGCAAGTCATGAGTGTAGTTAGGGCTGCCATTGTCCTCGGCTTTTCCTGTCCAAGGTGTCTGGCTAGCCATTCGTCCCGGATACTGTGCTTGAATGCCACTAAGGCTTCGGCGTCCGAACAGTCGACGATCTGGTTCTTCTTAGTGAGAAACCGGTTCCAAAGCTTGCGGGCTGACTCCCCGGGTTGTTGGATGATGTGACTTAAATCATCAGCGTCCGGGGGCCGGACGCAAGTCCCTTGAAAATTGGCCCGAAAAGCGTCCTCAAGTTCTTCCCAACTCCTAATGGAGTTTTCTGGGAGACTGTTTAGCCAGTGCCGAGCTGGTCCTTTTAGCTTGAGGGGTAAATATTTGATGGCGTGGAGATCATCTCCTCGAGCCATGTGGATGTGAAGAATAAAATCTTCTATCCAGACGGTAGGATCCGCCATTCCATCATACACTTCGATGTTCATGGGTTTAAACCCTTCTGGGAAATCATGACCCATCACCTCATCGGTAAAGCATAGAGGGTGTGAAGCTCCTCTGTATCTTGCTATATCATGGAGTATGTCCGATGGTTGTGGTGTTCGATATTGACCCCGAACTGGTATGTCACCGGCGTGATTGGCTTGATAGCCGCCATCCCGTGCGGGAGCTCGGTCTCTGGGTCCAAATATAGACCTGGTCTTGCAAGCTTTTTTTTAGGTCCTCACGCGGATCATGCTTTCGGACTTGGGTTGCACCTTCCTTTCCTTTATGGGGTGGGGGCTGGTTTATGCCATTGCTAGCGACTCTATCCCGTCCGCGAGGTGGTCGGTCTGACTTGCTGGTGGTGTTATTCTTCGGTCGGACGGGCACAACGGCCTCGTCGTCGAATTTGGGCAGCAGCTTGCGCTTGGGATATCCTTTGGTTTGGCTGTCAAAGCCATGCTTCTGTTCGGTGTCTAGCACCTCATTCCATCTATCATTGAGCATGTCTTGTGCAGCTCGAAGCTGTCTCTGTTACTTTTTTAAGCTCCGTGCGGTGGCTATAAGCCGCCGATGGAAGGGTTTTTGTTCGGAGGGTTCCTCTGGGACGGTATATTCATCGCATCCAGGCTAGCCTCTTCTTCAGAGATTGGTTCATAGTCACCGTCTTTGGCATCGCTGTCATCGGACTGCGGCTTCGGACTCTGTTCGTCGTCCTCTCGCTCCTCCTGCTCTATCGCTGGATCTGCGGGGTCTTCGGCTTGTTCCGAATATCACTATTGTTGTTGTCCTTTCCTTTATGGGATTTTGTTCGGTGTTTTCGACGCTGACTCTTGGGAGGTTCTTCGGCAGGTTTATCCTCTACGGGATTGTTTTCACCGTTGCCTTCCGCCTCTTTGGGTGTATCCACCATATATACGTCATATGAAGACGTAGGTTTCCACCGCCCTGTTATGGGCCGGTTTTGATCTGTATCTGCCTCAGCTTCGAGGTCCATCCCTTCGAAGTGTTTTGAAGCGTAGTCGAGTAGATTGGTTAGATCTTCAACCGTGGCTACCATGTGGGTGGTGGGTGGGGAACGAAATTCTTCGTCCCCCTGGATATAGCGCGGATGTTCATCAGCCTCCAGTTCGAACCAGATATAGTGCGGATGTGTGCTCTCATCCAGGGAGAGAGATCTTAACGACCTTAACATGTCGCCAAGTGGTGAGTGCTGGAAAATATCCGCAGCACAGAATTCGGCGATAGGCGCCTGATTGGATTTGAGGGGCGCTATTACGCGCAGTTCAGAATCAGAGACCGGAGCTAAGTCCGGGGTTCCGGTAACAAAGACCACATCAGTTAGGTTCGTGTGCGGCTCTAACGCCGTAGAGTCTGTGGCTCCCGTGGTGGGGTTGAGCTTCCCATATTTGGGTGATGCAATACGTTCTGGATCTAGGGCCAGAACTGTTGCAGGTGCTATTTCTTGATTCGATGACAAAGTTAAGTCATGATCTTCATGGTGGCAGAGAGGGGTTGCCGCTGGCTCGAATCCGGTGAAGATCAAGTCTCCGCGGATGTCAACAACGTAGTTCAAGCTACCGAATCTGACATGACGGCCAGGGGTATAGCTCTCGATCTGCTCAAGGTGGCCTTCAGTGTTGGCCCGAAGCGTGAAGCCGCCAAACACGAAGAGTTGGCCGGGAGGGAAAATCCCCTCGATGTCGCCGTTGAAGTTGACGACGTGATCCATCAGTCCTTCCGTCGACGACATAGTGGAACTCTCAATGGAAGCACCAATGTCGGTGTCAAAGCCGGCGGATCTTGGGTAGGGGGTCCCGATCTATGCGTCTGAGGATCGATGGTAACAGGAGGCAGGGGACACGATGTTTACCCAGGTTCAGGCCCTCTTGATCGAGGTAAAACCCTACTTCCTGCTATATTAGTATGATTGAATATGTGTACAAGAGTTGATCTACCTCGAGATCGTAAAGGCTAAACCCTAAGTTTAGCCTATGAGGATTGTATGATTCTGATTCTAGCCTACATGGACTAAAACCCTTTGGTTTATATACACACCGGAGGGGCCTAGGATTTGTACATGTTGTCTTGCAGAGGAAGGAAAGTCTACACCCGAGCCTAAAACTTGCCATTACAAGAGTACAGGAGTCCTATCCGGATACGAGAGATGATCTTCTATAACAATCTTCACGGCCCACCAGTCTGGCCCATCAGGAGCTTATCCGGCCACATGAGGACCCCTCGATCCAGGACTCCCTCAAGGGGGGCACCGCACACGGCTAAGGGATTGTCTGTTGTGCCTTTGGGGTGCCCCCTGCCCACGTATATAAAGGAAGGGAGGAGGAGGAGGATGACGGCCCTAGGGGTGGCGCGCCATGGGGGAGTCCTACTAGGACTCCACTCCTAGTAGGATTCGCCCCCCTCCTTCCAATGGAGAGGGGGAAAGGGGAAAGAGGGGGAGGAGAAGGAAAGGGGGGGCCGCGCCCCCACCACTAGTCCAATTCGGTTTCGGCAAGGGGGAGGCGTGCGTGAGCTCCCGTGGTTTGCCTCCTCTTCTCCACCATGGCCCATGAGGCCCATTAACTTTCCCCGGGGGGTGGGGGGTCCAGTAACCTCCCGGTACTCCGAAAAATCCTCGATCATCTTCGGAACCATTCTGGTGTCTGTATATAACCTTGCAATATATTAATCTTTACCTCTCGACCATTTGGAGACTCCTCATCATGTCCGTGATCTCATCCGGGACTCAGAACAAACTTTTGTCACGAAAACACATAGCTCATAATACAAATCATCATGGAACGTTAAGCGTGCGGACCCTACGGGTTTGAGAACTATGTAGACATGACCAAGACACATCTCCGGTCAATAACCAATAGCGGAACCTGGATGCTCATATTGGCTCCTACACATTCTACAAAGATCTTTATCGGTCAAACCGCATAACAACATACGCCATTCCCTTTGTCATCGGTATGTTACTTGCCGAGATTCGATCGTCGGTATCATCATACCTAGTTCAATCTCGTACCGGCAAGTCACTTTACTCGTTCTATAATGCATCATCCCACAACTAACTCATTAGTCACATTGCTTGCAAGGCTTATAGTGATGTGCGTTACCGAGAGGGCCTAGAGATACCTCTCCGATACACGGAGTGACAAATTGTAATCTCGATCTATGCCAACTCAACAAACACCTTCGGAGACACCTGTAGAGCATCTTTATAATCACCCAGTTATGTTGTGGCGTTTGATAGCACACAAGGTGTTCCTCCGGTATTCGGGGGTTGCATAATCTCATAGTCAAAGGAACATGTATAAGTCATGAAGAAAGCAATAGCAATAAAACTAAATGATCATTATGCTAAGCTAACGGATGGGTCATGTCCATCACATCATTCTCCTAATTATGTGATCCTGTTCATCAAATGACAACACATGTCTATGGTTAGGAAACTCAACCATCTTTGATTAATGAGCTAGTCTAATAGAGGCTTACTAGGGACACTGTATTTTGTCTATGTATCCACACATGTATCAAGTTTCCGGTTAATACAATTCTAGCATGAATAATAAACATTTATCATGATATATAAGGAAATATAAATAACAATTTTATTATTGCCTCTAGGGCATATTTCGTTCAGTCTCCCACTTGCACTAGAGTCAATAATCTAGATACATAGTAGTGATTCTAACACCCATGGAGTCTTGGTGCTGATCATGTTTTGCTCGTGGAAGAGGCTTAGTCAACGGGTCTGCAACATTCAGATCCGTATGTATTTTGCAAATCTCTATGTCTCCCTCCTTGACTTGATCGCGGATAGAGATGAAGCGTCTCTTGATGTGCTTGGTTCTCTTGTGAAACCTGGTATCCTTCGCCAAAGCTATTGCTCCAGTGTTGTCACAAAATATTTTCATTGGACTCGATGCACTAGGTATTACACCTAGATCGGATATGAACTCCTTCATCCCGAAGTAGCTATGTACTACTCTTCACACGTAAATCCCGACGCGACGCTCTGCTTGGAACTACACCAACTGATAGCTCCACCGTTCAACAAAAATATGTATCCGGTTTGTGACTTAGAGTCATCTGGATCAGTGTCGAAGCTAGCATCGACATAACCATTCATGACAAGCTCTTTGTCACCTCCATAAACGAGAAACATATGCTTAGTCCTTTTTAGGTACTTCAGGATGTTCTTGACCGCTGTCCAGTGATCTACTCCTAGATTACTTTGGTACCTCCCTACTGGACTTATAGCAAGGCACACATCAGGTCTGGTACACAATATTGCATACATGATAGAACCTATGGCTGAAGTGTAGGGAATGACTTTCTTTTTCTCTTTATCTTCTGAAGTGGTCGGGCATTGAGTCTGACTCAACTTCACACCTTGTAACTCAGGAAACAACCCTTTATTTGATTGATCCATTTTGAACTTCTTCAAAACTTTATCAAGGTATGTGCTTTGTGAAAGTCCAATTAAGCGTCTTGATCTATCTCTATAGATCTTGATACCCAATATATATGCAGCTTCATCGAGGTATTTCATTGAAAAATTCTTATTCAAGTATCCTTTTATGCTATCCAGAAATTCTACACCATTTATAATTAACAATATGCCATCCACATATAATATCAGAAATGCTAGAGAGCTCCCACTCACTTTCTTGTAAATACAGGCTTCTCCGAAAGTCTGTATAAAACCATATGCTTTGATCACCTCATCAAAGCGTATATTCCAACTTCGAGATGCTTGCACCAGTCCATAGATAGATCGCTGGAGCTTGCACACTTTGTCATCACCTTTAGGATCGACAAAACCTTCTGTTTGCATCATATACAACTCTTCTTTGAGAAATCCATTAAGGAATGTAGTTTTGACATCCATTTGCCAGATTTCATAATCATAAAATGTGGAAATTGCTAACATGATTCGGACAGACTTAAGCATTGCTACGGGTGAGAAGGTCTCATCCTAGTCAACTCCTTGAACTTGTCGAAAACCTTTCGCAACAAGTCGAGCTTTGTAGACAGTAACATTACCATCGGCGTCAGTCTTCTTCTTAAAGATCCATTTATTTTTAATGGCTTGCCGATCATCAGGCAAGTCAACCAAATTTCACACTTTGTTCTTTGATACGTCTCCAACGTATCTACTTTTCCTAACGCTTTTCGTCTTGTTTTGGACACTAATTTGCATGATTTGAATGAAACGAACCCCGGACTGACGTTGTTTTCAGCAGAACTACCATGGTGTTATTTTTGTGTAGAAATAAAAGTTCTCGGAATAAAGTGAAACTTCATGAGGATTTTTTATACAATAAAATAAAAATACCGGAGCCAAGAACCACCGGAGGGGGGCACCTGGGTGGACACAACCCACCAGGGCGCGCCCCCTCTCCTGGCGCGCCTAGGTGGGTTGTCCCCACCTGGTGGCCCCGCAGACGCCAACCCTGATACTATAAGTTCACATTCGTCCAGAAAAAATTGAGGGGGAAAGAATTATTGTGATCTACGAGATGGAGCCGCCGCCACCTCCAGTTCTTCCTCGGGAGGCCAGATCTAGAGTCTGTTGGGGCTCCGAAGAGGGGGGGTCTTCGTTCTTCGTCATCACCGACCCTTCTCCATCGCCAATTCGATGATGCTCCCCACTGGGAGTGAGTAATTCCTTCGTAGGCTCACTGGTCGGTGAGGAGTTGGATGAGATTCATCATGTAATCGAGTTAGTTTTGTTAGGGCTTGATCCCTAGTATCCACTATGTTCTTAGATTGATGTTTCTATGACTTTGTCATGCTTAATGCTTGTCACTTTGGGCCCGGGTGCCATGAACTCACATCTGAATTGTTTATGTTATCATCATTATATCCATGTTCTAGATCCGATCTTGCAAGTTATAGTCACCTACTACGTGTTATGACCCGGCAACCCCGGAGTGACAACAACCGGAGCCACTCTCGGAGATGACCGTAGTTTGAGGAGTTCATGTATTCACTATGTGTTAATGCTTTGTTCCAGTTCTCTATTAAAAGGAGGCCTTAATATCCCTCAGTTTCCAATATGGACCCCGCTACCAAGGGAGGGTAGGACAAAAGATGTCATGCAAGTTCTTTTAATAAAGCACGTATGACTATTTACAGAATACATGCCTACATTAGATCGATGAACTGGAGCTAGTGCCGAATTGCACTTGGTTGTAACTGTCTCATGATGAATATCATCCAACAAATCACCGATCCAATGCCTACAAATTTGTCCTATATTGATCTTGCTAAGTTACTGCTGCTGCTGCTACTGTTGCACTTGCTACAAAATTACTGCTATCATTGGTACTGTTACTATTGCTGTTGTCACTACTATCAAAACTATCAAACTACTTTTCTACTGATCACTTTGCTGCTTATAATTATTCTCATACATGGATCCCATCTCAGATTTCATGGCCTCAAGCCATTTTTTGGAATCTGGGCTCATCATCGCTTCCTCATAGTTCGTAGGTTCGTCGTGGTCTAGTAACATGACTTCCAGAACAGGATTACCATACCACTCTGGTGCGGAACGTACTCTGGTTGACCTACGAGGTTTGGTAGTAACTTGATCTGAAGTTTCATGATCATCATCATTACCTTCCTCACTAATTGGTGTAGGCATCACGGGAATGATTTTCTGTGATGCGCCATTCTCCAATTCGAGAGAAGGTACAACTACCTCATCAAGTTCTACTTTTCTCCCACTCACTTCTTTCAAGAGAAACTCCTTCTCTAGAAAGGATCCATTCTTAGCAATGAATATCTTGCCTTCGGATCTGTGATATAAGGTGTACCCAACAATTTCCTTTGGGTATCCTATGAAGACACATTTCTCCGATTTGGGTTCGATCTTATCAAGTTGAAGCTTTTTCACATAAGCATCGCAGCCCCATACTTTAAGAAACGACAACTTGGGTTTCTTGCCAAACCACAGTTCATAAGGTGTCGTCTCAACGGATTTACATGATGCCATATTTAACGTGAATGCAGCCGTCCCTAAAGCATAACCCCAAAACGATAGCGGTAAATCGGTAAGAGACATCATAGATTGCACCATATATCTAATAAAGTACGGTTACGACGTTCGGACACACCATTACGCTGTGGTGTTCCAGGTGGCGTGAGCTGTGAAACTATTCCACATTGTTTCAAATGAAGACCAAACTCGTAACTCAAATATTCGCCTCCACGATCAGATCGTAGAAACTTTATTTTCTTATTACGATGATTCTCTACTTCACTCTGAAATTCGTTGAACTTTTCAAATGTTTCAGACTTATGTTTCATTAAGTAGATATACCCATATCTGCTCAAATCATCTGTGAAGGTCAGAAAATAACGATACCCGCCACGAGCCTCAACACTCATCGGACCGCATACATCGGTATGTTTATTTCCAATTAGTCAGTAGCTCGCTCCATTGTTCTGGAGAACGGATTTTTAGTCATCTTTCCCATGAGGCATGGTTCGCAAGTATCAAATGATTCATAATCAAGTGATTCCAAAAGTCCATGTGCATGGAGTTTCTTCATGCGCTTTACACCAATATGACCTAAACGGCAGTGCCACAGATATGTTGCACTATCATTATAACCTTTGCATCTTTTGGCATGAATATTATGAATATGTGTCTCACTACGATCGAGATTCAACAAAAATAGACCACTCATCAAGGGTGCATAACCATAAAAGATATTACTCATATAAATAGAACAACCATTATTCTCTGATTTAAATGAATAACCATCTCGCAACAAAACAAGATCTAGATATAATGTTCATGCTCAACGCTGGCACCAAATAACAATTATTTAGGTCTAAAACTAATCCCGAAGGTAGATGTAGAGGCAGTGTAGCGACCACGATCCGAATGGACCGAAGTCTCTGTGTTCTGTGTCATCCCTGGATCGGTATGCTGACACACACAGTACAAACATGATTTATAACAGAGGTAAATCACATGTATTAAGTAACGTAAATACTATTACCTCAAACCGATCATAGCGGAAGCAACAAAGGTCGTGGATTCCCATCAACACCAACGGCAAAGTTGAGTGTAGAAATCTTAACCCTAACGTAACACTTACTCGTCGTAAGATAATCCTGCAACATAAAACATTGCATCCCGAAAAACGGGTCAGTACATTGAATGTACTGGCAAATTCACACTGTAATGATAATGAACAAGTCCTACAACTACATGCATATCTGGCTGGTGGAGGCTGTAAGGTTAAAGTTTTTGCGTAAAGCCAATTTTTCCCTACTTCAAAGGAATGCATTTTAATTAACTATCATGGTAGTTGAAACATTGTTGAGAAGATAGGCATCCTCTCAACCCCAATTAAAAATCATCATTTTACCCAACAATATTAAATTAGAGTAACATGATGAGATTCACATGAAAATCCAGGTACTAGATACTCAAGACGTCCATAACCGGGGACACGGCTAATCATGATCAGTTTGTACACTCTGCAGAGGTTTGTGCACTTTTCCCACAAGACTCGATCGCCTCCGTTTGGTTTCTCGCACTACATGGTGTTTGACAAACGGATGACTGAGACATAGTCTTTTAGAAGCGCTAGCACCTTACGATCGGGCGGACCGTACCAACCTACAACCCCCTACATCTGCTAGTCCACCACTGTAAGAGTTCGCACAACTTACTCATACTATGCTAGAGCCCATAATAGCATTGTGGCTGCACACGGAAGTTTCTAGTATGAATAATCTCATGATCCCTTTGAGCCTGGGTGGCGGTCCAAAAGAAAAACAGGCAATCCTGGAATACCCAGATGCCTCAATCCACCCAGATGTGTATTAATGTTGCCACCTTAAGTTGAACCATTAATTAAACAATCTCACATCTGTCATGGATTTCACTCACCCAATCCACGTCTACGAGCATAGCATGTCCTAGCAGCAAACGTAGAAGTAACTCCCAAAGGTTTGAATGTAATGCAGGTAATAGGTACTACCTCAAACTACTTCCCAGTCCCACAAGTTAATTGTTCCTACTCATGCAATGTGTTTGAGGATATAACTAATGCAATGAAAACTGGGTATTGGAAAAGTATGATCAAAGTGTTAACTTGCCTGCAAAGTTGATGAAGATGATTCGCACTCAAAACTCTGGATAGATCTACTCGTCACACTCCGGTCAATCTATCGTAAGCAAGCAATAGTAATCACACATAAGCAATCACTCAGAAAGATCAGACAGAGCGAATAAACACTTCGAAAAACTTCGAAAACAAACGAATGACTCTTGAAACATAAAACAATTTCCAACAGTACCAAAATTATGTGAATTTGGCCTTATCAGAAAGTTTAGGTCAAGAGCTTCGATTTGCAAAAAGAATCAACTAAAACGGAGTTACGAAACTCAAGTTATGATTAAACGAAGTTCAAATCTAAAACTGGTTGAATTCAAATTTTAAAATTTTCAAAAACATGTTGAAGTTGTATTACTGGAAAGAGGGCTTCGTAACGAAGACGTGGGCGTTGGTTTCGTTGAATTTGGACTAACCGGTAAAAAGTTATGGCCTTTTGAAGTCTTAGGGACTAAACTGTAAAAAGAAGATACTACAACTAGATCCCTGACTACTAAACAGAAAAAGGAAAAACTAAAGAATGAACGTTCACTAATGAATCCTATACAGCGAACGACCTCTAAATAATTAAAAAACAAACAAAACCAGATCTAGGGTTTAAACAAAAAACCTAACAGAAAACCGGGCGGTTTATACCTACGGGTTTTCCCGACGAAAACCGGGTTTTCTGGGATCGAACCGGTCGGTTCGGAGAGTTGCTGCCTCCGGCGACGTTTTGGCCGGCGGCGAAGCGGGCGGTGCGGCAGCGGCGGCGCAGAAGAGCGCGGCGGCGGGGCAGCGAGGCGTGGAGGCGGGTGGAGTGCGGCGGCGGTGTTGCGCGGAGCGGCGGCAATAGCAACGGCGAGCAAGGGCAGCGGCGGCGGCGGAGCAAAGCAGCGGCGGTGCGGCGAGATGCGCGTGGTGGCGCGAGCGAGAGGCGAAGGGGAGGAGAGAAAGGGGCGGCGGCGGCGCAGCTTTATAGGGGGGCGGGGATCGGGCTCTGCTTGGGGAAGGGGGCACGGCTGCGATGTCCGGGCGTGGCACGCACGCCGAGGCGGCGGCGGTGTCCGTCGCCTGCACGGGGACGGAGGCGAAGGCGAGCTGGGTTGGGCCCGGCTGGAGCTGGGCCGGCCCAGTCGGCGAGGGAGCATTTTTTTTTCTTTAAACATTTTTTTTTCTAACAGACAGAAAAACGAATAAAATCAAAATAAAGAAAAATACCCTATAGGCATATAATATATCTAAATTTGCAGAAAATTAAGCCCTACAACATGAACATTTTCCTACTGCCAAATAAAATGTCCACAAAATCTAATAAATAAAAAGGTCCTATTGTTGCAATAAAAACCAACAAAACCATTTTTAAAATACCAAAAGAATTCAAATTCATTTATCTCCAATTTTCTGCTGTAGGGAATCATGTTACCCTATTTTCCATGTAATTTATTTTTGGAGAAAAATAATTTGAGTAAAACAAAATAACTCAATATTTGAAATTGAGTTGCAGAAAATTTCAGAAAACTTCCAACTCATATTTCCTATAATTTGAAGAAGTCATTTTATCTTCTCTCGGGAAAATCATTGAGTTGCTTAAAGTTTCTGAATTGAAAAGATTTCGAGGATGAAATTCAAAATCCTTTCAAAGCCCTTTATCATTTAGAATAAATGGAAGAAGTCATATTATCTTCACTCTAGGGTTTTGTTTTGAAAAAAAAATTGAATTCCCTCGGAGATCCAAAAGCAAAGTGAAAGTTTTGGGAAAGTCATTTTATTCCCTCTCATTTAACTTTCAAAAGTTTCAAATTTCACTCAATTTCACTCAGCACACCAACAAGCAATCAATTCTATCTATTTATTATAACATTCCAAAATTTAGAATTTTGGGATGTTACAAACCTACCACACTTAAAATGAATCTGGTCCTCGAGATTCGGAGATGCTAGCAAGAAATAGGTTAGGGTTTGGGGGTCTTCTAACAAATCCATGATTGGTGTGGCCTAGTGTGCTACCACACTTAGGAACAGGGATACGGTTCCATCAAAAATCAGGTACTCCATCCTTTGGGTTGACAGCGTCGATCTTCTCAAATCTTCAGGGTATTTCCTTCCCTGGGGCTCTTTCGGTAGGGGCATAATTGATGTCCTCAATTCCTTGTATCCGTTCAACTTGATAAGGTTCTTTCGAGACAGGTTCTTCTTAACTGACGAGTCTGGCGCCAATACTAAACAAATATCGATATCTCATGGGGGTCATCAACCAAATTAACAGGGTCCCTGCAGAAAACGGGTCTGGGCTTCATCTTACCGTATATCCTACGGTTGGCAACAGCATGCCGTGTACAAGGGAAAATTTTCTATACCATTCTAAGGTTTGAACAAGGTTTTTACATCGTCGTCTCTCTACTATAGGTAAGTCACTCAGATTTACCATCCCGTATATAAGAGGCGAATAATAAGAGTAAGTCGGTATGGTGATCAATCCATCCCGCACCCAAATCATTACCCTGTATATGGTTTAGTCAATCTCGCATTCTAACACTCGGTCATCCTCACAAGCATTGCAGAATTTCTCGTGTCGACGAACTGAGTTCGGAGAAATCCATGGATTCTGCAAGCTGAACAAAACATCTAACGTGTTTCACAACCCTCGGGTTTAACGTAACCACCTATAAAATTGTCTATTGTCAAAGGTCGTAACTTCTTCGAGGGGTTTTCCTTCAGCAAGAGTGTGCTTGCTTCCTTGTCAGGTCCTGGGGCCTGTGGGTTATGGCTCATCTCACCACTAGCAACACTTGGTCTCATCATCGGGTTGCAACTGGTCATTCTTCCAACATCCAACTTCCTTGGTTTTCTTAAATCCATCCAAGTATCCTTTACTTCTCTTGGGTAAAACTACGGTGTAATTACTCAGACTCATCCTTGGGCAATCCACTCCAAGTCTGACGTAACTAACCACTAGTTAGCGTATTCGGGTAACAGTGTTGGATTCTACCACACTTAAAATGAATAACACTAGTTTCTTCAAAATCTCCTTCCATGCATCATGTCTTCACTCATCACTATAGAGTAACAACTCATAAAAATCCAAAATCAATACCAGACTGCTAACTTCACCGATTCTCAACTTGCTACAGTCTACTGCATTTCCATTGCATGCTTCAACTCCAATACTTAGCACAAAACTCCTTCTTCTTGGTACAATCCATAGCAAAATGCACTGCTTTACTACAGCAGACTCACATAACTATAGACAAGTCTCGTGTTTCCCTTGTGATTATGTAGCCTCCTTAGGTCCTCGGCTAAAGGGTTCCACGTCAGAACTTGTATATCCATAACTCAATCCTTGGGGTTACTGTAGTTCCATACTCCAGCATTACACCCTCGTAAAATCCAATCATACTTCTTTCCTTCATACTCTTGGGGTAAGCTTCATATCAAAATAAACTCCAACTTATTTGTGCAAACCCCACTAATTGGGGCAACGTATTCCCTCCTATGGGTCCAGGGTTCACACAGTGAGGTACCACTAAACAAAATGCACTGGTTCTTCCATAATCCGTATTCTCCTCATACCAAATCTTTTATTACTTCTTGAACCAGTATTCAATACTCCAATTTCCAAGGGTGCATCACTACAATTTCTACTATCCAGATAGTCTGGTATGATCAAGAATTTCTTCCATCTATATCCATTCGTCCTAGCTAAGGATGCTTCAGTCCCACCGGAATTGTGCAACGTGATTCTTAAAATCATCAATCTTTTGCTCCATCCTATTGGTCGTGTGCTTCATCTCCATCATCTCTGCATGCATCATACTCGGGCATCCTTGGGTATAACTAAGTCTTGCCTCAAGTATTTCTCCAATTTGACGTATGGCCTCCATAGTAGCTTCACGAACAGAATCGAAGAATGTTGTTCGTGGTACTCGGGAGAAGAAAAAGTATTGACCCATAGTCTTTGGGCAAATTCCTTTCACACGGTGGAGGTGTACCTCCACGTACCAAAGTTCAACTCCATTCTCCATGAAGGGATAACCCTTGTAAACTGCATCTCCTTCCAGTTGAATATGCTTCATCATGTCCTTCGGGATCTTTGGATAATCTTGATCGCTAGTCAGGGTCATGATGGTTTCCGGGCCTTTGAGAAAAGACTCGTAAAGGGTTGTCATCTGTGGGCATAAGACAAAAGGGTTCTCAGGACAACATACGGACATCCTTGGGTAAAATGGGGTCTTTTGTTCGAGAAAGGTTTGGGGTCAACTTCTCCATGGGTTCTAGGTCTAGGTCTGGGTGAGATAGCAAGAGGGGCACTCACAATCATCCAACAACTCATAACATCTCCTTCTTGGACTCCAAAAGTATCAACTTATATTGCTTCACGAACTATTACAATGTTATTTCCATAGCTCAACTCAACATTGTAATAAAGATGTATTCCATTTAGCTACATGCTTCATCCTAATATTACGATCTTAGCTACTCTGGTCATCTTTCCTCCGGTCTGAAACTTCTATTAGTATAATGCTCTACTTCCTTGTAGTGTAAACTAATGTCATAAGACATATCTAAGGGCTTCATGGTGACTATACATGATTCACTGGATTCTCCGTTTCCTGGTTGGGCAATTGATAGCATAATGACTTAAATCCTTGCACCGATAACATGTGATGTCACTCAGGTCCTTTTTCGCAGAGAATGGGTTCTTCTGGGGACACATGTTCTTCCTCTTACTTGACTTCTTCGTTCCTATCAATTCTTCTATCTTTTGTGGATTGAACTCCACTTCTTCTGTCGGGAAGTCTCCCAGATACTCATGGCTTTCCTTTGTGCATTGTTGTGAAAGATGTCCTTTCTCTCCACATGAGTAGCAAGCACGTGAGTAATATCTGTCTAGTCCTTCTCCATCAGGGTCGTCAATATCTTCCTACATCGCGGATTCCCTTAGGGTTTCCTCGAGGACTTCTTTCATTGCTTATTTCTTCTGCTGGACAGCTCGTTGTACCATGGGGAAAATGTGGCACTGAGCAGGGTAGTGGGTAGTTCCTTCACACAAGAAACAAGTAATCTGACTAGTTGGGCATTCTTCAGCTAGGTGGCTTCCTTCACAATTCGGGCATTCATCCTTGTGCTCCTCCTGGGTGTGTCATATTTCTCCACAAATCCTACAGGCACAAAGTTTCTTCTTCGGGTTGTCTCCACACTCTCGGATGAGACGGGATCCTAACAGAGTCTTCTTGAATTCTTCCCAATTTTGTGCTCTATTACATCCTTGTATGGCTTGATGCATCTTCCACCATGTTGCAGCACTGTTTGTAAAGTACTGAAGAACGTATTGAACTTCATACTTCCTTTCAACTAAATTCTTCCTGAAGTGATCCTCCATGTTTTGCATCCATAACTCTGCCTCCGGCCGGGTCATTGGTCCAGAGACTTCAAGTCTATCATCAGTCATCCTCTATTGGTCCAAGGGTTTTGGGATGAGATTCAGAAGAGATAGAGAGAGATACACTCAATACAAACAAAGGTTTTGAAAAGGCGGGTTTTGTTTTGTGGCCATCGAAAAACATCAAACAATTGACGGCTCACAATCGTCGTATCTAACGTAAGTACATAACAGGGGTTTGGTCTTCTAAAGGTCATCATCTCTTCAAAGTTGTCAACTCTTCAAACCTTCGGAGTATCCATTGTTGTAGCTTCAACACTTCCAATGTATGGTAAAATCCTCTTTACTCCGAAGTGGTCCAAGGTTAAAGGGTATTGTCTAACTATTTAAGGTCAAAGGGAAAATTTGACAAAACTCAGAAAAGAAGAGGGATAAGAATCCTTTTGAGAAAGATAGTTTTAGAGAAAACTTTTCCTATGGTCTGGTCAGTTTCTATGGTCACGTCCTACAGTCAACATGTGCTCTGATACCATCTTGTAGCGACCACGATCCGAATGGACCGAAGTCTCGTGTTCTGTGTCATCCCTGGATCGGTATGCTGACACACACAGTACAAACAGGATTTATAACAGAGGTAAATCACATGTATTAAGTAACGTAAATACTATTACCTCAAATCGATCATAGCGGAAGAAACAAAGGTCGTGGATTCCCATCAACACCAACGACAAAGTTGAGTGTAGAAATCGTAACCCTAACGTAACACTTACTCGTCATAAGATAATCCTGCAACATAAAACGTTGCAGCCCGAAAAACGGGTCAGTACATTGAATGTACTGGCAAATTCACACTGTAATGATAATGAACAAGTCCTACAACTACATGCATATCTGGCTGGTGGAGGCTGTAAGGTTAAAGTTTTTGCGTAAAGCCAATTTTTCCCTACTTCAAAGGAATGCATTTTAATTAACTATCATGGTAGTTGAAACATTGTTGAGAAGATAGACATCCTCTCAACCCCAATTAAAAATCATCATTTAACCCAACAATATTAAATTAGAGTAACATGATGAGATTCACATGAAAATCTAGGTACTAGATACTCAAGACGTCCATAACCGGGGACACGGCTAATCATGATCAGTTTGTACACTCTGCAGAGGTTTGTGCACTTTTCCCACAAGACTCGATCGCCTCCGTTTGGTTTCTCGCACTGCATGGTGTTTGAGAAACGGATGACCGAGACATAGTCTTTTAGAAGCGCTAGCACCTTACGATCGGGCGGACCGTACCAACCTACAACCCCCTACATCTGCTAGTCCACCACTGTAAGAGTTAGCACAACTTACTCATACTATGCTAGAGCCCATAATAGCATTGTGGCTGCACACGGAAGTTTCTAGTATGAATAATCTCATGATCCCTTTGAGCCTGGGTGGCGGTCCAAAAGAAAAACAGGCAATCCTGGAATACCCAGATGCCTCAATCCACCCAGATGTGTATTAATGTTGCCACCTTAAGTTGAACCATTAATTAAACAATCTCACATCTGTCATGGATTTCACTCACCCAATCCACGTCTACGAGCATAGCATGTCCTAGCAGCAAACGTAGAAGTAACTCCCAAAGGTTTGAATGTAATGCAGGTAATAGGTACTACCTCAAACTACTTCCCAGTCCCACAAGTTAATTGTTCCTACTCATGCAATGTGTTTGAGGATATAACTAATGCAATGAAAACTGGGTATTGGAAAAGTATGATCAAAGTGTGAACTTGCCTGCAAAGTTGATGAAGATGATTCGCACTCAAAACTCTGGATAGATCTACTCGTCACACTCCGGTCAATCTATCGTAAGCAAGCAATAGTAATCACACATAAGCAATCACTCAAAAAGATCAGACAGAGCGAATAAACACTTCGAAAAACTTCGAAAACAAACGAATGACTCTTGAAACATAAAACAATTTCCAACAGTACCAAAATTATGTGAATTTGGCCTTACCAGAAAGTTTAGGTCAAGAGCTTCGATTTGCAAAAATAATCAACTAAAACGGAGTTACGAAACTCAAGTTATGATCAAACGAAGTTCAAATCTAAAACTGGTTGAATTCAAATTTTAAAAAAATTTCAAAAACATGTTGAAGTTGTATTACTGGAAAGAGGGCTTCGTAACGAAGACGTGGGCGTTGGTTTCGTTGAATTTAGACTAACCGATAAAAAGTTATGGCCTTTAGAAGTCTTAGGGACTAAACTGTAAAAAGAAGATACTAGAACTAGATCTCTGACTACTAAACAGAAAAAGGAAAAACTAAAGAATGAACGTTCACTAATGAATCCTATACAGCGAACGACCTCTAAATAATTAAAAAACAAACAAAACCAGATCTAGGGTTTAAACAAAAAACCTAACAGAAAACCGGGCGGTTTATACCTACGGGTTTTCCCGACGAAAACCGGGTTTTCGGGGATCGAACCGGTCGGTTCGGAGAGTTGCTGGCTCCGGCGACGTTTTGGCCGGCAGCGAAGCGGGCGGTGCGGCAGCGGCGGCGCAGAAGAGCGCGGCGGCGGGGCAGCGAGGCGTGAAGGCGGGTGGAGTGCGGCGGCGGCGTTGCGCGGAGCGACGGCAATAGCAACGGCGAGCAAGGGCAGCGGCAGCGGCGGAGCAAAGCAGCGGCGGTGCGGTGAGATGCGCGCGGCGGCGCGAGCGAGAGGCGAAGGGGAGGAGAGAAAGGGGCGGCGGCGGCGCAGCTTTATAGGGGGGCGGGGATCGGGCTCTGCTTGGGGAAGGGGGCACGGCTGCGATGTCCGGGCGTGGCACGCACGCCGAGGCGGCGGCAGTGTCCGTCGTCTGCACGGGGACGGAGGCGAAGGCGAGCTGGGCTGGGCCCGGCTGGAGCTGGGCCGGCCCAGTCGGCGAGGGAGCATTTTTTCTTTAGACATTTTTTTCTAACAGACAGAAAAACGAATAAAATCAAAATAAAGAAAAATACACTATAGGCATATAATATATCTAAATTTGCAGAAAATTAAGCCCTACAACATGAACATTTTCCTACTGCCAAATAAAATGTCCACAAAATCTAATAAATAAAAAGGTCCTATTGTTGCAATAAAAACCAACAAAACCATTTTTAAAATACCAAAAGAATTCAAATTCATTTATCTCCAATTTTCTGCTATAGGGAATCATGTTACCCTATTTTCCATGTAATTTATTTTTGGAGAAAAATAATTTGAGTAAAACAAAATAACTCAATATTTGAAATTGAGTTGCAGAAAATTTCAGAAAACTTCCAACTCATATTTCCTATAATTTGAAGAAGTCATTTTATCTTCTCTCGGGGAAATCATTGAGTTGCTTAAAGTTTCTGTATTGAAAAGATTTCGAGGATGAAATTCAAAATCCTTTCAAAGCCCTTTATCATTTAGAATAAATGGAAGAAGTCATATTATCTTCACTCTAGGGTTTTGTTTTGAAAAAAAAAATGAATTCCCTCGGAGATCCAAAAGCAAAGTGAAATTTTTGGGAAAGTCATTTTATTCCCTCTCATTTAACTTTCAAAAGTTTCAAATTTCACTCAATTTCACTCAGCACACCAACAAGCAATCAATTCTATCTATTTATTATAACATTCCAAAATTTAGAATTTTGGGATGTTACAGGTAGTGTGCCGACAGCAATCACATCGACTTTGGAACCATTTCCCACGCGCATCGTCACCTTGTCCTTAGCCAATCTTCGTTCAATCCGTAGCCCCTATTTGTGTTCTAGTCGTGCATATCATCTACTCATAGACCTGGCTCTCGATGCCACTATTGGGGAACGTAGCAAGCAATTTCAAAAAAAATCCTACGATCACGCAAGATCTATCTAGGAGATGCATAGCAACGAGACGGGAAGAGTGTGTCTACGTACCCGCGTAGACCGAAAGCAGAAGCGTCGTATTAATGTGGTTGATGTAGTCGAATGTCTTCACGATCCAACCGATCCAAGTACCAAACGTACGGCACCTCCGTGTTCAGCACACATTCAGCTCGATGACGTCCCTCGAGCTCTTGATCCTGTAGAGGGTCGAGGGAGAGTTCCGTCAGCACGATGGCGTGGTGACGGTAGTGGTGATGTGAACTGCATAGGGCTTCGCCTAAGCACTACGATGCTATGACCGGAGGAGTAAACTATGGGGGGGGCACTGCACACGGCTAAGAGATTGTCTGTTGTGCCTTTGGGGTGCCCCCTGCCCACGTATATAAAGGAAGGGAGGAGGAGGAGGCCAGCCCTAGGGGTGGCGCGCCATGGGGGGGAGTCCTACTAGGACTCCACTCCTAGTAGGATTCCCCCTTCCTTCCAATGGAGAGGGGAAAGGGGAAAGGGGGGAGAGGAGAAGGAAAGGGGGGCGCGCCCCCACCCCTAGTCCAATTCGGTTTGGGCAAGGGGGATGCGTGCACCACCTCCCGTGGTCTGCCTCCTCATATCCACCATGGACCATGAGGCCCATTAACTTTTCCGGGGGGGTCTGGTAACCTCCTAGTACTCCAGAAAATCCCCGATCTTCTTCGGAACCGTTTCGATGTCCGTATATAACCTTCCAATATATGAATCTTTACCTCTCGACCATTTCGAGACTCCCCGTCATTTCCGTGATCTCATCCAAGACTCCAAACAAACTTCGGTCACCAAAACACATAACTCATAATACAAATCGTCATCGAACGTTAAGCGTGGTCACTGATGGGCCTCGAACCCCTCGTTGGTTACCCCAAGTGGAAGGTGTAAGATGCAGTAAGTAGAAGTGTTTTCCCCTAGCAAAGATGCCAAGGATTGAATCCCCAGAGACTCCTAGGTTCAACAGGTAGGTGTCAACTGCTAACGGCGCAATTAGCAATCAACGTGGACCTGCACACAGATACAAATAACTTTGCTCCCAACAAGTACAGAGAGGTTGTCAATCTCTCCGGCCTTGTAGTTCACAAAGGGTTAAAAGCAATATGATAGTAGTGATAGATAGTGTTTTGCAATAGTAAATAAAATAGCGGAAAGTAAATAGTGTATGTGATCAATGATAGTAATTTGGACCGGAGTCTCATGATGTTCACTAGTGATGTCTCTCTCCCAAAAGATGATAAAATAGCTATGTGAGGTAAACAAATTACAGCTGGGCAATTGACAGGACCACGAACGCAAACCAATGCTGACTACATTGCAAGAAAGGTTGAGGTTCAAAGCATGGGCGGTACGCCAAAGTAAGTAGACCGAAATCCATCTGCATCTACTACTAATCATCCACCTTGAGATATCTATCCAGAACATCTCGCTGGTATTAAGTTGCGAGTCCCACCCATAGTGTAAACTCAATGCAACAGACAACTGCATTAAAAGAACTTTGCGTAAAGTAAACAATCCTTGCACCCGCGGGCACAAGCACCGTTGTTTTCCCCCTTGTGGAAACAGCACATCCCCTAGACTCATGTTTCTGTCACTCAAGCTAGTCATCGAGGGGCATGAACCCACAATCGAGCATAACGTTCCCTCTTGGAGTCACTACCTATTACTCGGCCAAAGCAATAAATAACAACGGAGAACATGCAAGAATTACTTATGAACTAAAATATAAAAGAGGTGAATCAAATATATTACTCAAGATCAATATGAACATAATCTCATAATCCATCGGATCCCAGCAAACTCAACATAGCAATAGCATAAGGATTACATAGGTGCCTCGATCATGTAGGGTAGCTCACGAGGACTAATTAGTGAAGCACAAGAACGGGAGGAGAACATCACATAGCTACTGGTCATGGACTCATGGTCCAAGGGAGACTACTCACGAGTCATCCGGGAGGCGTCCATGGTGGTGGAGAAGCTCCCGGTGGTGATCCTCCCCTCCGGCAGGGTGCCGGGAAGAGTTCTCCTGGTGCTCCCGATCTTGGAAGCGGTGGCGGCGGCGGGACAAAGATGGGATCGTGAAAAGAAGTCCTGTTTTGAGGGTTTCGGAGAGTCCTTTAAATATATGCCAAAGTAGGGCACCGGGGGGCTCTCAAGGGGCCGAGGCGCCCCCCCCCC
>LR738714.1:84479441-84526798 GCA_902687465.1 Secale cereale
GAAATTATAGATACGTTTTGGACGTATCAACATCCCCAAGCTTAATTCCTGCTCGTCCTCGAGTAGGTAAATGATAACAAGAATAATTTCTGTGGTGACATGCTATTAACCATATAGGACTTTCTCATAGTCATATGACAAAAGCTTACTGAGACAATGATTCTAAAGTAATTAAGTTGCCTCAAGAGAAAATCACAAATGACTGAAAGTTTTACAACATGAAACTGAAACATCAAAAAGATTTGCAATGAACATGATGTGCAAATATGATCAAGTGATATCTAGCTTGCCCCCTTTAGTGATGCAAAACATAAGTGCAGGGGCACCTTCAAGGTTTAAGTGATGACTAGATACAATCATTTCAGAATAAACGATATCACAATCATGCAAAAGACAATGCTACTTTGGGACAATGCACATTACACTCAGAATGACAATCATGCTCTCAGTAGTTGGTGCTTGAAGTGCTAGAGCTTTTTATTTTGAAACATCGAAGCAATTGTGTCAACGGTAGTAGTACTTCATATGTGTCATGTATAAAACATCCTATAAGTTGCAAGCCTCATGCATCGAATACCAATAGTGCTCGCTCCTTGTCCTAATTAGCTCGGATCCCCATGGGTTATCATTGCATTGCATATGTTTTAACCAAGTGTCACAAAGGGGTACCTCTATGCCACCTGTACAAAGGTCCAAGGAGATAGATCGCATTTGATTTCTCGTTTTTGATAGATCTCAACTTGAGGACATCCATACCGGGACAACATAGAAAATAGATGATGGACTCCTCTTTAATGCATAAGCATATTCTCATGAGAGATTGAGGATTAAGATCCAAGCTAAAACTTCCACCATGATGCATGGCTTTGGTTGGCGGCCCAATGTTCTTCTCTAACAATATGCATATTAATTCAACCCACGGTAAATCACCCTTACTTCAGACAAGACGAACATGCATAGCAACTCACATGATATTCAACAAAAGTGTGACAGTTGATGGCGTCCCCAGAAACATGGTTACCGCTCAGCAAGCAACTCATAAGAAATAAGATACATAAGCAACATATTATTTACCACAATAGTTTTTAGGCTACTTTCCCATGAGCTATGTATTGCATGGTTAATTTGCTTAGTGCAGGTGTAGGTTAGCAAAAGACTGGGAGCGACCAACTAAGAGAGCAATGACGGTCATAATCATGCAGAGCGACAAAGCAATATTGAATCAGGCATGGTAGTTATATCGCTACTCAGAAATAAAAGATCATCAAGGCTTGACAGACTTTCTTTACAGTCTTGAATATGCGTGAGCATACGCCAAGTCAATCAAAATAAATTCTCGGAGGAAGATATTACTAAACCATACCACATCATAGGCAAACAAACCAAGTTGGTACTCCAATAACATATTGGGAACCCCCCAGCTATCTGAGATTAACCAAAAGAAAACCTGAACTACTAAGCACCATCATGAAAATAGCATCTTTATAATAGACACATTAACCCATGCAACGGAAGCAAACTCTCTTAATAAGGTGAGCATGGTAATTAAAGAGAGTTCAAGCAACCAACTAAATAAAAGCTCTTTGAAAAGATAGACATGAATACTAAGAGCAAAGTATGATAGTAGCTATTTAAAAGACAAAGAACACACACAGCATAGATAGACATGAAAATTCTATGTAATGTTCTAGGTAGAGGTGGAGCGTGTTTCTCTCCCACATAAAGGAATGCTGGGTTCCGACTCGTTGTGAAAAACTAAGAAGAAAACTAAAAGCAAGACGCTCCAAGCATAGCACATAACACATGAAGTGATAAAAATATAGCGGAACGAAAGACGAACTGATAATGTTGATGGAGAAGGGGATGCACGGGGGGCATCCCCAAGCTTAGACGCTTGAGTCTCCTTGAATATTTCTTGGGGGTGCACGGGGGCATCCCCAAGCTTGAGCGCTTGACACTCCTGAATCTTTTTATCATCTTCCCTCGCACACTTGAAAACTCCCTTCATACACAACTCATCATAATCTGGTTAGCGAGGTTAGTACCCTTAATAAAATAATTATACCTTGCTGGAAATAAGGATATTCTTGAAGTTCTACTGTTTCTCAAGATTGCCAAAGGGTTTTTGCAAAGAAAAAGCAAGTTCTTAATTTGCAAAGTGAAGGTAAGGCAAAACAGGACAGAATCTGTGAAAAACAGAACAGCAGGCAGTAATTGACCTGTTCGGGATACTTCTGCAATTCAAATCAAAAAACTCAGAACTGACACACGAAAGACAATTATATAGAGAACGCTGTCGAAAAAATTCAGACCAAAAAGATGATCTGGTGATTTTATACGAATTTTTCTATCCAAGGACAGAATCTGTTTCCTGGACAACACCTCACAACTTTTGAACTTTCTAGCAATCAGAGGCTATACTTGGCATAACAACATCAAGACACAACAAAAACAAAATTTTTATTCATGTGGGCTGCCTCCCAAAAGCGCTTTCTTTTATGCCTTTAAGCTAGGCATAATGCATAGATCAAGTTTTATCAAACGTAAAAGAATAGCTAGCCCGTACAACGGACTCAAAAGGTAACTTGACATTCTTACGAGGGAAGTGTTCCATCCCTTTCTTGAGAGGAAACTGAAATTTTATATTACCCTCTTTCATGTCAATGACAGCACCAATGGTGCGCAAAAAGGGACGTCCCAAAATAATTGGACACGAAGGATCACATTCAATATCCATGATAGTGAAATCAACGGGCACATAATTATCATTGACAACAATAAGAACATCATCGATCCTCCCCAAAGGTTTCTTTATGGAAGAATCAACGAGACGAACACCAAAAGAATAAGAATCATAAGGTTTCAATTTAAGCATATCATATATCCTTTTGGGCATAACAAAGGTACTAGCACCAACATCACATAATGCATAACAAGAGAAGTCATTCAAATAAATTTTTATCATAGGATCCCAACCATCTTCTAGCTTTCTAGGTATGGAGGCTTCTACTCTAAGTTTCTCCTCCCTAGCTTTGATGAGAGCATTAGTGATATGCTCTGTGAAGGCAAGGTTAAGCGTGCTAGTGCGGGGATCTCTAGACATTTTGTGAAGGAAACCAATAACTTCTGTAAGAGTGCAATTATCAAAATCAAGGTCACGAGCATCAAGTAAAGTGGTAGTGGTGTCCTTAAGGCTCACCTGTTTGGTAGTTTCTATAGCATCACCATTAATAGGTCCATTGGGACCAGGAGTACATTGGGTGCTAAGAGTGTGAACATCCTCAATAACTTGGATAGTAGCAACAGTGTGGTGGGTAGGAAGGCTCTTAATTCTTTCCTCTTCCTCCCTTTCTCTAGTCCATCTTTCTTTAAGCTTAGCCATCATCCTAATATTTTCATTAATTTGTACTTGAGTAGCATTAATAGGGATGACTTCCTTCTCCTTAAGAGAAGAAGTTTCAATTTTCAACAATTTTAACTCATTGGCTAAATGGTCTACCTTAAAAGAAAGATCATCTAGTTTATGTAGTTTCTCTTCTACATTCTTATTAAAGGCTTTTTGGGTAGTGATGAAATCTCTAAGCATAGTCTATAGCTCAGTATTGGAGTTCTTCGTACTAGGATAAGCATTGTTGTTCCCATAAGAGTTAGAGGGGAACGGTCTAGAATTGTTACCAAAGTTACTCCTATAAGCATTGTTGTTAAAATTGTTTCTAGAGATAAAGTTAACATCTACTTGTTCTTGAGCAATCAAAGAATTTAAAGGAACATCACGAGGATCAACAGTAGATTGCTTCGAAAGTAGAGACATAATCAAGTCAACTTTTTCATTGAGGGAGGAAATCTCCTCGATAGAGTTTACCTTCCTACCTGTTGGAGCGTGTTCGGTGTGCCATTGGGAATAGTTGGTCATCATCTCGCCGAGAAGCTTTGTGGCAGCACCAAGTGTAGTTGACATAAAAGTTCCTCCCGCGGCCGAATCTAACAAGTTCCGCGAGGTAAAGTTCAAGCCTGCATAAAAAGTTTGGATAACCATCCAAGTAGTCAAACCGTGAGTAGGGCAGTTCTTGATAAGAGACTTCATACGTTCCCAAGCTTGGGCAACATGTTCATTATCCAATTGTTTAAAATTCATGATGTTACTTCTAAGTTGGATAATTTTAGCAGGTGGATAGTATTTTCCGATAAAAGCATCTTTGCACTTGTCCCATGAATCTATGCTATTTCTAGGCAAAGACTGAAACCAAATTTTAGCTCCTCCTCTCAAAGAGAAAGGAAAAAGCTTAAGCTTAACAATATTACCATCTATTTCTTGGTACTTTTGCATATCACAAAGTTCAACAAAGTTGTTCAAGTGTAAAGCAGCATCATCTCCAGCACCGAAGAATTGTTCTCTCATGACTAAGTTCAGTAAAGCAGGTTTAATTTCATATGAAGGTGCTGAAGTGGCAGGTGTAGTGATAGGTGTGCTGATAAAGTCATCGTTGTTGTGACTAGTGAAGTCACACAACTTGGTGTTCTCGGTGGAACCCATAGTAGCAAGCAAGCAAGATAACTATTTTTGTGATTTTCGATAAAAGGAACTAAAGCAAATATGAAAGGTAAACTAACAAGACTAAAAAGCAAAGGTAAAAGATAGCATGCAACTCCCCTATCCTGAAGAGTGGAGTCCCCGACAACGGCGCCAGAAAATACTCCTTGATGGGCCTCGAACCCCTCGTTGGTTACCCCAAGTGGAAGGTGTAAGATGCAGTAAGTAGAAGTGTTTTCCCCTAGCAAAGATGCCAATGATCGAATCCCCAGAGACTCCTAGGTTCAACAGGTAGGTGTCAACTGCTAACGGCGCAATTAGCAATCAACGTGGACCTGCACACAGATACAAATAACTTTGCTCCCAACGAGTACAAAGAGGTTGTCAATCTCTCCGGCCTTGTAGTTCACAAAGGGTTAAAAGCAATATGATAGTAGTGATAGATAGTGTTTTGCAATAGTAAATAAAATAGCGGAAAGTAAATAGTGTATGTGATCAATGATAGTAATATGGACCGGAGTCTCATGATGTTCACTAGTGATGTCTCTCTCCCAAAAGACGATAAAACAGCTATGTGAGGTAAACAAATTACAGATGGGCAATTGACAGGACCACGAACGCAAACCAATGCTGACTACATTGCAAGAAAGGTTGAGGTTCAAAGCATGGGCGGTACGCCAAAGTAAGTAGACCGAAATCCATCTGCATCTACTACTAATCATCCACCTTGAGATATCTATCCAGAACATCTCGCTGGTATTAAGTTGCGAGTCCCACCCATAGTGTAAACTCAATGCAACAGACAACTGCATTAAAAGAACTTTGCGTAAAGTAAACAATCCTTGCACCCGCGGGCACAAGCACCGTTGTTTTCCCCCTTGTGGCAACAGCACATCCCCTAGACTCATGTTTCTGTCACTCAAGCTAGTCATCGAGGGGCATGAACCCACAATCGAGCATAACGTTCCCTCTTGGAGTCAGTACCTATTACTCGGCCAAAGCAATAAATAACAACGGAGAACATGCAAGAATTACTTATGAACTAAAATATAAAAGAGGTGAATCAAATATATTACTCAAGATCAATCTGAACATAATCTCATAATCCATCGGATCCCAGCAAACTCAACATAGCAACAGCATAAGGATTACATAGGTGCCTCGATCATGTAGGGCAGCTCACGAGGACTAATTAGTGAAGCACAAGAACGGGAGGAGAACATCACATAGCTACTGGTCATGGACTCATGGTCCAAGGGAGACTACTCATGAGTCATCCGGGAGGCGTCCATGGTGGTGGAGAAGCTCCCGGTGGTGATCCTCCCCTCCGGCAGGGTGCCGGGAAGAGTTCTCCTGGTGCTCCCGATCTTGGAAGCGGCGGCGGCGGCGGAACAGAGATGGGATCGTGAAAAGAAGTCCTGTTTCGAGGGTTTCGGAGAGTCCTTTAAATATATGCCAAAGTAGGGCACCGGGAGGCTCTCGGGGGGCCGAGGCGCCCCCCCGGCGCGGCACAGGGGGGGGGGGGCGCCCACAGGGCGCCTGGAGCCCCTGTGGCCCCCCCCCAGGCTGCCCTTCGGACGCAGTGTTGTTTCCGGAACGCTGATTTTTTATATATTTTTTCTGGATTTTTCTGGGCAGTTCTCGAAACGTGAAAACCTGAAATACAAAAACAACCGAAAACAGTAACTGGCACTGGGGTGCACTGGATTAGTAAGTTAGTCCAAATATGATCAAAAGTGTATGGAAGTGTATGAATATCATAGCAATATCACCCAAAAGTGGCATGGAGCAAGCAGAAATTATAGATACGTTTTGGACGTATCAGTCACCCTACGGGTTCGAGAACTATGTAGACATGACCAAGACACATCTCCGGAGAATAACCAATAGCGAAACCTGGATGCTCATATTGGCTCCTACATAATCTATGAAGATCTTTATCGGTCAAACCGCAAAACAACATATGTCATTCCCTTTGTCATCGGTATGTTACTTGCTCGAGATTCGATCGTCGGTATCATCATACCTACTTCAATCTCATTACTAGCAAGTCTCCTTACTCGTTTCGTAATGCATCATCCCACAACTAACTCATTAGTCACATTGCTTGCAAGGCTTTTAGTGATGTGCATTACCGAGAGGGCTCAGGGATACCTCTCCGATACACGGAGTGACAAATTCTAATCTCGATCTATGCCAACTCAACAAACACCTTCGGAGACACCTGTAGAGCATCTTTATTATCACCCAGTTACATTGTGACGTTTGATAGCACACAAGGTGTTCCTCCGGTATTCGGGAGTTGCATAATCTCATAGTCAGAGGAACATGTATAAGTCATGAAGAAAGCAATAGCAATAAAACTAAACGATCATTATGCTAAGATAATGAATGGGTCATGTCCATCACATCATTCTCCTAATGATGTGATCCCATTCATCAAATGACAACACATGTCTATGGTTAGGAAACGCAACCATCTTTGATTAACTAGCTAGTCTAATAGAGGCTTACTAGGGACACTGTGTTTTGTCTATGTATCCACACATGTATCAAGTTTCCGATTAATACAATTCTAGCATGAATAATAAAAATTTATCCTGATATATAAGGAAATATAAATAACAACTTTATTATTGCCTCTAGGGCATATTTCCTTCACTATCCAGCATGCATCTAGTGTATTAAGTTCATGGAGAAACGGAGCAATGCATTAAGAATGATGACATGATGTAGACAAGATCTATTCATGTAGGAATAGACGCCATCTTGTTATCCTTAATAGCAATGATATATGTGTGACATGTCTCTTTCTGTCACTGAGATTGAGCACCACAAGATTGAACCCATTACAAATCACCTCTTCTCATTGCAAGATAAATCAATCAAGTTGGCCAAACAAAACTGAAATATCAAAGAAGAAATACGAGGCTATAATAATCATGTATGGATAGATCTGATTATAAACTCACAATTCACCGGATCCTAACAAACACACCGCAAAAAGAGTTACATCAAATAGATCTCCAAGAACATCAAGGAGAACATTGTATTGTAGATCAAAAAGAGGAAAGAAGCCATCTAGCTACTAACTACGGACATGTAGGTCCGTGGTAAACTACTCACGTATCATTGGAGGAGCACCAATGAGGATGATGAACCCCCCCAGTGATCGTGTTCCCCCCGGCGGAGTGCCAGAGAAGGCCTCTAGATTGGATCTCGTGGTTCTAGAACTTGCAGCTGCTGGAAAGATATTTCGTCGACTCCCGTAGGGTTTTTAGAATATTGTGGTATTTATGGAGCCAGAGGTCGGTGGAAAAGGTCCTCGTGGGCCCCATAAGGTATCAGGGCGTGCCCTAGTGTCTTGTGGGCCCCACGGGCCTCCTCTGGTACACCTCTTGGGCTTCTTGGGTCTCTTCTGGGCAGAAAAAATCTCCAAAAAGTTTGGTTGCATTTGGACTCCGTTTGGTATTGATATTCTACAAAGTAAAAAAAACAAGCAAAAAAACAACAACTGGCACTCGGCACTATATTGCTTGGTTCTCCTTGAATATTACCTTGGGGTGCCATGGAGCATCCCCAAGCTTAGGCTCTTTTCCCTCCTTATTCCTTCATCCATCGTGATCTCACCCAAAACTTGAAAACTTCAATCACACAAAACTTAAAAAACCCTCGTGAGATCCATTAGTATAATAAAACTCATATGTACTCTAAGTACCATTGCAAACCCATTCATATTTATTATTACGTTTTTAAAGCTCTGGACAGTGGGGGATGCCCCCACTAACTTTAAATTGAAGAGGTGGAACTTATTTTGGTATTACGTTATATCTATTGTATTCTAACTTTACCATGGCTTATATCCCCCGATACAATCCATAGATTCATCAAAATAAGCACATAATGTAACCAAAATAGAATCTGTCAAAAAACAGAACAATTTGTAAAGATGTAATGTTTAGTTATACTTTTGTAACTCTAAAAAACCTTACAAAAAATAGGACCACGTGGGAAATTTGTATAAATTCAGTGTATTTTTTGTAGAAATTGTTCACGCTCCAGCAATTGAAAGCAATTCTGCTAATGGACGTGAACGTTTCTGTTAATGCAACGAATCAAATCAACTCTCACCCAAATCAACCCAAAGGCTTTGCTTAGCACAAACACTAATTAAAACACCAAAACACAAACACAACAGTAGTATAATTGTGTATTTTTATTTAAAAATAGAAAAGGAAAATATTGTGTTGTCTCCCAAAAAGCGCTTTTCCTTAAAGCCTTTTAGCTAGGCATTGCTAATTTTAATGATGCTCACATGAAAGACAAGAATTGAAGCACAAAGAGAGCATCATAAAACATGTGAGAAACACATCTAAGTCTAACATACTTCCTGTGCATATGCATTTTATAAGCAAATAAATTAGCAAGGCAATCAAAAACTAGCATATGCAAGGAAGAAGATAAAACTTTGACAATTTAAGCATCAAGAGAGGTAATTTAGTAACATGAAGGTTTCTACAACCATACTTTCCTCTCTCATAATAATTGCATGTAGGATCATGATATGTCTCCAACGTATCTATAATTTTTTATTGTTCCGTGCTATTATATTATCTACTTTGGATGTTTTATATGAATTAATATGCTATTTTATATCATTTTTGGGACTAACCTATTAACGTAGTGCCCAGTGCCATTTTTTACTTATTTTTGTCTTTTACAGCAAATCAATATCAAAATGAGTCCAAATAGAATAAAACTTTACGGTGATTTTTCTTGGACCAGAAGACATCCACGAAGCTTCGGGAAGAGGCCAGAAGACCCACGGGGCGGCCACAAGCCGCGAGTGCGCGTCCTAGGGTGGGCTTAGGGCTTGTGGGCCCCTCGTGGCTCTTCTAACCTTAATCTCAACTCTATAAATATCCAAATATTCCCCCTACGTCAGAGGGAACACCAAAAATAATTTTCCATCGCAGCAAGCTTCTGTTCTCGTGAGATCCCATCTTGGCACCTTTTCCGGTACACCGTCGGAGGGGGATTCGATGGAGGGCATCTACATCAACCTTGCTGCCCTACCGATGATGTATGAGTAGTTAACCACAGACCTACGGATCCATAGCTAGTAACCAGATGGCTTCTTTTCTCTCTTTGATCTTCAATACAATATTCTCCTTGATGTTCTTGGAGATCTATTCGGTGTAATATTCGTTTGCGGTGTGTTTATTGAGATCCGATGAATTGTGGATTTATGATCAGATTATCTAGGCATATTATTTGAGTCTTCTCTTAACTCTTTTATGCATGATTAAGATAGCTTTGTATTTCTCTCCGATCTATCGATTTGGTTTGACCAACTAGATTGTTTTTTTTTGCAATGGGAGAGGTGCTTTGTGATGGGTTCAATCTTGCGGTGTCCTCACCCAGTGAGAGAAAGGGTAGCGAGGCACGATTGTATTGTTGCCATAAGGATAACAAGATGAGGTTTTTATCATATTGCTTGAGTTTATCCCTCTACATCATGTCATCTTGCTTAAAGTGTTGTTCTATTCTTATGAACTTAATACACTAGATGTAGACAGGAGTCGGTCGATGTGTGGAGTAAGAGTAGTAGATGCAGAATCGTTTCGGTCTACTTGTCACGGACGTGATGCTTATATTCATGACCATTGCCTTAGATATCGTCATAATTTTGCGTTTTTCTATCAATTGCTCAACAGTAATTTGTTTACCCACCGTATGTTTTCTTCAAGAGATAAGCCTCTAGCGAAACCTATGGCCCCCGGGTCTATTCTCTATCATATGTTTTCAGATCTATAAAACCAAAAAACCAAAAATACCTTGCTGCAATTTATTTGTGTTTACTTTATTTTACCTTTTATTTATATTTTAAATATATCTCTATTAGATCTCACTCTTGCTAGTGACCGTGAAGGGATTGACAACCCCTTTTTCGCGTTGTGTGCAAGTGTTTATTAGTTTGTGCAGATGCATCTATTGGGGACTTGCTTGTGCTTCCTACTGGATTGATACCTTGGTTCTTAACTGAGGGAAATACTTATCTCTACTTTGTTGCATCACTCTTTCCTCTTCAAGGGAAAAATCAACGTAAGCTCAGGAAGTAGAGGAAGAATTTCTGGCGATGTTGCCGAGGAGGTTCTACATCAAGCCTACCAAGTACCTATCATAAACTCTCATCACTTGCACTTACATTATTTGCCATTTGTCTCTCGTTTTCATCTCCCCCACTTCTAAAATGCTTTCATAAAAACACACAAAAGTTTGCATTTTTATTCACCTTCTTTCCATTCGTCTTTTGTTTGCTTGCTTGTGACTCAAGAGAATACTAAATTATGTGACTTTTCCAACACTAATAATAATGATTTTATTAGTACTCCTATTGCTCCCGCCACTAGTGCGGAATCTTATGAAATAAATGCCGCTTTGTTGAATATTGTTATGAAAAAGCAATTTTCTGGTAGTCCTAATGAAGATGTTGCATCCCATCTAAATACTTTCATTGAGTTGTGTGATATGCAAAAGAAAAAGGATGTGAATAATGATATTATTAAATTGAAGCTATTTCCGTTCTCACTTCGAGATCGTGCTAAAACTTGGTTTTCTTCCTTACCTAAAAATAGTATTGATTCATGGGATAAGTGTAAGGATGCTTTTATTTTCAAGTGTTTTTCGCCTGCTAAGATCCTCCTCCTTAGAAACGATATAATAAATTTTAAGCAACTAGATCATGAACATGTTGCACAATCTTGGAAATGATAAAATTGATGATAAAAAATTGCCTTACTCATGGCTTAAATTTATCGATGATCATATGATGTTGTTTCCCTTGGAAAAATGAACCTAAGGAGAAGTGCGTGTGATGCGAACCTTTTCTTTTTTTTTTGCGAAACAAAAAGGATTGTATTAATCAACGGAGATCATTACAATCCTGTTGGCAAATGTTGCCAATTTCATCAGGTCCATGACGAAGCCAAACAGCGTGTGATGCGAACCTGTAAATGGTTTTTTCTTTAAATATGTGTTGGAACAAAGAAGGCTACATGCAAAGTTGCCATTCCGCTCGCAAGCTCAAAAACTCCCTCATAGACAGTGAATAAAAAAAGTACATTTCGAAAAAACTAACAAAAAATTGGCAACAAACATTGACGAATTTTCTACATACGTGCAAATTTTCATTAAGAAAAGCATTTCTAATGCTTTTAAAAATATTCTTTTGAGAGCATCGATTTTTTTATAGAGCATTTAGTAATGTTTTTCCTTCACCAAAATTTAGACGTATGTAGACAATTCGTCAATGTTTGTTGGCAAACAAAATCATTTTATTTATTTGTTTGATTGTTATTTCTGGTTTTGCTATTCACGAGAGAGCACTTGAGCTCATGAGTAAAAATTCCATGCCCGACTTCATTATCAACATTGAGATGTGTATTCTCGCAAAAAAAAAAACATTGAGATGTGTATAAAATTGCTATAGCAATTCCTAGTCTTTCCGAGATTTTCATATGAAAATATTGGATGAAGTACGCATCAGCGTCCATTTCCTAGATCGTAGGGACCTTTGATTTGTCCTCCCCACCAAAATACGCGTTTTGTGTGTGTGAGAGAGTCTAATACTTAATTCTAGGTTGTTTATCGGAATGCAGATCTCAGAAGTATAAAAATATTCAAAATATTTCATAAAGTTGGTACACGCACAGCCGGTTTTCGACTCTCGTTGTACCTAATTTCGCGTGGTGGGTCAACATCGTAGCAATTAAAATACAGTACTTACCACGAGTACATGTTAGTATGTCATGCGTCTCGCACCAAACTGTGTTAAACAATCGAATTCGTAGGTACGGTGAACCCAAACAGCGACGACGACAACACAGACAAAACAGAATTGAAATAAACAAACAACAGGATCGGTTTTTTTTTTTTTTTGCGAGAACTGATATTGATTAACTGCCGATCTTACAGATCAGTCCAGAACAAAGATACAATTTACAATAAAGCCCATCTGGACCACGACGCCATGGACGACGAACAAGACGGTGCGCCGGCGCGCCGCCGCACCACCTCCCCTCTGGCCTTGGAACAGGAGGCACCCCTGTACGGACGGGAAGTCGACACTCCTCGGATCCGGAGATCCTCCACCTCGCGCCGCCACCAGCATCGAAGCAGGAAACCGCATCAGCTCGAGTCTTCATCTGGGCCGGAACCGCCGCTACTCGGTCGCCGGCAACGGGGAGCTCGCACCGCATCTCCGAAGATCTGCGGCCGAGAGACGAGCGCGCGGCCGGCGACGACGCCCCGCAGAGCATCAACACCGAAGAGGAAGGCCGCCGCTCCAAAAGTCCATTCCGACCGCGCCGCCACCTTCCCGACGCCGCCGGCTGGCACCTACACAACCCTACACAACAAACAGAAGAGAAACGAGGCTCCCCCGCCCTCCCGCCGCCGGAGCGGCCGGCGGAGGACGAGGGACCCGGCGAATCGTCAGCGTTGAGGTGGATCGGCGGGTGGGTTCCAGAAATCGCCCCTGTGGTCACTGTAGCGAGGGGAAAGGTCCAGGCTCCTAAAGTCTACTCGTTGGGTCAACAGGATCGGTTGCTGGTGCTGCTCCTCTCCGTCAAGTCGTCAACAGCCAAATCCCGTGTATTGCTATGCAGTACGTAGGTAGCCATATAGACAGACTACCAAGAGTATCTAAGCACTGATTTTTCTCTCTTTCTCCCTCTTCTTCTGAGCTGATCTAAGCACTGCTTCGAACTTGTTGAGTACGACTCGGTCCTTTAGACGAAGTTGTTGCTACACGATCTCGGGCTCATCTGCGGCCCATGTGCGTACACGTTGCCTGAACATGGAGATTGGACATTGACTTTGCTTCCTTGCCGCCATATGTTTGGCTGCGCGAGCGCCTCTCCCGTCACCTCCTCGATCATGGCCTTCTTCTATTCAAACATGGTCTTCGCTTTGAGTTTGAGCTTCTTCTTGATCTGTCATCATCAACATGTGAAATCTCTCGGAGCCTTGCATGCCTCCTTGGCATCCGAGCGCTTGACGTATGCCTCCTCCTTCTTCGCTAAGATGTCTTCGAATCTCTTCGTCGTCTTAGCCGCCGCCTTCTCGTTTCGCCCTCTCCTTCTCCCACTTTATTTCCCCGGAGCCCTCTTCTAACTTTCTTGTGCGCAGGGCCGTACGCGAGAAAACAGGGGCCCGGTACAAAATCAAAAATTAGGCCCTCAATAGCAGTGGAAATTAGGAAATGATATTAAAAAAAGGAAATTAGGACATGTTCGCAGTACAATTGTTTGAAGAACTACTCCCTCCGTTTCTAAATATAAGGTGTATTAGTTTTTCAAAAAGTCAAATGACACCTACGACCAACTTTATAGCAAAATATATAAAGATTTACAACACTAAATATATAAAATATAAAAATATACTTCATGGGCAATCTAGTGATAATGGTTTGGTAGTCTAGACATTGATATTTTTGTTTATAAACTTGGTCAAAATTAGATAAGTTTGACTTTTTTAAAAAATAATACACATTATATTAAGGAACGGAGGGAGTACATCTTACCGAAGAGGGATTCTCGTTGCAAATAAAAAGTACTCCCTTCTTCCGAAAATACTTGTCATCAAAATGGACAAAAAAGGATGTATATAGAACTAAAATACATTTAGATAAATTCCCTTTTATTCATTTTGATCACAAGTATTTCCGGACGGAGGGAGTAATACATTCTATAACTAGAAGACATTGCAAACAAGAAATCTAAGAGGCAAATACCATTTACTGTTTGGGAGTATGAAAAACAGAACATAGAAAAAAAAGGATGAAACACCTTTGATAGATTTGGGAAGGAGATATGAGGCAGCAGCACGTGGCGCTATGATAGTCCGGTTCAGGGCCTGGTCTAGTCGTCCCTCTTGATGAATCAGAGACCAAGCGATCGGGCTTTGGCCTCCAACTCCAATCGTCGCAACCAAATTTCTTGCAGGCAAGCAGAAACTGAGAAGAGATACGAGAATTCCGGATGAAAACATCGAATAACCAGATGGCGGATTGACGTGGTACGTACCTATTCAGGTTCAGTGGAGGAACGGATTTATTTTCGATAATGCGAAGGAATTAATCCACGGCATAAGAACAGCAGCTTGGATTACTTGAAGAGAAAGGGATGTGTGCTGAAGCCGTTTAAAAACTTGCGCTGGAAGTGCAGGAGAAAGAGAAGAAGAGTGTTCTTTGAGAAGGAGAAGTCGTGCGCGAGATGGGCTATTGGAGTTACTCTCAGTGCAGGTTCCCAAGCCATACGACTACCAATACTTGTCAAATGCATTGATTAGTCACCCGGCTGCCATTAGTACTTTCTCCTTTGAGGAAAACCGGATGTGTAGTGCTGCTACCATGTGTAAAATCGGGGGCCCTAGTAATTGGAGGGCCCGGTGCAGTTGAACACCCTGCACAGGCGTCCCGTACGGGCCTGCTTGGGCGGTTCTTTTGTTGGGTCAGTTGGATCACCGATTTCTTCCTCGGTGCCATGGGTGACAGATGGGTGACGGTCTTGACATTGTATATGTTTCAATTGGGTTGTTCACTGAACTTGAACCAACAATGCGTGATCGTGAAGTTTTTCTTCTCCAACTTCAAGAACACACTATACGCACGAGAAGGCTACAAAATAATGCATTGTCAACAATGCATATCCGGCTATGAAACAATGCATACCCCACTACAAATTGTCAACAAAATAATGCATATCAGGCAAATGTTCTACACAATAATGCATATCCGGCTACAAATAATCTACACAATAATGCATATCCGGCTACAAATAATCTACACAACAATGCATAGATATCCGGTTGCAAATTAACGACAAAACAATGCATACCAAGCTACAAATCAATGCATGTCCAGCTAGAAATTATCAACAAAACAATGCATCTCCGGTTGCAAAACAATGCATATTTGACTACAAATCATTAACAAAATAATCCTTATCTGGCTAAAAAATAATGCATATCAGGTGACAAAATACTACATTTTTTTTACACAACAATGCATAGATATCCAACTACAAATCATCAATAAAACAATGCATATCCTGCTACAAATTATGTACACAACAATGTACAGATATCCGGCTACAAATCATGAAAAAAAGACAATGCATATCCGGCTACAAAACAATGCATATCCACCAAAATGATCTACACAACTATGCATATCCGGCTACAAAATGATCTACGAAACTATGCATATCTGGCCAAATGATGTACACGTATCAATAACTTATTTACTTGGTGATTTGCGCACCACCTGGTCACCGTTCGATGAGTTGCCTGAAGTGGTCGCATACTTCGACATGGTCTCTTGGATGGTGTACCATCGGTGGATGAGGGACTTCCATTCATGGTTCCCGATGACACCGTCGGTCTAGGGCTCGAAATGCTTGTGTTCATTGAACCAAGTGTGAATGTCGACCCAAAGAGTTGTGCCCTTTTGCTATGTGCCATGGATCGGATCGAGGCTAGTGGCCAACCATGCATCGCACAATAGCTCGTCCTCCCATATGTTGAAGCTTTCTCTTCTAACCCTCTTCTTTGGATCACTGCCATATTCATCCGGATCATTCACACCATCCTCCTCATGTTGCTGCTGTCCGGCCCAATCCTGCTGCGTGCCCGGCTAGATGAATGTGTTAGACTCGGTGTAGCCCGGCTGGTGAACGTGCTGGACTGGGTGTACTCCGATCTCGGCTAGGTATGAGCCGGCATGGGTGGGCTCTGAGTCATCCACCTAACTGTTCTCATAGAAACCTTCTCCTCTGCCTCCCTCGTGGATGATGTCAAACATCTCCCTGTCCGCATCATCGTACGCCAGCTCGCTCGCTTTAGGCATATCGACGAACAGCGTGCAGGTACCCAGCTACTCCCCGCTCGACGCCCGCGTCCGGACAAGCTGTAGCGATGAACACTCCGAGAAATGCAGTGGTGCCGCATTGATGTCGAGGATGAAGGGCACTTGCCCAACGATGAATGTCAGGGACTACCTATGGAGCCTTGTAATGCTCCGTTCATGGCGTCCTCTGCATGGCCGGCGAGGGCGGTGCGCGCCCGCGGCCCAGGCCTCGACCTCCACCACGCTCGCGACCAGCACGCACACCGCCTCATCCGCCACCAGTATGCCCTCCGCCGTCCTTTTGCTTCTTGAACATTTCCACCTTTGCAGCCTTCGCTTTGACGCGGCGATTTTTCCGTGTCACCGACTTGACCTTTTGAGCGAGCGTGATCCTTGGATCCTCCACCACCTTCGGGTGCGGCAGGTTCTCCTCTGAATCCATGCACCGAGGGCGGGAGGTAAGAAGAGAGTGGGCGAAAAAGGGCGGGAATTGGGTGGAGAGCGGTGGGATGGAAGAAGATAATGGAAGATTTTGCCGCACAAACAGTGCCGCCAGCTACAAAAGGGCGGGCTCCGCCTCAGTTTTTGGTTGGCTCAGGGTATCGGAGTACTACGACGCTCATGTCCGGACTCCCAAAAAGCCCCCCGGGTTTGGTTCCGGTTTATAGGAAAATTCTGGTTCGGACTGTGTCGCGGACCGATGGAGGTCGATGTTGGATGGCTTGCGGAGTCCTGACAGCTGCATCTAGACGAATAGCGACGGTTTAAGGGTCGGCATTAGAGATGCCCTTACTCGGCCGAAGGTGCACGAGATTGCTTGGGGCCTATTTTGGTTGCTCCCCCTAGCACCCCGTTGTGCTATTTACACTGTTAAGGGTGTGCCATGTTTTTCTTAATGTAATTGTATTATTTTTATTGATCGTGCTATGTTCAGTTGTCTATCTATTGTACTCAATATTAATGCCCTTTGGGTGTCTTTATTTAAAGAAAAGGTGTGCCCATGTCTTGCTTGAGAGCTCCTAATTCGCACGCAGGTTGCCTAGTTAGCCACCTAGCACATACTCTCGCTCCCCAAATGTGTGCTATGGGTCGGTCCATATGGGGCTGGATGCCTCTGTTTCTCTTTTCATTTCTTTTTGTCATTTTTGTTTTATTTTCTTCCATAAAAATTGTTTGGCATTTGATCGGAATTTCAAATAATGATTGGTATTAAAAAAATGTTTTTCAAAATAATATTCCTGAGTTTGAAAAATTGTTCACGATTATACAAATGCTCGCCAGTTCAAAAAATGTTATCAAATTCAAAAAGGTTTAGGATTCGAAAATATAGTTCATGATTTCAAAAATGGTTCCGAATTAAAAAAAAATCATGATTTTGAACAGCTGTTTGCGGATTCAAAAATGTTCAGAATTTTATTAAATAATATTCTAAAAATCGAAAAATATTCAAGAATTGCAAAAAATAATCATTGATTCAAAAATAATGATTAAAAAGTGTTCTTGAATTCGTAAAAATGTGCATTCATTCCAAAAAAAAAAATTCGTCAACCAAAATTATTCATAAATTTAAAAATTGCACCCACAAAATATTTTGGCGATTTAAAATGTGTTGGGTGATTCAAAAACAAATGTTCACGGGTTTCTTAAGAATGTTTACATTTTATTAAAAAAAATTACTAAATAATTGTCACGAAATTGAATTTTTTCCACAAATTTGTATGAAATATTCGTGTAGTTGAAATATGTTCATGATTAGGGATATTTACATTTATGCCCCTAATTTGCGTCCACTCTTAGGTTAACCCCTAACCTTTTGATTTGCCAAGTTTGTCTTATAGGTGATGACATGTGCATGTAGGTGATGTTTTTATGATCATTTTGATGCCTCATTTTGCATTCTTCTGAGTTCATATGAACTTGCTATGAATTTTCAAGGTTTTGGTCAAACAACTTTGACCAGATGGAAGGGCATTAGTATGACCTAAAATGCTTTTTAGGGGAAATTTGAGCACATAAAAAAGTTGGGGGTAAATTTGAGTATTGGGTTTAGCGGCACAAATGTGAATTTCCCTTATTATTACATAAAAATGTTCAAAAATTCCAAAATTGTTCATAATTTCAATAAATGTTTAAGATTTTTGAGAAATTCATAATTTCTGAAAAAGAAATTCGAAAAAATAAAAGTAAAAATAAAACAGGAAAAATACAAAGAAGAGTAAAAGCAAACATGAAAAAAGAAAAGTAAGAAACGAGAATGAAAAAAATAGAAAAATGGAAAATCCATAAAAAAACATAAAAAGATTCAAAAAAAAGGAAAATACATACCAGAAGAAACAAAGTTAAGCCATTCCTTGTGTACATGTGGTCGCTAAATAAAGTTCCACGTGCCTAATAAGATTGTCAGTCTTGCTTATGGCGAGACATATGGCTGGCTGGCTTGGAAGCGAGCGGCAGACTAGACCGGCTCAGCGTGAAGAAGGCCACAGGCCCCAAAACCGCTTGTTTGTTTCACTATGTCTTTTTGTTCACATTTTGTTGTTTTGTGCTATTTTATTTTTACTTTTTTTACTTTCAGATATTCTTAACATACAGGAGTATAATTTAAAATGTTCTCATATTTTTTAGAATGTTAATCAAGCATCTAAAAATGTTAAACATGTACACAAAATATGTTTATAGAAAAAGTAGACATAAAAAATATTTTGAAAAAATGCTACACATGTATTTACAAAATGTTTTATGCATTATATAAAATATCCATGATGTATACAAATTTTTTATAATGTGTAACAAAACATCTAGACATCAAAACAATATAAGTTTAGAAAAAATGTTAATATTGTATTTTTTAAAAACTGTGTATATGAAAATGTTCCAGATGTATACAAAAAATGTAGAATGTGTAAAATTAAATTTGATATCGATAGAAAATATTTTGGAAAATGTTAATCATATATTTGTAAAACGTTACGCGTGTACACAAATACTGTTTCAAATGTATGCGTAAAATGTGGAATATGTACAATAAAATGGGAGTAAAAGGGAAGAAAACAGATGAAACCCAAGAAATAGACAAAGAACCCGAAGAAGAAAAATGAAAAAAAAATTGAAATGAAGAAAAGATACAAACTGTTGAAAACCAGAAAAGAAACAAAGAAAAATATTAACAAAACTGAGAAAATCGGTAAATGAAGAAAATATACAAACCAGTTAAAACCGGTAGAGAAGCCTGTGAAGTAAATAAATGTAATGACAAAACTGGGAAATAAGGAGAAAAAAACAAACGAAACCCGCGAACACGGACAAGCAAAGAACAACATAAAATTGGCCAGACCAGTACTATATCACACAAGGAAAACTTAAGGCGGCATGAGCATACATCTTGCTTTAAGCGAGATATAGCTTCCATTTAGTGTTATGGGAAATCCTGTATGACACGTGCTGTGTCTAGTTGACGACGAAATCACCGATTGAGTAGTATTCCAAGATCACTTTCACCCCCAGGATGGGACAAGTTACGCACTGCATGCACTTCACTTGTCGTAATATGAGAGGTTTTCCCTTTTTTTTTAGATCTGTTTATTCAAAAAAATAATCTCTTAAATTGTGCGTTCAAATGTCGAACCATTTTCATCATTGAATTCCTCGCGTCTAGATCTTCAAAACTATATTCTATGTTGATAGATTTTGACGAACTTTTCGTTATAAAAAAAATGAACGAAAAAACCAAACTGGGAACATATATATTTTTTCCTTTCTGAAAAAAGAGCGACCATGCCTCTCGCTAAAGCAAAACCTTGCGTCGTGCGGAAGCAATACCGTGCTTCTCGTGGAAGAAAAATAAAAATAAAAAACATTTCCCTTTTCCGAGAGTGGCTCTCGCAGAACTAAAACCATGCATTTTGCAAAAAAAAACATGTTTTTCCATTTTCGAGGGGCACGGTCGTGCCTCTTGCGGAAGGAAAAAAAAGTGTTTTTACATAAAAGAAATTCCTGATTTTTTTCCGTCTTAAAGCTAAGAAAGATCGATGGAAAACCAAAAGGCCGAAAACCCATGCGAAAAATAAATAAAAATCCGGAGGAAACACAAACAGCGCAACACGTAACAAGTGATCGTTGGAGGCACTCGAGGGAACGATCGTTAACTTGTTGCTCTCAGTTGGCTAGCATTGGCACAAACATCACGAGTGAGTGATTATCTAGGCCGGCCTATTAAATCGTTTCAGCGATCCGGGTTCTTGAACCTTCCCAGCTGCGTTTTTTGCTGCCCAAAAAAAAGTTGTTTTCCGGTTTTGAGAACCATCTAGGAGGTTTTTTTATCTCGTTTTTGTCTTTCTTTTTCATTTTTCATTTATCAGTTTTCTTGTTTCTTTCTTTGCTTTTCTCTCCTTTTTATTATTCATTTTTATTTTCCTTTCTATTCTCGTTTTATTTTCTAAATTTATTTCTTTGTTTTGAAAAATGACTGTGGTTTCAAAAAATGTTTGTAAATTTTAGAAATAAGTTTTGATCTTCATAAATTAATCTATAGTTACGACAATATTCCCATTTTCAATTTTTATTATATTGAAAAGTTTTCATTTTTTGACAAATATTGGGGAACTTAAAAATATACGAACTTTTGAAAAAATAGTTAAGAAATTCAAAAAATGTTCATATTTTCATTTCTTCTTCACAAATTCAAAAAAATGCGCGGTATACAAAAAAGTCCGTAATTTTTTATTAGTTTTAAATAATGTTTATATATTAAAAATATATTCGCATTTGTATTTTTTTGATTTTTTTTAAAAAGGTCATGTTGTTATGTTCTTAGAAATTTGGAAAATAAAATGTTCCCGTATTTCAAAAACATTCACTGATTCAAAAGATGTTTGTATTTCTTAAATACTGTTATTAAATTTGAAAAATACTCATGTTTAAAAAATGATCTTTTTCCAAAAGCAATAGCGTTGAAATTTCAGAAAATGTTCAGAATCTCACGTCGCTGATAGTTCTGAAGGTACATCGCTACCAATTGTTCAGCAATGCTCGTGTAATTCATTGGTCAGAAGTGCACGTTCGATTCCAAGCAAGCGCATTAATTTTTGGAATTTTCTTTGAGGACAGTGCACTGTAGCCGTTGGGCCAGCCTAGTTGGCAGCCCTTATGTGTGTCGCTAATGCGTCATATAGGAACTCTGGTGTTAATGGCGGTTGAGCACGGCTACTTTTACAGAACAGAACATCACCTGCGGTATCTCTACTTTTCTCTGCTTATAAAAGGGCGACTGTCGTGGTTCTAAGTCTGACAGTGAGGGTAGGGGGTACGAATGGAGAGGCAAGGTTCTAGCTATGACGAGGTTGTACACAGAGTGTTTAGCGAGTTCAGGCCCTTCTCGGAGGAAGTAAAAGCCCTACGTCTCGATGTCCGAGGGCTTGATCGACTGATGTGTGTATGTATGTGTTACAGAGGTGCGAACCCTTGTTCTGGAGGAGGGAGGTGGCTTATATAGTATGCCAAGACCCCAGCCATACTCCATGTTACCAAGGGCTTAAAGATACATTAAGGCAGGCGTTATTGGTAACGCCTGCAATAAAGGTTAGTTAAGGGGTTAATTACAGCGAGTAAATATAAGACCGTTGCTGTTCTGAGAAACGTTTAGTCTTCGGGGGTTGGGTGCTTGATCCAGTCGAGTGGAGTTGAGTCGTCATGGGTACATGAGTCAGTCGAGTGGAGTGTCACCTTGGACCGTCTCAATCGACTGTCTCCACCGTCGTGGGTCTTGTCTTTTGATCTCCTAGGATAGTGACCTTGGGAGGGGCCTTTAGGTCAGGCCTATGACCCTACCCTAGGTTTGTAACCTCGTCAGTAGCCCTTGAATGGATCGGGGCTTGAGCAAGGGGATGCTGAGGGAAGCTCTGGTCCTGACTCGACGTCCTTAGGGAACACTGTTTTGGAGCTTGTGGCTCGGGCAGGCCTCCCCAGTTGTATCTTGGTCGCCTCAATCGATTCTGAAGCCATTGGTGAATCAGTTGCCTTTGCGTCGACTAGACGTCTTGCGTCGATTGGGTGTCTTGCATCGACTGAGTTTTGCGCCAGACGTCGGGCGCCATGAGCGCGTGCTGTTTTGACGGAATCGGTTGCCTTCTGTCCGCCGGATTCGGCGGGGCTTTCGAAATTTGGGGGAGCGTGCGGGACGGGGCGTGCCGCATCAATCGGAGGGGTGCGGTTCGAACGCCTCGATTCCCGCGCCCCCTTTTTCGCCACGTATCGCGTCAGCGCCTGTTACGGGATCGGATAAGATCGCCCGGGGCCACTGGTCCGCCACTCGACCGAGTCGTTATAAATGCGCCGAGTCCGCTGCGGGGGGTACTGTGCGCCTAGCTTTCCCCCGTTCGCCTTGTCTTCTCCGCAGCGTCCTCGCTTCTCTGCCGCGCCCCCAATCCTCCCTGCTTCTCTCCGCCGCAACTGCCGTCTCGCGAGCCATGGTTAAGGACAAGACTGCGGCCATGGAGCGCTCCAATAAGGCGGCGTCGGGGAAGGGGCGGCGAGCCGGCCGGGTCGGATCGTCGTCGAGGTCCGTGCTCCCCGCTGGATGGATCCAGGGGGATTGGATCCGGTCCACCGTCGTGGTGGAGGATCTGGAGGAGCTGGAGGAGGAGGGGCTGATCGCCGACGGCTCCTGGCGGGCGCCGGGAGGAGAGCTCGAGCCCCAGCCGCGGGAGGGTGAGTGTGTACTCCACGCCACCCACGTCGACCGAGGTTTTTCAACTCCCCCGCACCCTTTCTTCCGCGCATTTCTGATCTTCTTCGGTGCCCAGCTGCATCATTTCACGCCCAACTCCATCGCCTTTCTCTCCGCTTTCGTTTCTATGTGCGAGAACTTCCTCGGTTGCCGACCGCACTGGGGTTTGTTCAAGCACATCTTCACCTGCCGCTCCCAGACTGTCAAGAGAGTGAACCCGAGTGACGGCAAGACGCACGTCCTCCAGGCGTGCGGCGGGCTCGGGATCCAGCTTAGGAATAGGAGTGCCTTCCCCCCCATGAACCTTCCAGAGTCGATCCAGGGCTGGCAGTCGACTTGGTTTTATTACAGGGACAGTCCGACTCCGGGTCAGTCGACTGGCCTTCCTCCATTTACCCTAGGTCGAGCCAGCCCGCCTCCTTCGATGGTAGTGAGCAAGGCCGAGATGGCCGAGGTAGACATGCTGATGGAGAGGGTCGTCCAGTTAGTCCGCGAGGGGGTCACGGGGATGGACTTGCTCGAGGTGTATATCTCGCTGAGGATCCAACCGCTCCAAGCCCGGGACCACCCGATGTGGCTGTACTACGGCACTGACTACTCGTCGCGAGTCCACCCGGAGGCGGCCGACCCGAAGTACGTGGTGCAGTGCTTGAAGAGCGTCACCGGGAACAAGGACAACCCCAGGGGGTTGGGGAGGATCATCCCATTCGACGCTGACCACCTGCCAGACAAGGTTAGCCTTCCGCTTCCGAGCGGCATATCTGTCGATTGATTTGTGATATTATTGATGGTCTTGACTGGAATTTGGTGAACTTCCTTTCTTTGCAGATATATACGGAGATGTACTCGCTGCCCAACGGAGACTTGGGCCAGGGAGTCGAGGAGGGTACGGGCGATGCCGCCGAGTGGAAGTCAGAGGAGGAGACCGAGGAGAGCGAGGAGTACATCAGCGGGGAGGAGGTCGAGTCACCTCTCCGTGCCGAGCGCCGCTCCAAGGAGAAGAACGACCCAGGGGCCGCTCGACCTCATGTGGGTCCCTCGGGGTCCCGGACACCCAAGCGTACCCGCACGACTACCCCCGAGCCAACTGAGAAGACGCCCAAGCAGCCCAAAGTCACCACCACCAAGCCCCAGAAGGCCCTGCCAAGGATCAAGGTGGATGTACCCATCGCCTCCACGTAAGTGTCGCTCGGGCTTGCTTTTCTTTGTTCCTTGGGGGTCGACTGCAGTTTTGGTCGACTCATTTCTTGACCGAATTTTCCAGAGCTGCCGCTTCCACGACCTCGATGGACATCGACCGGGGTCGGGATGACGAGGAGATCGTGGATGCCGCGACATCTCGAGCAGGTATGAGCTCTATGAGACTCGTTTTTGTCCTTCTTTTCTTTCGCGGGCGATAGTCGATTGACTTGTGATGGGCCTCGAACCCCTCGTTGGATTACCCCAAGTGGAAGGTGTAAGATGCAGTAAGTAGAAGTGTTTTCCCCTAGCAAAGATGCCAAGGATCGAATCCCCAGAGACTCCTAGGTTCAACAGGTAGGTGTCAACTGCTAACGGCGCAATTAGCAATCAACATGGACCTGCACACAGATACAAATAACTTTGCTCCCAACGAGTACAGAGAGGTTGTCAATCTCTCCGGCCTTGTAGTTCACAAAGGGTTAAAAGCAATATGATAGTAGTGATAGATAGTAATTTGCAATAGTAAGTAAAATAGCGGAAAGTAAAATAGTGTATGTGATCAATGATAATAATATGGACCGGAGTCACATGATGTTCACTAGTGATGTCTCTCTCCCAAAAGACGATAAAGCAGCTATGCGAGGTAACAAATTACAGCTGGGCAATTGACAGGACCACGAACGCAAACCAATGCTGACTACATTGCAAGAAAGGTTGAGGTTCAAAGCATGGGCGGTACGCCAAAGTAAGTAGACCGAAATCCATCTGCATCTACTACTAATCATCCACCTTGAGATATCTATCCAGAACATCTCGCTGGTATTAAGTTGCGAGTCCCACCCATAGTGTAAACTCAATGCAACAGACAACTGCATTAAAAGAACTTTGCGTAAAGTAAACAATCCTTGCACCCGCGGGCACAAGCACCGTTGTTTTCCCCCTTGTGGCAACAGCACATCCCCTAGACTCATGTTTCTGTCACTCAAGCTAGTCATCGAGGGGCATGAACCCACAATCGAGCATAACGTTCCCTCTTGGAGTCACTACTTACTACTCGGCCAAAGCAATAAATAACAACGGAAAACATGCAAGAATTACTTATGAACTAAAATATAAAAGAGGTGAATCAAATATATTACTCAAGATCAATCTGAACATAATCTCATAATCCATCGGATCCCAGCAAACTCAACATAGCAACAACACAAGGATTACATAGGTGCCTCGATCATGTAGGGCAGCTCACGAGGACTAATTAGTGAAGCACAAGAACGGGAGGAGAACATCACATAGCTACTGGTCATGGACTCATGGTCCAAGGGAGACTACTCACGAGTCATCCGGGAGGCGTCCATGGTGGTGGAGAAGCTCCCGGTGGTGATCCTCCCCTCCGGCAGGGTGCCGGGAAGAGTTCTCCTGGTGCTCCCGATCTTGGAAGCGGCGGCGGCGGCGGAACAGAGATGGGATCGCGAAAAGAAGTCCTGTTTCAAGGGTTACGGGGGACCCTTTAAATATCTGCCAAAATAGGGCACCGGGGGGCTCTCGGGGTGCCGAGGCGCCCCCCCGGCGCGGCCCAGGGGGGGCACGCCCACAGGGCGCCTGGGGCCCCTGTGCCCCCCCAGGCTCCCCTTCGGAAGCAGTGTCGTTCCCGATACGCTGATTTTTTATATATTTTTCTGGATTTTTCTGGGCAGTTCTCGAAACGTGAAAACCTGAAATACAAAAACAGCCGAAAACAGAAACTGGCACTGGGGTGCACTGGATTAGTAAGTTAGTCCAAATATGATCAAAAGTGTATGCAAGTGTATGAATATCATAGCAATATCACCCAAAAGTGGCATGGAGCAAGCAGAAATTATAGATACGTTTTGGACGTATCAACATCCCCAAGCTTAATTCCTGCTCGTCCTCGAGTAGGTAAATGATAACAAGAATAATTTATGTGGTGACATGCTATTAACCATATAAGACTTTCTCATAGTCATATGACAAAAGCTTACTGAGACAATGATTCTAAAGTAATTAAGTTGTCTCAAGAGAAAATCACAAATGACTGAAAGTTTTACAACATGAAACTGAAACATCAAAAAGATTTGCAATGAACATGATGTGCAAATATGATCAAGTGATATCTAGCTTGCCCCCTTTAGTGATGCAAAACATAAGTGCAGGGGCACCTTCAAGGTTTAAGTGATGACTAGATACAATCATTTCAAAATAAACGATATCACAATCATGCAAAAGACAATGCTACTTTGGGACAATGCACATTACACTCAGAATGACAATCATGCTCTCAGTAGTTGATGCTTGAAGTGCTAGAGCTTTTTATTTTGAAACATGGAAGCAATTGTGTCAACGGTAGTAGTACTTCATATGTGTCATGCATAAAACATCTTATAAGTTGCAAGCCTCATGCATCGAATACTAATAGTGCTCGCTCCTTGTCCTAATTAGCTCGGATCCCCATGGGTTATCATTGCATTGCATATGTTTTTACCAAGTGTCACAAAGGGGTAGCACCGTTGGATAAATGTAGCACCGGAGACTTTACAGAAATTTCGTTTAGAGGCTTGCCATCGAAGCGCGCTTGCCTCAGGTAGGAACGATACTTCATCAACGAGTGCTTGAAAAGTGCAACCAACCCTTGCTTGTCTTCACAATCCAGTTTGGTCCTCGCCTATTTAAAAGAAAGAAATCTTGTGTCTTCTGTCAGCAGAAACATATGCAGCAATGATCATGAATAACATTAGTACATTACTTACACGTAAGTTGCAGAGGAAGACTAGAAATTGTTCTGTGTCTGCGGTATAATCTTTCCATGAAGGAAAGATGCGCACAAAGTTCCTGACAACAATATAAGCTTTGTCTTCTAAACCGGGAAGAAATGGAACACGGGTCATATTTGCTGCAATTGGGGCTCTCTCTGGTTCGAAAAGGGATTTGGCAACTGGATTTGGTGTACTCTTTGCTGGAATGGGGGTTTTGCGTCGTAGAGCTAGTGCTATGTCAACTGGCATAATCATAATGTTTGCTGCAGTTGGGGTCTGCTGAGTTGGGGCATCAGAAATGACCAGTGTAGTAGGGCTAGAGTCTGCTAGAGTTGGGGTGTTTTGTGGGTCAGGTGATATTGCAACTACACCTAATGGGCTATTTGATTTATCAGGTGCCACTACCTTTTCCAAATACTTTGCTTGTGCTCCTCCACGATCAGCAATCACCATCTTCCTTTTGAACGTCTGATACACAAGAACATCATTTGAATGTATAAATATGGTATGATGATAGATGGAATATGTACTGAAAATGGATAGGCAGGGCGTGTTCACATACACGATGTGTAAACTAAGCTAATGGCAGTTCAACAAAGTAGAAGCAATGCAAAGCATCAGTTGCAAGATATGTGCGACAAATATAACCTTGAAAGGTTAGAGCAAGCACCTTGATGGGTGAATAAGATAGGGCATCTTCCTCTGACTCCTCCACTAGGGGGCTACATTGACTTAGGTCTCCCTCTAGCTTAGAATCACTGTTAGGATCATATTCTGAGCATGAATCTATAGGTGGAGAGCTTTTGCATTGCATTGCATCCAGACTTGATTTCAGTCCCTTAATGCCAAGTTTGACAGCCATGGCATTGTTCTGTTTATTCTTTTCATGCGCGCAAGCTCATAATCATTATGATGCTGTTCAGAATATGAGATTCATGAAAACATAAAAAGTAGTCAGATTGTCTATGGAATGCATTGTGGATTCAACTCGAAGATTATCTCCCTATAAACCCCTGCATATGCAAAGTTCACCCCACAACCGTGCTGACCAGAACACACACAGAAATACAGACCCCTTATGTCTCTATAACAGGCAGACACACATTTTAAAACTGAAGTAGGAACATTAGAATCATATGAAATTCGTATTTGAACAAATAAATAAAGGAATTATGAGTGGCATAATGTTTAGCTTCAAGGGTGGAGTGTTGGTAGTGCGACACAAAGCAAGTAGGCAGATTGTATTCCATGTAAAAGATCGAAGCCTATGTAAAAGCTGAAATGACACTTTCTTTCTATACAATGCAGTGTTCGTTGCCCACACATGATGGAAGAGATCACATAGAGAAATACTATTCACTCATGTCTACGGTTGCAGTATTTAGAAATAGGGTGGTCCACCCTACAACAATATTGACAACAAATATGACAAGGCAAGCATAGATGTAGCGAATCAATCATTTACTTGTGAGCTTACTAGGACAAGTATGCAGAATTGTAACTACAGTAAGAGACTGTCCAAAATCTGAATCAAGAAGTTTGTCTAGCACTTATTGTTTGCAACTAATCGATGTGAATAATTGAATATTATATTGAATGAGTAAGAAAAGACAAGTAAAATTGTCAACAAACCTGGCTTGCAGTAGTAATCTGGGTCAACGTCACTACGACCAACAATCCAAAATGACTAGTGTCTGTTCCTAGGGCCGGAATTTTGAAAACCCTGTGAACTTTACAGGTACTAAAGATTACCGAAATACATTTGAACCATTAAGTGTAGGTAGCACTGAGCACACAACAAACCCTAATGACAATCCTGCCTAATGAGTAATGAATCAATTAGAAAATGGGTGATGAGGAGTGGCTGCTAAGTGTTGAGGACTTATCTCAGGATAAATCAGGTTGGCTTAGTGAGTGTTGCACGCCTGAGCCCTGAATGGAATGGGAAGGTAGGCACGGCGGCGCGCCGGGGCAGCGGTGACGCTGTTGGGTGAGCAGCTCCTGGCCTCCTGTTAGTCTGGCGTCTCCTCCTAGAGTCATGCCGTCAAGGGATGGCAAGTCGCTGGCGAGGCAGGCGGCTGGGGGCGAGTAGAGATCGGAAGCGCGCAGCAGAACAGAGGGGAATCAGGGCCTGGGACGACCCAAAATCCTAGGGTGGGCTAGCCCACCGTGGGCACCCTGTAGAGATACACACCCGAGCGGTGAACATGCATTTTCGAAACTAATTTAGGAACATTTAGCTGACCAATTAAACGAATCTGTTTTAATAATATCAGATTCGTATTTGAACAACTAAGCTTGTTTAGCTTGATGGGTCGAGCACTGCTATTATGACAGGAAGCACGTATTCTGATCGTATAGTGATCATAAAAGGGGGAAACCAGAGAAATGGTATTTAGCAGTTATTGTTTGCTTCGAACTAAGAAATAAATTCTAAGAGCTGAAAAGAAAGTAGAGTAACCAAGTTAAGATCTATTTTCTGGTTGAGATCAAAAAGTTGAGGAGATATGAAGTACCACCTCTCTTGCGGCGCCGTGTAGGCATCAGGGGTGCGATGGCTGTCGGTGGAGTTGAAGCAGATCTGATGGTAGATGGGTGCATCGGGGGATAAGTCCCATTGCGGTGGAAGAGAAGGTCGTGTGAGCGGCCCCGGCAAAGAGGACGACAACGCCGATGAAGCGAGAGGATGTGATGCAAGGCTCTTGGTCCGTCGCCGTGGATGATAAACGCCCATCTCTAGCAGTGGACGACGCGGTCTTGGTAGGCGCTCTGGCAGGGTGGAGGACGGCGGCGATGGATGTGGTGGAGGACGACGGCGATGGATGGGGTGGTGGACGGAGGCTGGTGTGGGGATGGTGTTCTAGCGCGGACGGTGTATGAATGGAAAAATGGAGGGAGAGGTACGGGGAACCATGTTTTTAGGACGCACTTTTCTGAAATATTGGAAAGTTACAAACTTAGCCCCCGTTTAAAATTTGGATGTCTCGTCGGTTGGGGATACGACGGTAATCTCACATCTCGCCAATATTTGCCAAGAGAGATTTCAGGCGAGGAGAGGGTGGTTGGCGCCCATGGTTGGCGCCCACGGTGTATGAACGGGGCTGACAGGTAGGGCGGTTGTGTCACGTCTGAGTGAAGTTACAAACCTGCCCCTATTAAAAATATTTGCCTACATCGATTTCGGTGAGTCGAGTTTGTTTTGCCACCCATCGTGTATGAATGGGGAAATGGATGGAGAAACAGAGGTCTTTCGGACGAGCTTGAATCAAATGTGTTTTGCCGCCCATGTTTGGCGCCCACCGTGTCTGAATGGGCTCAGAGGCCGTCGTGTCACGTCTAATTGAAGTTACTATCCTACCCCTATTTAGAGCTGTGGAAATCGGGCCGATGGATTGTCCGTGTAATTGGTAGACATTAATTTCCATCTCCTAAACACTTCGCTTCGGGCAGCCAACGTGGGAGTGGACATTTTGCCGCTTCTTTCGAATTTCGGGACAATAAGCATCCACGTTTACCCTGATAAGTAAATTCGAATCCATTTTGTATTCCTATACGAATCTTTATAAATCATTCTATGTGTTTTTATATATATTCGAAAGGACGACAAAGATGTATTCCACTGTCATATATGAATATGGTTTACAAATGCCGATACTCAAATTCAGAAGCTAGAATCCAGTTTAAGGTGAATTCGAATATTTGGAACACTTCATGTCCAACTCAAATGTCACACGCAACATAATGTGTACACCCATTTAGATATGTACACAAGCGATGTATCAAGATTCAAATACCGAGTCAATCAACCAAGAATGTACAGAACTAATAGAGATATAAACACTTATAGAGTATATGGATCAATAATATCAACTGACATACATAAGCCAGGCCGCTGTACTTTTCTTTGCTACAACAACATCCTTTTTTTAGCCAAGCTACTATAGCATCTTGGCCCTTTCCGATGCGTGCCACTTATGGTCCATCTATACTACTATTATTGCTGAATGCACATTTAGCCCGATTGGCATATTTGTAGGTCTGGAACAGCAATCAAAATGAAATATCTCCGAGTCTTATCAATTAATACAGACTTGTGCTCAAATAAAATTACAAACCAAAAAACAAAAACAAAAAACAATTATTACACGATCTCTAAAAAATGGTTTGATTGATTACATGAACAAACAACACAAATGTTATTCAACGATGGAAAGAACATTTCACCTATGATTTACCAAGTGGGAATTTAATTTCCTTTTTTCCTTCAGGACCTTAACAACATGGTCAGTCTCAGCTTGCTTCGTTTTGAAATCCACCAAATATTTAATGGTTGTCTTGAGTACTGCTAGTGATTGTGCTGTTTGCTTCCTCAACATGTCAACTTCATATCTAAGTGCAGAAGCAGAATCTCTTTCTACCACTAGTTTAGCCTCTAGAGCATCAGCAGTTGGCAATTCATAATGCACGATTAGGCCAGTGCCACTGCTGTGGGATTATACAACGTCCATGGAGACCTCGCTCTTTGATCTTGGGCTAACCTATTTTTCCATTAAAGTTCCGATTGGATTCAGAAAAGTTGAAGTTAGCAAAACATCTCAACTAGGAGTTATAACAGCAAACCAGTTAAACAAACAAGGAATTAAAGAGTCTCAATTCGATGCTGAAAAGTAGTTATTAACATCATTGTAATCCGTTGTTGCAGCAGCAAGGCAGTTAAACAAACAAGTAGCTATTTAAGTTAATGCAAACATGTAATTCTTAACATTAAGTATCAAACACATAGATAGGCGCAGTCTATAATAGAATTAACAGGATGTGGCATTATGTAATCAGTACCAAACTAAATTAAGCCAAGCAACGTAATTGATTTTTTTTTTGCAATAAGTGGCTAACTAAAATTCTGAGAAGCAGGTAACTGAATGTACGCTGGTTCTTTGTACAGGCACACTGCAATTTCTTTTTCGCTTACAAGGTTGTACGAAGGAGTCCATGGCATCAATTGCTTGGATACGCAGTCCCAATACTTCTTTCTTCCCACACTGCATTGGTAAGTCGAATGGTTAATCTGGTAAGATGGTGCATCCTTGGTATGTTATATGAGGATGTGTGGTCAGACTAGTTGTAGCCACACACATCACACTAGCTTTTATTGTATATTTCATGTGATTACTTTTGGCATATCGAGATCTAAGCAATCTACAATAGGTTGAAAGGACTGCCATCCTTCACATTATTGGCGAACTCAGTTAATAGAAACAAGCAATTCAACCATTCTGTGGGTAAATCAAAAGCGTCACTGGAATATTTTTCACTACCCCTATCATACACGCTGTAACACCCCAAAAGTTTAATTACTTTTTCATGAATTAAAAATTTGGCTAGAAATAAAATTTTGAATTATATTAGGTTCTTTAATAATTTTTTGAGCCTTTTCTATACCTGTCTTTCAAAAATCTTCTCTTCATATAAATTTTTTTTGGAAATATTTTTGTGGGCTCTGACTGTATCTTGGGTCATTTCATTATTTGTTTGATAACATTAGAAATTATTCTCATAATAAAATTTTGCCTTAGAAATTTCCTTTAATAGCTTTTGTAGTGTTTTAAATGCTTCTGTTACACTACTTCTATTTTAAATAATTCTCTAAAAATTTCCACCATAATTCTGGGAGGTCATGTGATGCCTATATGTCACATTGGTGCAAAAACCCAACTTGGTGTTTTGGAAAATTTGAGTGAACCATCCACTTTTTTTTTGTTTTGTCCATCTTCTAGGTTTCTACTACAACCCTATTATTTCTTGCTCCAAAAATTCTGAGCCTTGGCCATCTTCTAGTTCCTCCTACCAAACCCTTAACTCCAGAAGATCAGATCCATTAGCATCTTTTAGACCCACCAAACACCCCTCTGAATATTCTGTCCAGAACTGAATTCCAGTACAACTTGCACTAGCAAGTATTTCCTTTTCCCAAACTAACTCCACCATCATCTCTATCATCTAAAGAGACCCCATCCTGCCAACTTTCACACCCAACACAACTTCCTACATAGCCCTATCATTTCATCAAACACCCTGTGGGCATGGAAGGAAATTGGCCTCTCTCTTAACTGCATTAGAGACTTGCACTTTTGGCCAAACCAGCATGTCCACGATCTCTCTCATGCCCTAAAGCACCATCCTGCTAAGTTGCAACTTGTTCGAACGCATGTAGATGCCATTGACATTTCAGCAAACAAGTGGCGTGCGTGCGTAGAGCGTGGCCAGAGCACGCGTATTGCAGCCGCTGGCATCAAGCTCCTGTCGCCACTCTACTGCCTCCCCTGCTCGCCCGAGTCTTCCTTTGGATCAACTTGACCTCCATTTACTTCCCCGACACCTTCCCTTGGCCGCTTGCGCCGGCCACCACCGTCCACGCCGACCCGAGCCGCCGCCCGACGAGTCCCGCATCGCCACGTCGCACCGACCGTCAACGCTCTGGACGCGTGGCTCGCCCCCGAGCCAAACACGACGCCCGCCATCACTGCAAGCCACCACCGTCCTCACCAAACCCCGCCGGCCTCGCCACCGGACGCGTCTGCCATTAATGGCCGTCGCCACTGTATGCCATGGACGGCGCCGTCCAGGCTACCTGGCGCCTCCCGGGGCAGCCAGCTCGCCAGGGGAGTAACTGCGGCCGGCCACCGTCCGCTACCGACCCTCACCGGCCACCAACGGCCTCGCCACCGACCGCGGATCGCCATGAATGCACGCCGCCGCCGTGTCCGTTCTCTGGAAGCCACGGGAACCGCCTTCCCCGCCTATAAAACCCCTCCTCGAACTCGCTCCCATCATCAGCAACTTCCCTCCCTCCTCATCAAGCCGCCAAGAGCAACCCCACGGCCGGGAAGGGACAACTTCCTCAACTCCGGCCGCCTCTGCCACCAGCACCTCGCCAATGATTCCAAGCCAACCACGACCTTCCCCACCCTGATTTCTTCACCAATATACTCATGGAGCACCCGCCGAGCTGTTACTCTCACCATTTTTCCCGGAGAAGCACCATGGGCGAAAGCCCCATTTCGGCGCCGCCGGAGTTTCTCGGGTGAGCTCGTCGCCGGCAAGATAGGGCTCCCCGGCGACCGTGCCACACACCGGCCGAACCCCCTCTCTCCCCTGAGCACAACGGTGGGCTCAGATCCACGGGAGGTGCCGCCTATCTCCGGCGAACGTCGCCGAAGCCCCGCCTCTGCCTCTGTCCAGGCGCGCGCAAGGGAGAGGACGAACCCGACAGGTGGGACCCACCTGTCGGTGGGTCACTGGTTCGCTCCCGTGCGGCTGGGCAACTGGGCTCAGCCCAATTACCTTTTCAGCTAATCCGCGCACAGGGCGCTTCTCTACTCTCTTCTTTTTATTTCTTTTCAGTAGCATTCAAATAATTCCGCAGAGCACATTTCAAACCCAACTCCAGTTATTCTAATTTCTGTAGGTTTCTAAAATCATGATCTGTTTATTTAAATTAGGTGAACATTTTTTGTTATAATTAACCTCTGTTGAATCAATTAAATATTGCTTTTAATCAGTTGCTCCAGACTTAGATATTCCATAAGTAATTCATATGAACTCTAAATAAATTAATCCTTTTTCTGATATTCCTTAATTATCCTCTAGTTTATTTTAGTATTTATTTCAAAAAGTGTTGAAATACTTTTTAGTGCTGTTTTTGAATTATGTGGTGATTTAGATATTTTTGAAAATAGGAAATGAAGGGGGGATGAATATTTCAAACTTTTGGAGTGCACCCAATATTTCTGCATGCTCAAGGCAAGCATTTTGAACACTTGATATGGTGAATGTTTGATAATTTGTTGGTTAGAATATTTTGAGCAAGGTTTGATACTATTAATAAAAATTGCATATGAGTAGGAATATTTCATGCATGCATGTTCATGTAGATATTTTCTCGTGCATGCATTTTGCAACATGCATAGTTTGTGAGCATCCAGGAGTGTGCTCCTATTTTGGACGTGCCGTTGGGCACGGGCCATATTTGACACGGTGGTGTCATGAGATATTTGTGGAAGCAGGCAAGGGTTGTGGCCCTGTCCTGGTGATACTGTTGAGAGAGTAATTTTGTTGTGCTAACCACTGCAGGAAACATAAGCCTCCTGAGTCGACCGTAGATCGAGTCTTGTTCCGGTAACCCCCACACTTGTTTCGTACTACCACTTGTCCCTGCCTCGGGTAAGGTATGGTTTAGTAAGTTGATAACCCCTTTCCATGCACACACCGTACAGAGGGCCAGGATGAGGGTTTCCAGAGCCCTGGACTAAATCCAGTCATCAGGTCAAGGGGGCATGGGTGTTTCCGGTTGTAGCCGAGAGGGAGTGTACCCTTGTAATCCGCGCGTTTGAATAGTGATCCCATGCTATTGGAGGTTGTAGCCTTCCCACTTAGAGTTTTACTTAACTGTTGTTCTGGGTGATTCCTGGCAGCAGAAAAGTTAAGCTGGTGTGTGCTGGTTAGGTGTGTTTTCATCCCAAAGACCATAATGGGAATTAGTCAGTGTCCCTATACTGACTAAAGAAATCCTATACTTGTGGGTAAAGAGTACACCCTCTGCAGAGTTTGAAACCTATTTGAATAGCCGTGTCCGCGGTTAAGGATTACAGTCTGGGTTGGTCAAGTGTCGGTCTTAGAGTCGGTCTCCGGAGGAAATAATTTAAAGCTGAGCATGAGTATTATGCAGGATGATTATCATTGCTACTGGTGTTACTATTAGTATATTTGATGATATGATTATATTGCTTATGAACTAACCCCCTGCTCTTATTATACTTTCCAGAGTGTCTCAGGGGCTGGCTAGACTACCCCGGACACTCGCCTTTATTTTCAAGTCCTTTTGTGGCGTCCCTCGAGTGTCAGGCGGTTTATCACGCCACTACTCTTGTGGATACCCGACTGGCATTTCTTTTCAAGTCCTTTCGTGGCGTCGCCTGAGTTCTCGGATGGTATCGTCCGATTACTCTTTTAGACACCCGACTGGCATTTCTTTTCAAGACCGACCGTGGTGTCACTTGACATCCGACCGGCATTTTCTTTTATATTTTATTAATGCTAATATTTATTTTCTGCACTAACTATTATTCACCATGCCATACTTTATTTCCTGTCAGCATGCATTTAACATAAGTCTATCATGAGCACACGCATATAGTTTAATTTATCATGACTATATAATTGTTTGATGCTTTGGCTATATCATTTGTCCATGATGTTTGCGAGTACATTCAAACGTACTCACAGGCTTGTCCCTGGCTATTTACTTGGCCAGGTTATGGGTTCTACAAGGAGTACCACAGTGACGTCCGTGCGAAGCCTAGGAGTGCAGCCACGCGGGATAGGAGTTATCCGGGTCAGCTGTTCCTGTTGGAATGGAGCCCCATTGATGTGGAGATCCACAAGCCAATTCCTTCATCCAACCCCGGAGTCATTGTTATATCAGTAGAACTTTATGGTCTTGTATCAAATTCTTGTAAATGCTTGGTAATCTGTAACGAGGATGTGTCCACCAGTAACAGTAATCCTGGGCTGGTGATGACACTAGGGGTAAATTTCTGGAATATTATGTTCCCGAAATCCGGCCCCGACAGCCTTGGTATCAGAGCCAGGCTAACCATTGGCTAATCCTATCTTAGCCTGGTCACCATCCCTAGGTTTCCACACCATCCACATATTTTCCTGTCCACAGACAAGTCTATCCCACCCACAGTGGCAACCGACATCTTTTGATAGCCGGTGCCCAACCTATCAGTCTATCCATAGGCCGTGTGCCTGTGCCAACACCTGAGCTTCCCCATCCACAAGCGTGCGATGGAAGACTCGGCTGACTTATAAAGGAAGCCTTACCCCAAATTCAGCACATCAACGCCTCATTCCAAGTTCGATATCCAACCACCAAGATGACAGGCCCCATCGTGCACAACGAGACCACCGCAGTCGAGCTTGAAGGCTTCGTAGCCGTCCTCGCCAATCTCACCCGTCGTGCTTTTAGCATCGACGAGCCACCGGAATATGTCGTGTACCAAGAGCACACGAGTAATTCCATCCATCACTTCTGGGCCACGGTGCACATCTACGGAAGGGGCACCACATCAGAGCGTCCCTACCGGTTCACCGGGAGGACGACCTCCGACGAGCCCCAAGCCATCCAACTTGCAGCCCGAGAGGCTATAGTTCATCTTCGGCACCTGTCGCCGAGGGTTAACTGCCGCTCATTCTACTACTACCCTAGCCGTGAAGGCTATGGTAGCCCGACCCAGGTCGCCACCGGAGACCATGAGTCGGATCCTACCCTGGTGCATCTGGTGCGCTACCTGAGAGCGCAAGAGGCACTGTTCGATCAGGTCACTCTTGATCTGATTGAGACCCGCAGGACGCTCGCTCTCCTGACCCCAGCAAGGAGTGAAGCTGCACCCTCCACCGACGCCCCGATAATGCTGCTTGGAAGGCCGGTTGAGCCCCCAAGCTCTGACCATGTCACCTACCCAGGCAATGCCTTCGCCTCACCCGGAAATCTCCGTCGTCTCTTGGAGGCCTACTCCAATGGGACGGTGACCTCGACACCCCGCGAAGGTCACCACCGCTACTCCAGCCCTGTAGCTCCCCATCCTACCCCAGCCAGCTCCGACGCGGAAGCGCACGGAGACGACTCGGCATCCGCAAGACGCGCCAGGATAGATATCAACCAGGTGGACTGAGTCCACCAGAATTGTTATCAAGCCCTAGTGGCTCGGTTTTTCCTTTAGTTCCGTAGTAGCTGATGTGTGGCGTAGTGAGTTTGTAGACCCCCTGTGTGTCACCATCTAGTAGTATGTGTGATCTGGCATGAATTGCTTGTTGAGTGGTTGCAGAGTAAATTCTAGACGGGACCCCTAACCGACACGCACAGTAACTTGTCACTTTTCTTTTGGGGTTTGAGGCCTGAGACTTTGACTCAGACAGCCCCGCGCCGGAGTCGGTGTCTCGGTCGTACCGGCACCACTTCATGTTTCATGACCCAGGCTCTCTATAAGAGGCCACGCTCATTTTTCCACACCAGCAACCATCAGCATCTAGCACTGCCTTTTTCCTTTCATCCACACATGTCTCACCCCGGAGCTTATCTGAGGAACCCCGAAGCAAGACCTGGTAGTTTTGTTATGTTATTGTGGGATTTTACCCGCAATACTTTTGGCTCCACCCATCCACCCCTGTATGAGCTTTTCAAATCGAGAATCACTCCTGATCTCTCGAAATACTGGGCAGCTGTACATATTCCACCAGCAGATTTAAACCAAGGACCTCCCTATGTGATTTTCATCGGGAGATCTATGCCAACCCCAGGCATGGCCATCGAATCTGCTGCGTATGAAGCAGTCACCCGTCTTCGATTTGCGGTGCCCTGTGCCAACGCAAGGGAATACTGCTATTTTCCAAGTCGCGCTGCTTTTGGAGCAGAAGCTACGTTCCGCTGTGGACGTGCGGAGAGCGATCCAGCCCTGGTCTATCTCATTCAATATATGATGGCCCAGGAGCGTTTCACCCAGCAAATACTGGAGTATCTCCACTACCTTGCTGTTCTGAATCCCCGGATCGCCATTGGAGGACCCCCTCTGCCAACCCAGGAGGGACACGTCCTTCGTTTGCTCCCTCCACTTCCTCCACTCTCTCCGGAAGAAGAAGGATGTGTTCCAATACCGGGAAGCTTTCCGCTTGACCCCGTAGATCCCGCTTTCGGACCGTAGCGGTCGTGAGTGCGTTTGTGTAGCGTGTAGTGTTTGTTTGCATGATGTGCTTTGTTTGTTTTGATTGTATGTCATGAATGTATTGCCCTGTTTGCATTTTTGCATATGAGTGTTTTGTCTGTGTGGTATGTTTTTTAATTCTACCGCCTTAACAAATCTCGAGGACGAGATTTTCTTAAGGGGGTTAGAATTTGTAACACCCCAAAAGTTTAATTACTTTTTCATGAATTAAAAATTTGGCTAGAAATAAAATTTTGAATTATATTAGGTTCTTTAATAATTTTTTGAGCCTTTTCTATACCTGTCTTTCAAAAATCTTCTCTTCATATAAATTTTTTTTGGAAATATTTTTGTGGGCTCTGACTGTATCTTGGGTCATTTCATTATTTGTTTGATAACATTAGAAATTATTCTCATAATAAAATTTTGCCTTAGAAATTTCCTTTAATAGCTTTTGCAGTGTTTTAAATGCTTCTGTTACACTACTTCTATTTTAAATAATTCTCTAAAAATTCCACCATAATTCTGGGAGGTCATGTGATGCCTATATGTCACAGTGGTGCAAAAACCCAACTTGGTGTTTTGCAAAATTTGAGTGAACCATCCACTTTTTTTTGTTCTGTCCATCTTCTAGGTTTCTACTACAACCCTATTATTTCTTGCTCCAAAAATTCTGAGCCTTGGCCATCTTCTAGTTCCTCCTACCAAACCCTTAACTCCAGAAGATCAGATCCATTAGCATCTTTTAGACCCACCAAACACCCCTCTGAATATTCTGTCCAGAACTGAATTCCAGTACAACTTGCACTAGCAAGTATTTCCTTTTCCCAAACTAACTCCACCATCATCTCTATCATCTAAAGAGACCCCATCCTGCCAACTTTCACACCCAACACAACTTCCTACATAGCCCTATCATTTCATCAAACACCCTGTGGGCATGGAAGGAAATTGGCCTCTCTCTTAACTGCATTAGAGACTTGCACTTTTGGCCAAACCAGCATGTCCACGATCTCTCTCATGCCCTAAAGCACCATCCTGCTAAGTTGCAACTTGTTCGAACGCATGTAGATGCCATTGACATTTCAGCAAACAAGTGGCGTGCGTGCGTAGAGCGTGGCCAGAGCACGCGTATTGCAGCCGCTGGCATCAAGCTCCTGTCGCCACTCTACTGCCTCCCCTGCTCGCCCGAGTCTTCCTCTGGATCAACTTGACCTCCATTTACTTCCCCGACACCTTCCCTTGGCCGCTTGCGCCGGCCACCACCGTCCACGCCGACCCGAGCCGCCGCCCGACGAGTCCCGCATCGCCACGTCGCACCGACCGTCAACGCTCTGGACGCGTGGCTCGCCCCCGAGCCAAACACGACGCCCGCCATCACTGCAAGCCACCACCGTCCTCACCAAACCCCGCCGGCCTCGCCACCGGACGCGTCTGCCATTAATGGCCGTCGCCACTGTATGCCGTGGACGGCGCCGTCCAGGCTACCTGGCGCCTCCCGGGGCAGCCAGCTCGCCAGGGGAGTAACTGCGGCCGGCCACCGTCCGCTACCGACCCTCACCGGCCACCAACGGCCTCGCCACCGACCGCGGATCGCCATGAATGCACGCCGCCGCCATGTCCGTTCTCTGGAAGCCACGTGAACCGCCTTCCCCGCCTATAAAACCCCTCCTCGAACTCGCTCCCATCGTCAGCAACTTCCCTCCCTCCTCATCAAGCCGCCAAGAGCAACCCCACGGCCGGGAAGGGACAACTTCCTCAACTCCGGCCGCCTCTGCCACCAGCACCTCGCCAATGATTCCAAGCCAACCACGACCTTCCCCACCCTGATTTCTTCACCAATATACTCATGGAGCACCCGCCGAGCTGTCACTCTCACCATTTTTCCCGGAGAAGCACCATGGGCGAAAGCCCCATTTCGGCGCCGCCGGAGTTTCTCGGGTGAGCTCGTCGCCGGCAAGATAGGGCTCCCCGGCGACCGTGCCACACACCGGCCGAACCCCCCCTCTCTCCCCTGAGCACAACGGTGGGCTCAGATCCACGGGAGGTGCCGCCTATCTCCGGCGAACGTCGCCGAAGCCCCGCCTCTGCCTCTGTCCAGGCGCGCGCAAGGGAGAGGACGAACCCGACAGGTGGGACCCACCTGTCGGTGGGTCACTGGTTCGCTCCCGTGCGGCTGGGCAACTGGGCTCAGCCCAATTACCTTTTCAGCTAATCCGCGCACAGGGCGCTTCTCTACTCTCTTCTTTTTATTTCTTTTCAGTAGCATTCAAATAATTCCGCAGAGCACATTTCAAACCCAACTCCAGTTATTCTAATTTCTGTAGGTTTCTAAAATCATGATCTGTTTATTTAAATTAGGTGAACATTTTTTGTTATAATTAACCTCTGTTGAATCAATTAAATATTGCTTTTAATCAGTTGCTCCAGACTTAGATATTCCATAAGTAATTCATATGAACTCTAAATAAATTAATCCTTTTTCTGATATTCCTTAATTATCCTCTAGTTTATTTTAGTATTTATTTCAAAAAGTGTTGAAATACTTTTTAGTGCTGTTTTTGAATTATGTGGTGATTTAGATATTTTTGAAAATAGGAAATGAAGGGGGGATGAATATTTCAAACTTTTGGAGTGCACCCAATATTTCTGCATGCTCAAGGCAAGCATTTTGAACACTTGATATGGTGAATGTTTGATAATTTGTTGGTTAGAATATTTTGAGCAAGGTTTGATACTATTAATAAAAATTGCATATGAGTAGGAATATTTCATGCATGCATGTTCATGTAGATATTTTCTCGTGCATGCATTTTGCAACATGCATAGTTTGTGAGCATCCAGGAGTGTGCTCCTATTTTGGACGTGCCGTTGGGCACGGGCCATATTTGACACGGTGGTGTCATGAGATATTTGTGGAAGCAGGCAAGGGTTGTGGCCCTGTCCTGGTGATACTGTTGAGAGAGTAATTTTGTTGTGCTAACCACTGCAGGAAACATAAGCCTCCTGAGTCGACCGTAGATCGAGTCTTGTTCCGGTAACCCCCACACTTGTTTCGTACTACCACTTGTCCCTGCCTCGGGTAAGGTATGGTTTAGTAAGTTGATAACCCCTTTCCATGCACACACCGTACAGAGGGCCAGGATGAGGGTTTCCAGAGCCCTGGACTAAATCCAGTCATCAGGTCAAGGGGGCATGGGTGTTTCCGGTTGTAGCCGAGAGGGAGTGTACCCTTGTAATCCGCGCGTTTGAATAGTGATCCCATGCTATTGGAGGTTGTAGCCTTCCCACTTAGAGTTTTACTTAACTGTTGTTCTGGGTGATTCCTGGCAGCAGAAAAGTTAAGCTGGTGTGTGCTGGTTAGGTGTGTTTTCATCCCAAAGACCATAATGGGAATTAGTCAGTGTCCCTATACTGACTAAAGAAATCCTATACTTGTGGGTAAAGAGTACACCCTCTGCAGAGTTTGAAACCTATTTGAATAGCCGTGTCCGCGGTTAAGGATTACAGTCTGGGTTGGTCAAGTGTCGGTCTTAGAGTCGGTCTCCGGAGGAAATAATTTAAAGCTGAGCATGAGTATTATGCAGGATGATTATCATTGCTACTGGTGTTACTATTAGTATATTTGATGATATGATTATATTGCTTATGAACTAACCCCCTGCTCTTATTATACTTTCCAGAGTGTCTCAGGGGCTGGCTAGACTACCCCGGACACTCGCCTTTATTTTCAAGTCCTTTTGTGGCGTCCCTCGAGTGTCAGGCGGTTTATCACGCCACTACTCTTGTGGATACCCGACTGGCATTTCTTTTCAAGTCCTTTCGTGGCGTCGCCTGAGTTCTCGGATGGTATCGTCCGATTACTCTTTTAGACACCCGACTGGCATTTCTTTTCAAGACCGACCGTGGTGTCACTTGACATCCGACCGGCATTTTCTTTTATATTTTATTAATGCTAATATTTATTTTCTGCACTAACTATTATTCACCATGCCATACTTTATTTCCTGTCAGCATGCATTTAACATAAGTCTATCATGAGCACACGCATATAGTTTAATTTATCATGACTATATAATTGTTTGATGCTTTGGCTATATCATTTGTCCATGATGTTTGCGAGTACATTCAAACGTACTCACAGGCTTGTCCCTGGCTATTTACTTGGCCAGGTTATGGGTTCTACAAGGAGTACCACAGTGACGTCCGTGCGAAGCCTAGGAGTGCAGCCACGCGGGATAGGAGTTATCCGGGTCAGCTGTTCCTGTTGGAATGGAGCCCCATTGATGTGGAGATCCACAAGCCAATTCCTTCATCCAACCCCGGAGTCATTGTTATATCAGTAGACCTTTATGGTCTTGTATCAAATTCTTGTAAATGCTTGGTAATCTGTAACGAGGATGTGTCCACCAGTAACAGTAATCCTGGGCTGGTGATGACACTAGGGGTAAATTTCTGGAATATTATGTTCCCGAAATCCGGCCCCGACACACGCAAAAAGGGGCGACGCCACCATAGGGGCTGGTATGGGCGGCCGCCTCGGGTGGCTCAAAAGTGTGCACCTAGTTTGAGTCGTCCAGGTTGGCCCAGGCTAGTTTTGTTCGTCCCAACGCACGAGCAGGCAATGTAAAAAATGAAGAAAAATGTTTCAATTTGGATAGGCCAATAACATAAGTGCAAGGCAGTCCCTATAGCAGGCTCGCGGCCCAAACGAGCGCCTCCCATATCGACCGACATCAGGAAAAATCCCAATTCATCCGCTCCAGCCTCCAGTCTGGTTCGCTCCTAACCTAGCCGCCGTTGGACAGACCGACACAACACTTCCTCGCGCCCTCGTTGGAGGGCGGTCGCCGGGCTTCAAGCGAACGGAAGGACAAGAATATGAAGATCCAACCCTGGGTGTCGCCTGCGTGGGAGGCAGCGGCGGCAGCACGGGCATGGCATCGAGCTTGCGCAAACGGGCAGTCGCAGCTTGCAAGAGTAGCATGCGCAACGAGCAAGTACATCACATACCTGATTATATCTAATTCAACTCTTTAATTTCTAGCCAATAGTTAAACCTAACGGTGTTGTAAAACTGCTTGTATGTAGGTAATCTATGAGAAAATGAAACCAATTTCTACTTATTTTATAACTCCCCCAATCAATACTGAACTGACTGAATCTGATGAATCTAATCAAGTTTTCGGTGCAAACATCCAAGCTCATGTTGTTCTTGAGCCTGAAGTGTCTAATGAACAGACTGGTAATGAAGGATTTGATGCAAACATTTTACATGCTCCTGGTGATGAACATATAGTGTCTAATGAGGCATCTAATGCAAGCATTTTGCAAGCTCCAATTGAAGGATTTAGTGTCTAATGATGATCCGCTATGTTGAGAGAGACATAGAGATTTGCAGGCATTGATGACAAGCAAATTATAGTGCATTTTCATGGCTTGAGGAAACATCGAGGCCATCTACCAGAAAGTCCCTGTATCATGACAACGTAGCATAAATACTTTTCTAATATGTTGTTTGAAACTATTGGCACACTTGTGCAGGATAGATATATTGATATGCAGTTTGCGCACTGGTTATATGTGCAATTACACTTCGATATTTTCAGCCAGATAATGAATAATTCAAGCAGGTACAGACCATGTTTGTAGTCCTTGTACACCATGTTGCATTTTGTGTTTTTTGGTGCTTGCATCATGTAGTGTTTATAATCTAAACTACTTTGGATCATTAGCTGGTTTTCAAAGTGCATGTAGCTTCACATTTCTCAAGTTATGTTTATTTCCGGAGTGCAAGTGCCTTCGTATTTTTTAAGTTAAATGTTTGCCCCTGGTAACTTGAATTCGTGGATCCGCCACTGCACACAAATCATACACGAATGCCAGTACGAATTAAATGAAATGCAGGGACTTACGCTAGCTCGTTGTATAGGCTCACTGCAGCTCTGCTTCCGCTTGGGATGTTCCATGTACAAGTCCATGTTACCACTTTCTTGTATGTGCAGGCCTTGTGCTCCTTGCATCCCCCTCTGCATTTTTGACACGGCGAATGGCTGATCAAATAAGAGGAATCGACCTTGCTGTTGTACCGGAGGACATATACTTACAAGGTTATACGGGTGTGCAGGATGTGTACCAGATCCTGTAGCGCCGTCATGCTTCGCAAAAAAATGGATTTTCTTGTTTCATATGATATCTCCAGAAGAAATAAGAGTTAAAGTCAGAGTTGGATAGGCGTGTAAGCTAAGAGAGCAGTGAAAGGATATCCAAACATCATCGGAACAGTGCACAAGGGAGTGATGTGTGGATACCTAGTTCGGGCCGGCGTTTGGGCATGCTCGCCTAGCTAGAGTGTGGGTCACTTTAGAGTCGTTGAGGGTGATGCGCTGGCGTTGCCTGGCCGCGCACGGGTGCAGATCTTGAGTGCCAGCGGAGCGCTACGATGCGGTAGACGAGACCGTTGGTGAAGCCCCAGCGGCCTCGGGGGGCGGAGGTGCGACAATATGCTCGGTGAAGTAGCCCCGGTGAGTTGGGAGACGGCGTCGGTGAAGCGCACCTGATGCGGTGGAAGTCGGTGTCTGTGAGGCACGTCGGTTGCGGCGGCCGACGTTGTCAATGGACCACTCGGTGCGGTGGACGAGGGCGTAGATGAGGTAGCTCTGGTGCGGTGGTGAAGCGCGACCATCGTCTTTGTCGTCGTCGTCCGGCACAGAGGTGGGGAAAGAGACGAGACAAGGGACGATTCGAACTTTGCTTGGGTTGGCGGCGAATTAGGGATTTGAGCAATCTGGGCGCAAAAGGGGATGGTGGATGCTACCTCTTGAGCTTGCGTTGTATTCCCTCGAAGAGGAAAGGGAGATGCAACACAGTAGCGTAAGTATTTCCCTCAGTTTTTGAGAACCAAGGTATCAATCCAGTAGGAGACCACGCGCCAGTCCCTCGTACCTGCACAAACAAATAAGAACTTCGCAGCCAACGCGATAAGGGGTTGTCAATCCCTTTACGGTCACTTACGAGAGTGAGATCTGATAGAGATGATAATTATATTTTTGGTATTTTTGGTTTCATAAAACAGCAAATAAAAGCAAGAAAAGTAAAGTAGTTGTAGATTGATATGTTGAGAATAGACCCGGGGGCCATAGTTTTCTCTAGTGGCTTCTCTCATGATAGCGATATTCTACGGTGGGTAAACAAATTACTGTCGAGCAATTGATAGAAAAGCGAATAATTATGAGACTATCTAGGCATGATCATTGTATATAGGCATCACGTCCGAGACAAGTAGACCGAAACAATTCTGCATCTACTACTATTACTCCACACATCGACCGCTATCCAGCATGCATCTAGTGTATTGAGTTCATACGAACAGAGTAACGCCTTAAGAAAGATGACATGATGTAGAGGGATAAACTCAAGCAATATGATGAAAACCCCAGTTTTTTATCCTCGATGGCAACAATACAATATGTGCCTTGCTGCCCCTACTGTCACTGGGAAAGGACACCGTAAGATTGAACCCAAAGCCAAGCACTTCTCCCATTGCAAGAACTATAGATCTAGTAGGCCAAACCAAACCAATAATTTGAAGAGACTTGCAAGGATATTATGAGCACACATAAAAATTTCAGAGAAGAACCAAATATCTTTCATAGATAACCTTGATCATAAACTCACAATTCATCGGATCTCGACAAACACACCGCAAAAAGAGATTACATCGAATAGATCTCCTCGAAGACCGAGGAGAACTTTGTATTGAAATCCAGAGAGAGAGAGAAGAAGCCATCTAGATACTAGCTATGGACCCGAAAGTCTGTGGTAAACTACTCACAACTCATGGTGAGGGCGATGATGATGATGATGAAGGCCTCCGTGATGGATCCCCCTCCCGGAACATGCTCCAAGATGGGATCTCCACGGGAACAGAAGCTACGGCGGTGGAATTAGGGTTTTCTCTCTGCGTATGGAGTTTCTGGGGTACGTAGGTATATATAGGAAGAAGGAGGGCACCGGGGGCCACACGGGCTAGCCTCGAGGCAGGGGGGCGCGCCCTGGGAAGGGGGCGCGCCCCCACCCTCGGGGGTAGCCCTTCTGTCCCATGACTTGGTCCTGACGTTTCCCGTGCGTGATTTTCTCCAAAAATATCTCTCGCGAAGGTTTCATTTTGTTTGGACTCCGTTTGATATTCCTTTTCTGCAAAACCCTGAAATAGGCAAAAAACAACAATATGGACTGGGCCTTTGGGTTAGTAGGTTAGTCCCAAAAATGATATAAAAGTAAAAGATAAAGCCCATTAAACATCCAAGACTTCATAAATAATAGCATGGAACAATAAAAAAATATAGATACGTTGGAGACGTATCATTGGAGAAGGGAGATTTTGCAGGGCTGGAATTGAGGCCGCCAGATATTTCAATCAGAAACGTGGAAGGGCGAACTTATTTTGTCGTCGTCCTTTTTTGGGGGGGGGGGG
>LR738714.1:84526827-84551836 GCA_902687465.1 Secale cereale
GGGAGGAGCCTGGGTGGCTGGGTGCTAAGCGTCCGTCCGGCACATGCGACCACCACGACACGACCCTAGTCTGCCTGGTGCGCCTACATTTGAGAATGCAAACGAATCTTCTTTAATTTGCAAACGAATCTGTATCTATTACCATGCCCGTGTTTTCCTTGCAATAATTAGTCATTCGAAACGAGATACTATAAATTAATTAATGAGGAGTTATTTGAAAAAAAATCGAAACGGTATCCACGCTAACGTGGATTAGAGCGTGTGTCACATAATTAGTTATTTGAATTAGAGTGTGTGTGTCACATAGCGATCTCCAATTCTAACGTGAATTTCGCATTTCACTGTATCCACGCTACTTTTTTAATACAAATTCATATGTATATGATGAACACCATGATAGTGAGAAAACTTTTGGATGGATTCAAACATATGACCTACAAAATAGCACAACAAATCGAGTCAATGTCAACTTTTCGAAACATAGTATGGCACAAATTCGAAATAATTACCCATATGCATGGTCCTCAGTTCAAATCTTACAATGTACACCGAATTGAAACATCGATATTAAGTCTCGTACTATCTACATTCAAATGTTGTTTTTAGCCCCCCCCCCGCACACACGGTACATACTTCCTGTATCAGTCAATCTTCCTCTTCTAACCACCTTAGGAAGCTATCGGTTTCCAACACACATCCATTCTTTCTCTCCATGTTTCGATCTCTAACTCTCTCAACTACACAACCCCCTTTTTCCACTATGTTACGAAATGTATTTACCTCACACACACCCGCCATTGCACCTCATGTCGAGCTATCTCTCTCCCTCTCCCTCTCACCCTCTCGCGCTAAATACATGCATTGCCTATCTAGCCCCCAACCTCTCATGCGCACGCACGCACGTTGTCTATCTAGATCACTCCCTCAAGACTGTCTCACACTTTCTTCCGCACGGCGGGCCACACTCGCTCAATCTCGCTCTCTTTATCTTAGTCTCGTTTAACCTCATTTTCTTTCACACACAAATGATATATCTCCCTGTTCGGGCCTCGATCGACACACTCTATACTCTCTCATGCAGATTGTCTATCTAGGTCAGTCCATCGAAGCCGCCCCCTCTCTTTATACCTCATGACGGGCCACTCTCTCTCTCTCTCTCTCTCTCTCTCCCTCTCTCTCTCTCTCTCTCTCTGTATGTCTCGATTGACCTCGCTCTTTCTAAAAAAAAACGACATATCACCATGTTTGAGCCCAGTTCGACTTATTCACATTGTATACTCTCTCACGCACATTGTCTATCTAGGTTACTCTCTCCAACCCGTCTCACTCTTTTGATTGCACGACGACCCTATGTGATCGATTAACCTTGCTTCCTCCCACGCACAAAATATATCTACACGTTTGTGACTGGATCATCTCTCAAGCTCTATCTTACAGCCCTCACCCTTGCCAAAAGCTCAATCGGACAATATCTCTCCAGAGCATATATATTTTTTCAATGAATGTCGGACCACACTCACTTTGTCTCTCTATCTATATGTCTCTCGATTGACCTCGCTTTCTCACGCCGTATCTTCCACACATTGAAGCTACCTCTCCATCCCTCGCAAAGCCCGAGCTATTTACATTGCGAGGGGCACTCCAACCTTGGATTAATTTGTGTAGGCATTTATTCCGGTCGATTTAGATTATATATTCGTAGCATTCGGCCCACAACTACTCGAAACACGGTTGCAACCCCCGCAACTCCCCTAGTTAATTTCTGTGTGGCTCGGTCATCGCTCTCTCGCACGTCCTTTCTCGCCTTCAACGTCGCACCATGGTATTATTACAAAAACTCTGTTGTTCTCTTTAATTATTATAAATAAGCTACAAAACTACACACCGATAGTCCACTTGGAATGGAACAAATTTCGACCCATAAATTAAAGTGCTACAAACTACACACCGAGGGGCCCACATGTCATGAAACAAATTTGGACCCATATACAAATTAAAAAATAAAGGACGAGGATCGAACATGCGACCAGGGCCTTCAAGCCGCACATCAATATGCAACATACGTAGAACAACAATGTTTGTTGTACCTCCCTTTGTTCACATAATGTTTTTATATTACCACAACCTATTTAATTGATAACATGTAATATTATTTTTAGTACTATTCGCCTTCACTTACTGATGGGTTCCATGTGTGCTCTCTCTCTCTCATCCCCTTCTGCGTTTAGACGCACTGGCAAACATGAAGAACTCGCGGGCGATGTTGCCGTTGACCATATCTGGATGCGTTCAGAAGTTACGGCACTAGTTTCACGTGCTAGCAGCACTAGTCAATGTGTACGTGCAATGCACGTTAATTTAGAAGTATATTAAGTGCATGTGAATATCAAGTAGGATATTATTTGCGTGTTATTATGTGATTAGCACTATTTTTGGCATGAAATTAACTGCACGCTAAACGTGTTGAGCGCTCGACATTGAAGCAGTCTAGGTCGTGAGATGACAAGGAATACATGTGGCTTGATGACGTTTTATATTTAATTTGGTACGGCTCTAGCAGAACATTCAATCGATCAAACCATATATTTCGTTCAGTCTGACTCCAACTTTAAATTATACGACGGTCGATCTAAAATAAACGAAAATGATAAACGTTCGGATTTTAAGCATGGCAATCCGAACGTTTTTCATGGCAAATTTAGATTACGTGGCGGTGGCGGGGGCGTCTTGCGGTGGGAGGCGGCTCCTCTGCCGTGCTCTATGTGTCATCGGGCCACTGATCGACGGCGACAGCGACACCTTGCGTCGTTGTTGGTGTACTCCTGGACGTTGGCCTAGCTTCAAGGAAGGCCAAAATGTTCTGGACTTCGGAGCGAGTCAACTGGTGGGAGGAGGCAACTGGCGTTGGTGCAAGGAAGCGGTCGATGGTGGCCATCCATGCCGCTATGGGAGGCACTGGCACCCGCACGGGGACAGGCGATGTCAACGGCGCGGTGGAGACATTCGTGTGCACGGGCACCGGCACGGGCGCGCACGTCAGTGCACGCGCAGGCAGGTGCACGGGCACGGGCGTGCGCGTCAGTGCACGCGCAGGCGCATGCGCTGGCAGGTGCACGGGCGTGTGAAAGTCAGCGGGGACCTCGTGGAACCCCGTGGCATCAAGGTCGGCGACAATGTGCGGCTCCCAGCCCATCAATGCCATGGGGATGGGCGCTGACGCCGTCGGGGTGACGGGTGCCGGAACGGGAGCGGGGACAGGTGCGGCGTCTTCCCGCAAGGCCAGTTCAAGCTCGTCACAAAGCGCCTTATGTTCTTGAGACTCCGGCTGGGTGTCTTCCTCAGGAAACTGGAAGACTAAGGGCAGACCATCATGATGCGGCATGGCGTACGTTTAGGTCAGGCTGGTTGGAGGTAGACGACAGGAGAATCGGAGAGGAAGAGAGAAGATTGTAGTGATACCGGGTAGTGCGGGGTTGAATTTAAACTGCGGCGCCGGTGACATTAAAAGTGGGAGCAGTTGGGACGAAGGTGGGCGGCGGAGCCTGGTCAAAGGGCTCGCCTCCCGGTGAGCCTGCACAGTAGTCTGCTTGCATGCCTCCCTGTCAGCCGGCGCAGCGGTCTACTCGCACGCCTCCTGTCGACTCACACGCTTACTCGGACGGCACATGCCGATGAGTAGCGGGACTCTTGACGGCACGTAAACGCCCGCAGTTTCAATAGTGAAAGTGTTCGCCTTAACGTGACAGATCTTCGTTCCAAAATACCTCGGCTCTTCATTTGTGCAACTTGTCATAAGCAGCTTGTCTCAAATTGAAGAAAATAATTACGAAGTAATATTTGTGCCATATCACATGACCATGCTCAGTTTCAAGAATTTATGGTCACTTTTGGATTTTCTGAAATTTAAGATCCAGGATTCGAAACAATATCATAACCTGCATCATGCAATAAATTTTCAAGCCATACATCTGTCATGTTGTATTTCTTAAGAAAGGATTTGGTCAAACATTTTGCTTAGTTAGACTTCAGACAAGTTATATATGCAGAGCAAAAGGATAATCCCTCCGTACCAGTGCATTGCTTGATATATTAACTGAAGTACTAGGCACGAACAAACGGGCCCAATTCTGTGCTCATCCTGGTGTAGTAGTAGTAGTACTAGGCAATGCAGTTGACAGGTGACCTTGGCGAGCTGCGACCGAGGGAATTGAACCGTGCTCGGCACGGTGGGTAACGTTGTCTAGTTACTAAAGCATCCCTCCATTGTTCATCGGTAGTCATTATGGACCGGGGACATGAGGGGAATTTCCTAGGGCTAGAATTCTGGCCGCCAGATATTTCGACTCGAAACGCGGAGGCTCAACTGGTTGGGGTTGCCTAATGTGCGTACCACGCATGCGACTAGAAGGACATGAGCCAGGTTTTTTTATTTTTTATTTTTTTAGGATCAACACGAGCCAAGGTCTGGCTGGTACACTGTTGGGTCCTACCATTCGATAATACGAAAGGAACCTTTTAAATTGCCGAACGAATCTATGTGTATTACAATGCCCGTATTTTCCTTGCAAATACTAATCTCAACGTGGTAATTGATTTATGACGAGTTATTGAATTAGAGTGAGTTTGTGATATAGTGATCTCAATGTGGATTTCACATTTCATGGTATCCCTTGGAAGTTTCTCAATGCAAATTCAAATTTAAAAGATGACCAATATGGAGGTGAGAAAACTTTGTATGTATCAAGCATATGACCACACACACACACACCCACCCACACACGAACACAACAACAATCCAATAAGTATAGTGCATCTATTTTTCCAAACCATGCATGTATGACACGAATTCAAAAATACTCCTTCTGTTCCTAAATATCAGTCATTTAGAGATTTCAACAAGCGACTACATACGGAGCAAAATGAGTGAATCTACACTCTATGTCTATATACATTCGTATGTGCCAGTCCACTTGAAATCTCTAAAAAGATTAATATTTAGGAACGAAGGGAGTAAAATGTAAGACATGCATGGTCCTCAATTCAATATTTAAAACGAACATGAAACTGAAACATGAATATTAAGTCTAGTACTACAGTACATGCAAATGTTGTGTTTAATTAGGCGGAGCTATGATTGTCGGGGGTCACCCCCTCGACCTTAGATAAAATTGTGAAGCTCTATTTAGGGTTGTTTAGATTATATTTGTCCGCACCCTCCCAACCACCGATTGGTTGTGCACCCCCACCCCTCCTCCCCGGGAGAATATCATGTGCCCCCATACCTTAGATATGCCGATACGAGTTGCTTGGAGCTTGTAGACCAGAGATATAGCAGCTCACATGATGTCTTAATATTTTTACAGGAAACCTTGATGAGTTTGAGAATTGCACAAAATTTGTACAAAAACTACTCAGATGCCCTTGGATCCCATATCCAACGAACTCGAAGCTCATATCACCGTAGCATCTAAGATGAAGTAGGACATCATATTCTCCTCTATGTAAGAATATCATGTGCTACCACACCTTAGATGCTTTGGTGATACAAGCTCTTCGGAGCCGTTGGATTTGTGACCCAACACCTCCTCGATGGTTCGAATGGTTTTTTGCAGAAAAGCCCCCAAAGAGTTTGGCCACTGCTTACAAGCACAAAGACTGCTCAGATGCCATTGGATCTCAGATCAAACAACCTCGAAGCTCGTATCACCGTAGCATCCAAGTTGCGAGAGCACCTTATGTTTTCTCACACGGGAGAAATGAGGTGCTCCTGCACCGTAGATTCTATGGTGATACGAGTTCACAGAGATCTAGCAGCCCACAGTAGGAGGTTTGAATGTTTTGCAATATACGACTGAGAGAGTTTGGGAATTGCGCAGAAAGTACAAGTACTACGCATGTGCCATCTGATCACTGATCATACGACCTAGATGTTCATATCACCGTAGCGGGTAATTAAGCTACGAGGAGCACCTAATATGAGCAACGGGCTGCCGTTGGATCCAAGATGCAGTGGCACACACGAGGGCTGAATGTTTTATTTGCAAAAAAAAAAACCTTCGGAGAGTTTGGAAATTGCGCATAATTACAAAGACTACTCCCAAGCCATTGGTTTTCACTTCCAACAGTGTAAAAACTCGTATCACCATAACATCTAAGCTGTGGGGTGGATGTGATATTCTATGCCGCTGTCATTTTTGTTCGTAAACTTGCTAAATACGTGTAACTTGTGCCGTTACTTGTCTAACCGCACAAAGTGTTTGTTCAAAAAAAAACATCCTACACTGAAATATCGGAACAACACACAGGGGTCCCACTTGTCATTAATCAAATTTGGACCTAAAACTAACAAATATGAAAGACCAGATTCGAACTGGCAACCTGGACTACAAAGCATAAGTCGATAGCTTAAAACAACAATGGCTGATGGCTTTGTCCCATAACTCGATTTTATACAGTATTACGTTGAGTAGAGTAGAGGGAGTGCCTCGTCAACACGTGCATGACCGTTGACTCACTTACTGCTGGGTCCTAGGTCTGCGATATCTCTCTTCTCTCCATCATCTAACCTTTACACGGGCACACACGAAGAGCGGCGCTAGCTTGCCGTAATGTTATTACAACTAAAAAAAGCTTGGAAAATAGAAGAATTGCCTAGAACAAGAGACGTTGTGGCTGGTCGAGACGGAGCTAACCACACCTATCCTCTGTGCCATGTTAGCATGATGAAGCTGTGTGGCTAGTGGGGTGTTTTCGACCGATTGGCTGGAACCTGAGGTCGAACCATAGGTACTACGTCTGATATAGTAAATTTTTACACACACATTTTTCCTCCGTGCCGAGACATGGCACACCCTACGGCGCGGTTTCGGGGTCCTCCCGTGTGGTGCACGCATATATTCTTCCTGATGTGGGACGCCCTACCACGCGTTTTTGTCGAAGCAAGTAAATGAGTCGTCAAATCACGAAAGACCACTTTTACCGCCGAGTACATCAGTGAAGCACGGTGGCTAGCTAGTTGGGCTAGTTCGACCGATTAGCTAGGCCGCCGCCACATTTGTTTTTTCACCCCTTTTTTATCTACTTTCTGGCAGGTAAATTTAAATATCCACCGCGGCATTGCTCTGGTGTTTGAGTGCGGCAAGATTTTTAATTTTTTTGATTGACGGGAGCAGATGCGGCAGGATTTTTTTGATTGACGGGAGCAGGCGCGGCAGCAATTAGTCACGATGACTCCGACTGTAAAACCCACTGCTCCCTGATGTGAGAAGTCGTCGACTAGTGTTTTACCATGGTGAAAACGAAAAGATTCTCCGCTCCTCGGCTAGCCCCCTCCGCCTTCCCGTAGATTGCATTGCCTTTCAGCCGTTTCGCCCCCTGCATCACCAACATCGTGCGCCTCGAGAAGTAGAGGGACTTCGGTGGTGTTTAGGCGCCCTCTGCATGAGCATGTCCATGTCTTGGCGCAACATGACCGTTGGATCAAACTCAGACAGCGCAGATCAGTCACCGTAGCACAAAGCGTGTGGGTGTGTTTGGTTGCATTCTCATCTCAATATACTCCTCTGTCTAGGTGTGTAAGTCACCTTATGAAAACCAAATAATTCCAAAACGCTTAGGCACGATATATTAACTCCCTCCCTGTTTCTTGTTTTGTACATATCAACCAATAAGAGACGTGGGCCGTGCATGCTTTCACTGACTTGAGACTAATAAACATGACATGCAGTGGTTAGTTCATTGCATGCAATGCTATTAATTAGCAAAAAGACATTAAGTTTTCTCGTTTTCCTCTTCGCCTTGGTCGCAGTGCACAACGTAAGATGACTTACACACCTAGACGGAGGGAGTAATTGTTTCCTCTTCATGTATTTGTGTTAACCTACTAGTGTGGACTCATGCACCCTTCATGCACTCTGCTAAACACCCAAAAGTGGGTCGAGAAGGGAACTTTTGCTCCCATCCCGTGCACCCTTCATACACCCTGCCTAACACTATTCGTGCTTCATATGGTTCATGTTTCATGAAGTACTGTAGCACCGTACTCTCCGTGCGCTGTAGACCTAGTTCTGTTAACATTGATCTCACCATTCATTCTCGACCGGACAGTCGAGAAAGCGGTACTATGTTACTACATTACTGTTCATATAGTTGACATGCGCACAACATCATTTGTTATCATCATATCTTACTACACTAGCAACAAGATTATGTAGTACTGACGTATGAACCATTGCACATGCCTAGTAGTAGGAGCACTGTGTATGTTCAAGTGGCTGCCGTGTTTCGCACTCCTCCGTCGAAAGAGTGGAAACGCTTGTTGTGATCATTTTTTCTTTAGAAAAACAGTGGACACGGTCTACTGTGCGGATCCTCCTCGAGCCATGCACTAAATTACTCACTTTCGCCGACGTGTGGGACAGCCAGCATCGGGGTCCACCAGCCATGCACTAAATTACTCCGTAGTAGAGTGACGGTAGACTACCCCGATCGAAGCGCCATTGTAATGCCCAATGAGCCGTGAAATAAAAAAACCCTCCTTTCCAGCAGTAAGTTGGACGGACGAAGCAATCATCATTTCACTCTTCTCTCTCAGCTTCCTCTCTACCCAACTCGTTTCCCCCCCATCTTGTTCCTCATTTCTTCACGAAAACCCCGACCTGCTTCTGCCATTGTTCTTCTCTCCCAAAGAAGGAAAGGTGAGCGCATCAATGGTGTTGATTCTGGCCAAGGCCCGGTCTTGCAACCCCGAGACTGATCCTATAACTCCCTCTCTTTTCTTCTTTTGGGTTTGTGATTATGGTTTCTTTTCTTTTATTTCTATTTGACAGTTTCTTGATGGACGAAGGAGCACCGGCCGAAGTGATGTCTATGGCTCTGGCCAAAACCGTCGAGGCTCATGGTACGAAGAAGCGCAAGCACCCCGCCGAGACTACCGCAGACAAGCTCAAAGCCATTGCCCTGTCCAAGCCCCCCTCTCCGGGATCCCTCATTAAGCAAGTCCAGGTAATATCTCTTCTTGACGATTTTTTTCTCGATCTTCATCATGTTTTTTCATCTAACACGCAGTACTAGTACTAGTAGTACAACTTTCTGGGTGATCTTGCATGTGATTTTTGTGTGCCAAATGACGGTTCTAAATTCCTCTTTGACCAAAACATGCGAGAGGTTGACACTGATTTCTTATAGATTACTTTCAACTACTCCCTCTGTCCCAAATTTCTTGTCTTAGATTTGTCTAGATACAGATGTATCTAATACTAAAATGTGACTTGATACATACGTATCTAGACAAATCTAAGACAAGAATTTTGGGACGGAGGGCGTCATCCTCGCTGATCTCCCGCGGGCCGGTCTACTAGCAGCCCGCGCTACTAATGGCGCGGGAGCTCCAGTGCTACCGCCCGATGGACGACCTCTATGACGAGTGGCTCCACCGCATCACCGAGCTCGTCAACGCCGCCGGGGAGGTACCTGCACCAACTGTAATGCCCAGGATGGAGTTATACCTCCTACGTGTCGAGGCACGACTTAAAGGCATAAATCCATCCTAGAATGATCTCAAGTTCGGTAATCTTTGCACAACTCATGTAAAAGAGGGGATAGTAAACTGAAAATAGTTGGCTTACACTCGCCACGTCACAGAATTACAGTACAAGTCTCAAACATCATACATTAATAACATCACAACCCTCTAAGGGCAAAAGCCAAATGTCAAAGTACCAAACTTAGATAAAATAAGCCACAGGCGGATCGAATCCTAGTAAGAGTCTCCACTACTGATCGTCCGGGTAGCGCACATAGTACCGACTACGCTCCTCGTCGTACTCCCAATCCAGCTCGGTGCCATCACCTGGATAGCTCACAGCTGGACCTGCATCTGGTGTGTGAAGTAACTGTGAGCCACAGAGGACTCAGCAATCCCGTCTCCGGGTAACAAGACTATCAAAGCCTTTGGGTGAGGATAAGGCTGAAGAAAAGAACAAGTGTCTGCAGCAGCAACTAGCATCTAGCTTACGTAAGTGAGAGCGAGAAGAGAAGGCCTCGGCGAGAAGTGATCACGAAGTGATCCTAGCTACAAGCTCCACAAACATAACCCCTCCGTGTTCAACTCCCGAATCCCTATTCGGAAATTGACAGTCACGGAACACACGCTGGTAGTGTATTAGTAACATTGTGTCAAGTTATCTACAACCGGAATTAACAAGCTCCCATCTGCCACATAACCGCGGGCACGGCTTTCGAAAGTTCAAACCCTGCAGGGGTGTTCCAACTTGACCCATTACAAGCCCATGATCCGCGGAGTCGCAACTCCAAAGTGGGAAGACCCGAGTATTCTCGGAATCCCGTGCTCAAGTTAAACCGAACTAAGGTAAGGCTAATCCAGCAAATCCTCCCGGCATGTCGACACCCTGATAGTAGCCGCGCGTATCTAAGTCTCAGGACACGACCGGATGGGCGAAGCTACAGGACCCAATCCTCGAGTTTCCCCGTGGTGGTTCCCGCAGGCTCCCCGTTTGGGACCAACACCATCAGCACTGGCCCCCCCTGCTATGTAGAATTAAGAATCCTCGGGGACATGACCCCCTATGCAATTAATTAATTATTTAAGTTGTTATTATGAGGCAAATAGTACCAAATGTTGGGACTTGCTGAAAAAGACTTAGCACTTAGCGGTTTATCGAGGGGGTCCCATACACCCCAACCGTGTTAGGAACGCATAATCAAGGAACATAAAACCGGCTTATACGGATCCTAACGGCATGAGTGGAACAAATCACCAAGCAAAAGGCTTAGCCTTCCACCCTTGCCAATATATAGATGATTTCATTTTAAGCATTTATATAGTGTGATATAACCCAACCAAACTTCAACATGAAGCAAGCATCTTCGATCTTCACCTGCAACTAGCAATGCTATAAGAAGGGCTGAGCGAAGCGTACTTAGCCAAGCAACGGTTTGCATAGGTAGGTTGGTTAAACATGGCAATTGGTTACAAGCAGGAGGCTGACAAGAAGATCATGGGCATCGAGGCAAAACTATAGATCGAGACTACTAGCAATAAGCAAAGATAGTAATGTTATCGGGGTTCGGTCATCTTGCCTGAAGAGAAGTCGTTCGGATCGTAAGAAGGGTCCTCGTGCTCAACCTCGTTGGAAACCTCGTGCTCAACCTCGTACTCGGTCTCAGCTTCCGGCTCTAAACAAAACAATCACACCAAGCACCAATCAACAAGATGCAATGTGCACTCGGAAGAGATGAATGCATGATGGATGCACTAAGGATGCACACGGAGCACGACAAATATCACTCAAGCCAAACACCTCAAAACAAGATAACAAACTGATATTATTAATCTACACGGAAAAACAATCAAGTTTGATATAAGATTCGCTGAAATCGGAGTTACGGGCTAAAAGTTATGCCCGAAACAAGATTTGAGCGAAATCTGAAAATTACAGCAACATAGCAACTTCGGAGCTCAAAATAATTAAGCTACAGCACCCAAAAAGCATGGCAAAGGACATGAACACAAACTAGAAATATAGTACAACAACTAAGTCCAAAGGTGCACCCCAACGGAGCCACGGATCAATAGCAATGATCTTGGACATATTGAACTTGACAATAAAATTCTGGCAGCAGAATTTTATTGAAACTTTGGAGCAAAAGATAAACATGCTACAGCCACTTAAATAGACATGTGAGGACATGAATGGAAAGACAACAATATATACTACAAGGAACAATCAAGATCCACTCCAAAACTATCATGCTTTGTCCTAGAACATCACACAAACAAGGCATCGGAACGTTACAGATTTCAGACTTAGTGAAAAACCACTAAGTCCTAAAACAGCAATATCATCATAGCATCAAAAGGAGCATGTTTAAGTCACCTCGAAACTAAACATGGCAAAGGGTAAGCACCTCATCAAAGTACACATGAAGGTGATCCCGAAACACACAAGCATGCATCATGGAGGTGAACACAACGATTGCAACGAGCTCAACAAGATGGCATTTCATAACAAGTGAAATAACATCACAGCCACATGGCACTTTGCAACGATGATAACAAGGCAATAATAAATCTATCATGCAACCTATCACAAGCAACACGTAGAGCATGGCAAGACGAACACGTGGACATGTCATTTGCATCATTCGGACAAACGAGCTAAAAGATATCACATGGCAAAGGTGCCACAAAAATAACACATAGCAGCAGTTTATATCATGATGCACTCTTGCAACAGCAAAACAAGCACCTAGATGATCTCTAACATGCATGACAACAACAGGTAAAACGTAGAGGAAGTCTCCACGAACGTCTGGACATGCTACACGCGCGAAACGGAGCATCAGGCAAAAAGTTAGGGCAGGTCAAACATAGCATTTCAGATAAACAGATCTGAGACTTAGGAGTGGTGGAGTCAACCTCAAAACAGATCAGGTCTGGAAACGATGACGGGCCGGCGGCGGTGTGGGCCTCGGGGCGGCTCGGCCCGCGGAGGAGGAGGCCCGCGCGCTGGCGAGCGGCTCGGCCCACGCGCTGGGGTGGCCCGGCTTGTCCTCTGGCGTGGGAGGTGGGCCGGCTCGGGGTCGCGGTGGCCCGCGGTGGCGCGGTGCGGCGATGGGCTGGCGGGCGGAGGCCCAGGCGCGGCGTGGCCTGGCGAGCAGGAGCGGGAGCCCGGCTGGAGGGCGTTTGCGGCTGGGCTGGGGCGGCCCAGCGCCTGGCTCGCCCGACGAAGCGGCGCGGCCGGAGCGCTGGAGCGAGGCGCTCGGCGTGGTGCGGAGGGAGGTGGAGGCGGAAGGAAGCGGGCCGGCCTAGTGGAGGCGCGGAGGAACGCGGTGATGTGGTCCAGCCAGGTGGCGGGGCGGTGCTGTCGGGCCGGGGGAAGCGGTCGATCGGGGCCTCCTGCCCCGATCCGATCGGCGGAGTGGCCGAGGCGCCTCGCGAGCGGAGGAGGCGCGCTACGACGCGTTGACCCGGCAGCTGGGTCCAGATTGAAGCGGCTGCGCGGTGGAGATCGAGGGACTGGCCGGATCGGCTGGTTCCTCGGGATCCAGGAGGATATTTTCAAGTGGAGAAGAAGGGAAAGATTGGATCTGAAAAAAAATAGGGGATGCCAAAATAGACCTAGAGGGGTCTATATATAGCAGTTTTTAGGGTTAGGGGGGAATTTAGGGGCGCTAGGAGCCCTCCGATCGCGATCCGACGGATCCGATCGCGGGGATAGTTTTAAAGGGCCTAGGAGAAGATAACAGACTGCAGTAGGGGTGTTTCCGGGACACGAAGTGAAGGCACTTTGGACCCACACGAACAACGGATGGAAAAGCCAACGGAGTCCAAACGAGACGAGATTTGAGAGGCGGGTTGCACACAACAAAACAACAACACACACAACAACCTCGCGACACACCGGTAACGTTACACGCCCGAACAACAAAGTAGGCCTACGGGACGTCACGGACACGTGAGGGAGCTCCGGAACGCGAAACGGACAACGGGAAGAAACACGCGGAACCGGATGCAACCGACAACACAAATGCAATGCGATGCACATGTCTACATGATATGAATGAAAGCCACACACTCACACAACAAAACGACGAAAGCCCGAAAGACAAAGAACCCGGAATGGAAATAGATGAAGCCGGAGATATATTATATACCCAAAACGGAAAGTATTACATCCGGGGCATTACACCAACTCACTCCTCCCGTCCTCCATCGCTCATGGCGGGGAACGAAGGCCACGGTGTCCCGGCTCCACCTCCACTCTACGGCGTCGGCCAGGGGGTCAGGCGCGAGGCTCCGCGGCGCAAGCAGCCACGTAGGGCCACTGCGCACGACGAGGAGAGCTGCCAGGTGATTCCGCATCCCCAGGAAGAAGCTCGCGGGCCCCCTGTCCCATAGCACCAGAACCGCGCACCATAGGAGGTGGTGGTGCCTGCGCCCCAAGAACTAGCACCGCAGGCGCACGGGGCGCCTGCAATCATGAGCGTGGCTGGATGTCGCGCCTTAGCTCTAGAGCTGCGGCGCCTCGTCTGGCCCGGCAAGTTCAAGCCGGATCTGCCTATGCGCTACGATGGCACCACCGACCCCGCAGAGTTCCTCCAACTCTACGAGCTGAGCATCGAGGCGTCCAACGGCACCGAGCAGGTCATGGCGAACTGGTTCCCCATGGCCCTCAAGGATGGCGCCCGCTCCTGGCTCCTGAACCTCTCCGTGGGATCCATCTCCTCCTGGGGGGAGCTTCGTGAGCGTTTCATCGCCAACTTCCAGGGTACCCGCGAGCAAGCCCCGGCGGCTACGGATCTGCACCGCGTGAAGCAGCAGCCTGGGGAGAGCCTACAGAAGTACATCCAGCATTTCAACACCATGCGCCTCAGGATCCCCAGGGTCTCGGACGAGGCCATCATCTCAGCATTCTCCGACGGTGTTCGCGACGTCAGGATGAAGGAGGAGCTCGCCATCAACAAGGATCTGTGCACAACCCTCGAGATGTTCAAGCTCGCGGCAAAGTGCGCCAGGGTGGAGGAAGGACTCCTCTCCCTCCTGGAGCTGCCTGAAGCGGAAGCTGACAACAAAAAGGCCAAGGCCAAGGAAGCAAAGCGCAATGGACCCACCGTGCTGGCTACGGAGCCAGAAGTAAAGCGTGGCTGCGGCTACAACGACCCCCCCCCCCAGAGACAACCGTCTGTACTGCGTCTTCCACGATGTTCACAGCCACAACACCAATGACTGTCAAGAGCTCAGGGCGATGCGCGGCGGGCGCATCGGGCAGCGCCCTGAGCACGACAACCGTGGCTATGGCCGCGGAGGGGGGCGTGGTGGAGGATGCTGGGATGGCAGGAACTCGCGCCAAGGATGGCGTGACCAACCTCATGAAGACCACTGGCAGGAGCAGCCTCGTGACACCCCCTGGCGCGACCAGCCTCGTGAGGGTCGCCCTCAGGGCAACGCAGGCCTGCCTCCGCTGCCACCACCGCCAAGAAGGAACGACGACGACTGCCAGGGGGTTGGAGCAGGGGGCTTTCAGGAGCCACGTGCGATTGCATGCATCTTGGGAGGAGCCCATGCTCCGGCCTCCCAGCGCATCTTCAAGCGGTTCGCTCGTGAGGTGAACGCGGAGCTTCTCAGTCCCGATGCCGCGCGCAACCTCAGGTGGACCAAGCAGGTCATCGCCTTCGACCCCAAGGACCAGCTCAAGTGCACTGCAGCCCCAGGCGCTCTCCCGATGCTCTGCACTCCGACCATCAGCAACGTCCTCGTGACCAAGACCCTCATCAACGGCGGAGCAGGGCTCAACGTCCTCTCTGTCCCGACCTTCGAGACGCTCCAGGTCCCCTATGATCAGCTCCACCCAACCAAGCTATTCTACGGAGTCACGGATGGCTCCACACTCCCGATGGGGCAGGTCCGCCTCCCCGTCACCTTCGGTGATCGCGACAACTATCACATCGAGCTCATCGACTTCAACATCCCCAACATCCACCCCGTACAACGCCATCCTTGGGTACCCTGCCCTCGCCAAGTTCATGGTGGCGACCCATCACAGCTACAACATCCTCAAGATGCCCGGGAGTGGCGGAGTCATCATAATCGCCTCCGACGAGAAGGAAGGAGTGCGTTCCCTGGAGCGCGCCTACCAGACCGCGGCGGCCGAGAGCCTCGATGAAGGTGGAGCCGTCTTCGCCCTGCAGGCCGCCCCCAGGAAGAAGAAGAACCTGCCCGCCAATGGACCTCAGGACACGGAGGCTCCTGACGGCCCTGTCTCAGGACCCGCGCTTGCCGACGAGGCGCCCTCCACCCTTGCATAGGGAGGCGCGCCCGACACCCCTCTCAGGACGGGCTCGAGGGCTCTCCTCTGGACCGTCTCTGGTCTGACTAGCGTCTCGAGGGAGGTGTTCGGGCACCACCTACAGGCGTGGCTCGACGCACGTTTTTGTGAGCCCAACGTGGGCCGTACAGCGCTGGGGGCTCAGGACTTCATCGACCAGGTTACCGAGGAACTTTAGTACGCAAGGCTCATACGCGGTGGGCGCAACCGCACGATACCAAGCTTACCTACCCACAACCCAAGCAACCACTTCCGTGTCTGCATCGATGTCGCAGGCCTCAACCGGGCCACTTCTTTGGAGCCCTTCTGGCCGACGGCAGTCGGCTGGAGGAGGGCTCTCCCCTGCAGCTACATTCGCACGCTCTTTGGCTTCCACAACGCAGCCACCACGTTCGAGTGCATCACGCGGTAGGCTTTGGGGGCTCGAGAGGCTCAGTGGCGGGCGGTCCAGATGGAGCGGGAGCCGGACCCCCGTGACCACTGAGGGCCTTTGGAGCCCTTGGGCCTCAAGAGCGCGACGATCCTCAGGAGCGACCCGCACGGCTCACGTCTTCAGCTACCCCAACTCTTCTTCGACGAGTGTCAGGTGATGTCTCAGGTATTCAATTGAGGGCGCCCCCCGGGCTGCATCATCCTTGAGCTGCTGGGGGCTTACCCCCCGCAGCTGTCTATTTTGCGCATAAATCAAGGCTAGTTGATTCTTCCTATTTGCATTATCTATATGCCCGGCATTCTCTCCGCCACTAAGGTCATGAGCCCTTGCGAGTCCACTCGCGACCGCCCCATGATTAAGGACTCGCACGGCGTCTGTGCTCGGGTCCGTCCCTGCAGCGTCACTAAATCCAAGGGTTGAGCTCTGTCTCGCGAGCCATTCCCGTGACGTCACCTCCCGTGGTCCTTGGTGCCTTGTTCTCGCATGGGCTAATCGTGGATGGATAAGTGGGGGCCCGTGGCAGGTGCCTCGCTCACGCGGGAACCGCGTGCCGATTGTTTTTCTTTTGGACGGTTGCATGGGAAGACTGGGCACGGCGTTTGTGCTCGGGTCCGTCCCTGCAGCGTCGATAAATCTAGCGGCTGAGCTCTGTCTTACGGGCCGGTCCCGCTAACGTCACCTCCCGGGGTCGTTGGTGCTGCGGCCTTCTCATGCGATGCCCTCTAGAGATGCACTCGACCCAGGTCGACACAACGCATCTCTTTTCACATTTTGTAGAAGAAGACTCGGGTGCAACCCGCCTCAGGGTAGGGTCTCGTGAGTGATGCATAAGCTCACGAGAACTTCCTCAGAGTCGTTCAGCTCGTGCCGAGGAGGGCCCATATACACCTTGGTTGTCCTGCCGTGCAAGCCACGTGTCAGGACGGGGCTGTACACGCCCCGGAGTATCTCCCGGTGGGAGGCTCCCTCCCATGGTCCAGTGGAAGTACCATGCTCTGTGCTGGCAGAACCAACCGAGGAGCGGTTTTGCCCATGAACTAGTGGAAGCACCAAGCTCCGCGCTGGCCGCTACGACCGAGGCGCGGTTATGCCCATACTCCGCGCAAGTGTGGTAGCTCTATGCTCCACGCTAGTTATAAACAAGTGAGGGCGGCCCCCAGCGGTCGCACCAACCTCAGAGAGCTTTTCAGCTCACGACACTCACAACTTCTCCTAGGATGGGTGTCGCGAGGGGGGCTAGGCACGGGGGCTATGCTCAGGCCACGCCTGGCAGGAGCCACCCTACCAGGTGCCCAGACACCTGGCTTTCTCGCGCCCCCATCCTATGCGAAGGCTCGTTAGCAAGGTATGGTGCTCGTTCTCCCTCATGAGAGCCGTTCGTACGTCAAGGGGGACCCCTGGGCATCGCGACCCAGGGGCCTCACTAGTCACGTAGCCCCTCACTCCTTGAGCCCGGTGCTCAACGGCGGTCGAGGTATGCACGAGGCTGGGCCCTGCCGACGCAGAAAGCAAACGGGATCGCTTGAACGTCAAGGGGGACCCCTGGGTATCGCGACCCAGGGGCCTCACTAGCCACGTAACCCCTCATTCCTTGAGTCTAGTTATTACGATAACCCCGGTCACCTGGAGGGCTCAATGGTGATCGAGGTATGCGCGGGGTTGGGCCCTGCCGATGCAGAGCACCTAAGAAAACATGAAAGGAAGCAAGCACGGAAATCATCAAGCTCAAGTCTAGTTATTAGAATAATACCAAGTTCTTCAAATTCAAGCGAGTCCTTACGCCTCCCCAAGGCACTTGCATTTCTCTCATCTAGACAGGAACAGGTCAGGCATCACCAAGTGCGCCATCACCAGCCTCTGCCTCCTCGGCCACGACAGCAGCGACCCGGAGGAACGCCTCCACTAGCTCCTTGACCTTCGCCTCCAGGGCCTCGGCAGCTGCGCCCTCTATGCTCGTTGTCACGGGCTCAGACAGCGAGGCCAGGTCAAGAGTGGGATCACACAGACATAGGTGGCCGCACACATGCGTCAGGGCCATGGTAAGGAGCGTGCGACTTTCGACGTCTGCTAACTGGCCGATCGCGGCCGTAACCTCGCGCAGGGACTTCACGAGTGCTGTGAGGAGCCCGGCGGAGCCATCCTCCGGGGTGGCCAGCGGCTTCTCGAACCCTTCCCCGTAAGCAATCTGTAGCGCCGTACGGGCCTTGAGCTCGAAGGCGGCGAGGGCCTCGCAACTCATCGCTGCTGAGGCCGCGAGGGCGTCTTCCTTGTCGCGCGCAGCTTGGGCCGCCTTGGCCTGCTCGGCCTCGGCCTTCAGCTTCTACAGGCTCGCGCGATCAGCGAGCTGCTCCTGCTGCAGCCGGGACGTCTCAGCCTTCTATTCCTTGAGCTCCTTCTCCAACCTTTCGAGCTCCAGGGCGCGCCTGGTGCCTTCCTCGTGAAGGGCCTCCAGCTTGCTCTCCACCCTGTGGCAGCGCTTCTTGGAGGACGCCGCGTCGGCTCACGCGGCGTCGCGTGCCCGCGTGGCTGCCGTGGCTTCCTCTTGACCCTTGGCGGCGACCGCCGAGGCCTGGCTCCAGGAGGCCCGTGCAGACTCATCTGCCAGGAGCCACCCAGAGATCAGGCCCAGGCGTTCTTCCATCGCGCGGCCATCGCCACCCTGAAGTTCGGCACGGAGCCAACCGAGCGCAGCGGAAGCGGCTTCCAAGGTCTCAGGGCCAGGCTTCATCAGCTGGCGGATGGGTGCCATCGAGATCGCCTCCTCGACCAGGGGCTCGGGGGCTCCAGCTCCCTTCACTGGAGTGGCCGGAGCAGGAGGTACCGCGGCCTCGCAAACAACAACAACGCCCTCAGGCGACGCCGCCACCGTTTGCTCGGTGGCCTGGCTGGCCGAGGGGCGCAAAGCTGTGGCACCCTTCTCTGCGGACACATCAGTGGCAGGTGGAGCGGGGCACCACGACATGACCTCCCCCTTCGCCTTCTTCATCACGCCGCCCAGGCTGCTACGCCAAGAGAAGTGCGTCAGGAACGCAGCGACCAAGGAATAACATAAGATTGAACACATACTCATCAGAGGCGAGGCGCGTCCTCCTCTTCATCAGCAGGTCGGCCGCAGCTACCGGCGCTACGGCCGTGCCAGTAGTCCGAATGTTGGCAAGGCGCGAGGTCACAGACTTGGGCGCGGCTGCAGTCACCGGTTTCGTCGGCACATCGCTCCTCGGCGGGGTCGCCGTATTGTTCCCTCCGGACGCAGTGCGCCCGGATCAACGCAGAGTGGTTGCCTGGGGCCGCCCAGTGGCACCTGCGCCTGGCGCCACTTTGTTAGCAGACGCCTCGGAGGTGTCGTCCTGGTCAACTGGCCCTCGTTGCCTAGGGTCTCCTCCGAGTCCTCCTCCTCGTCGCTCCCCTCCTCGACACCGAAGGACACGCCAACCATGGGCGGAGTAGCCACGGGCGCCCCGAAACCTGACACGGCCTTCAGCAGCTCGGCCTTGTTAGGACGGTTGTACAGCGGCAGGTGGGCCCCCGAGAGGTCCTCAGGAACCATTCCCAGGAGAGTGATCGAGACGAGGTCCAGGTCGGCCTCGGCCAGCGTCCCCAAGCGCAGCCGAAGCCTGTCGTCATCCCCCATCAGCTCCCACATGGGGCGCGAGTGTGCCTGGAGCGGCGCTAGCCACTGCCTCAGGAACTCCTTCACGATTTGGGCCCCTTCAAGCCTTGAGCCCAGGTCGGCTTCGATCCTTGCCAAGACAGGCTCAGCAAGGGGGTCGTTGAGCTTCGCATAGCTCCAGCAGGCACGTTTCTCCAGACGGGTGGTAGGCAGCGCCAACAATGGGTGAATGCGCTGGGCATCCAGATAGACCCACCTCTTCCGGTGGGTGTCTATCTTCTTCCCGACTATCATCAGCCTGCAGCCCTGGCGCTGGAAGACGAAGGAGACACAGCCCAAGCACGAACCCTCGTCATACCGCCGCATGGAGAAGAAGTGGCGAAAGAGGGCGACGGTCGGCTTCACCCCCACACATGCCTCGCAATAAAAGGCGAAGAGCGACAGGACGAGGATGGAGCGAGGCTGGATGTGGAGGGCGTGCAGCTGGTAGTGGTTCAGGATGGTGTAGAAGAGCTCCAAAAAGGACGGCACGAGCCCAACGGAGATGATGTGGAGGAAGAAGGGGTAGCAAGACTTCGGCAAGATCCGCGCCGCGGCAGAGCCGACCCAAATCTTCATTGGGCCATGCTCGTTGTGGACTCTCGACAAGAAAGACTGGACCTTCGAGTAGTCCCCCTCCTCGGTGATGGTGGACTCCTCGAGCGCCGCCTCGAGGGAGGAAGCAGATCCGAATGCCTGCGCTGCACCCTTGCTTTTCTTCGCCATTGCTGGAGGTGCTGGAGGATGCAGGCGATTCGGGAAGGCCGGAGGCGAAGGAGAGGGGGATCTGAACAAGAAGGAAAGAAGGCGATAACTCCTCTGCAGCGAAGAGAGCCCCTTTTGTCAAGTTACACAGTTGCCAAGACTACGTGGGAAGTGGAGTTGCCCATGTCCCATCCAACCGTCACGCGCCAGCCTGGCCCGCAGCCTTTTGGGGCCCGCGGCGCTTCGTCCTCGGCTAAGGCTTCGCCCTGAAGCCAACTCCGCGCGCGCCTTGGGCCTGGGGGCTACTGTCGGCGTCCTGGGAACCAGGGTACCCAGACTTGCATGTCTGCGGGCCGCGACGCGCTCCTACTATGGCCTGGTATGGCCCAGCTGATCGACCAGCTTCTCAAGACCCTCGCGAGGGGGCTAGACCTTGCGAGGAGAACGACATCAAGACCCCCTCGGGAGCAGCCTCGGCTAGGTTGCTCTGGAGGGGCGAAGAATCGAAGGCCAAGCCTGCCTCAGGAGGAGGCAGTGACGCGAGAAGTGACGCACCGCGCCAGCGGGTGCCAGCGCGTGCCAGCGGCGCAGTTGTCGTTTTTGTGCAAAGAAGACAGCGCACGCCTAGGTTCCCGAGGAGCGGGACAAAGGTTTCCCCTTTTGGTGCAACAAGACCAAAGACCGCAAGGACGACAGGGAGGATGTCACCACCGAGCCCACCACCGCGTCACTGCATGATCCCTTTGCAGGCGAAGACCGCTTTTGTCAGGATAAGAACGTCCTTGTGTTCCCGCTCAAAATGGCCGTTGTGGGATCCCTTCCCGCTTAAACATTTCGGAGGAAGAGGACCCTGGCCGCCTATATAAGTAGCTAGGGTCTCCACTATGGAGGCATTCTGATCAGATCCAGAAACTCCGCCCTCGCACAAAGGAGCAAGAACCCTTGCCTCCTGACCCTCCTGAGCTCCCCTCCTGAGCTCAAGAACCACTGTACTCGTTCATACTCAAGCCCTCCCGAGGCTAATCCACCAAAGCAGTGTGACGCCCCCGATTTGACCGTACACTAATCATGCACGCAAATGTGTACGACCAAGATCAGGGACTCACTGGAAGATATCACAACACAACTCTAGACACAAATTAAAATAATACAAGATTTATATTACAAGCCAGGGGCCTCGAGGGCTCGAATGCAAAAGCTCGAAAACACAAGAGTCAGCGGAAACAATAATAACTGAGTACAGACATAAGTTAAACAAGTTTTGCCTTAAGAAGGATAGCACAAATATAGCAACGATCGAAAAGGCAAGGCCTCCTGCCTGGGACCTCCTAACTACTCCTCGAAGCCGAACTCCACGTAGAATCATCCTCGGGATCATCTGGCTCCTGGACTCCACCATCTGGTTGCGTCATCCGAGAAGAAGGGACAAAGGGGGAAAAGGGGGAGAAAAGCAACCATGAGTACTCACCCAAAGTACTCGCAAGCCAGGATCTACACTACATATGCAATGGTATCTGTATAAAGGGGTAATATATGTGGACTGAACTGCAGAATGCCAGAATAAGAGGGGGATAACTAATCCAATCGAAGACTACGCTTCTCGTAACCTCCATCTTGCAGCAGAAGATGAGGGTAGCTGGAAAGTAACAAGTATCCTCGCTTCTCGCAGCCTCCGTCTTGCAGCAGTAGAAGGGAGTAGATGGTAAGTTCACCAAGTAACATCGTATAACATAATCCTCCTCGGCGATCCTCCCGCACATCACCCTGTGAGAGAGCAACCACCGAGTTGTATCTGGCACTGGTAAGGGTGTGTTTTATTAAGTATCCGGTTCTAGTTGTCATGAGGTCGGAGTACAACTCCGGGTCATCCTTTTACCGAGGGACACGACTATTCGAATAGATTAACTTCCCTGCAGGGGTGCACCACATAACCCAGCATGCTTGATCCCATTTGGCCGGACACACTTTCCAGGGTCATGCCCGGCCTCGGAAGATCAACACGTCGCAGCCCTACCTAAGCACAACAGAGAGGTCAGCACGTCGGTCTAAGTCCTAAGCACACAGGGGTCTGGGCCCATCGCCCAATGCACACCTGCACGTTGCGAGGGCGGCCGGTGAGCAGACCTAGCAACCTCCATTACTAAGGAAGTTACGTTACGCGGTCCGACCCGGCGCGCGCCGCTCAGTCGCTGACGTCAAGAAGGCTTCGGCTGATACCACGACGTCGAGAGCCCATAACTATTCCCACGCAGCTGGTTAGTGCGTATAGGCCAATGGCCAGACTCGGATCAAATATCCAAACTCGTTAAGCGTGTTATTATGAAAATCACCGCGAACAACGACCAGGGCCAGGCCACCTCTCGACTGGGTGTCTCAACCTGCCCCTGTCGCTCCGCCACAAAGATCCACTCGGGGGCCGTCGGGAACTCAGGCCCACCGCTTCCTGGATGGAGCCACCTGTCCTTTCAGCCCCCACATCAGAATCACTTGCGGGTACTCAATGAGCCGACCCGACTTTAGTCACATCATGTACCATGTAAAGTATGTATATAGTATATACCCGTGATCACCTCCCGAGTGATCACGGCCCAGTAGTATAGCATGGCAGACGGACAAGGATGTGGGGCCACTCATGGAAGTACTAGCATCCTATACTAAGCATTTAGGATTGCTGGTAAGGTATCAACAGTGGTAGCAACAATGACAGGCTATGCAACATAATTGGAGCTATCGAATCATCAACAGTAGAAAATCTAATGCAAGAAGAAGAGAGAGAGAGAGAATGGGCGATATCTGGTGATCAAGGGGGGAGGGCTTGCCTGGAAGCTCTGCAAACGAAAGGAATCTTCGGAAGCGTAGCCGTAGTCGAACACCGAAGCATCAATGGTCTCGCGGTCTATCACAGTATCTGAGTCTACCGAAAATAAGCAACGAAGGGGGAAACAAATAAATAACAGAGCAAACAATAGCATCACAAAGCATAACATGGCAAAAGGCGGTGCTACGTGTGACCTAACGCGGTGCTGAGTGATACAGGCGAAGAGGAATAACATCCGGGAAAGTATCCCCGGTGTTAGGCATTTTCGGGCAGATGAAACGGAGGGGGATTGTTCCATGTTCGGTATGATAGAGGTGTGTGGTGGATGAACAGACCGCGAATTCGGATTCGTCTCATCGTTCTAAGCAATTTTCATATATAAATTATTTTCATCCGAGTTACGGATTATTTTATATTAATTTTCGAAGTTTTAAATAATTTTGAAGTTATTATTATTTCAAATTAAAAACAAAATATACTTTTTACACCTAGCTGCAGCTAGCCACAGTGGCTTACTGGTGGGACCAGAGGGCTGGGTTGACCCAGTCAACTAGTCCAGTCAGGAGCTGACCAGTCAACTGTTGACTAGTCAACAAGGTAAACAAGGCCCACTTGTCATAGACTGGTCAGCTAAGTCAACAGTTTGACTGGTCAAACTGGATAGGGGGCCCACATGTTATTGTTTGTAAATTATCCAGTTAGCTAAATGTAGTTTAATTAGACGATGGGGCCGGATGTGATAGGCTATTTAGGGGGGAGTTAGCACTAATAGGCCATTTATCTAATCGGGGATTATCCCCTAAGCTAGCAAAGGGCCGACTGGACACGCACGGGCACAAGGTTCCGGCGGCCAGGCCCAGCAGCTCGCACGGGAGCGGGTGACCCGCGCTGGAGGTGAGACGCGGGGCGGCTCGCGCTGGAGGTGAGGCGCGGGGCGAGTCTGACGGGGCCGCATGGGAGCGACCAAGCAGTAGCGCAGCAGTTGAGAGCAGCAGCAGCGCTAGGCAGCGGCGGCGGCGGCGCAACACGAGCAACAGGCAGCGGCGGGCCCGACTAGGCGCGACCAAGCGTGGGACAACGTGTGCGTGGTGGCCGGGAGCGCGAACACCGCGTGGGTGCGCGAGGATGTGCGAGCGCACGCGCATGTGTCGGCCATGGCGGTCGAGCGTGGGGGAGGCCCCAACGGCAATAAATTAAGGCATGGAAAGGGGGGGGTCGGAAGAGGAGCTCACCGCGATTACAAAGGCGAGGCCGGGGAAGCAGGGGACGACTCGGAGCAGCAGCAATGGTGACGCGAGATGCGACGGCCGGAGGAAGAAGATGAAGACCGCGTCAGCTACGCGGCTCCCCGGGCTGATGAGGCACCCAGAATGGATGAAGACGAGGGCGGTGGACCTCGAGGACATACTCCCGCACGCCGGAGCGGCCGATGGATGCGTCAACGACGAAGATGCAGCGGTGACCGTGGGTGATTTCAAGATCAATTTCGCGAAGAACAGGAGGGGCCCGATGGGGAAAAGAGGGGGGAATGGATGAGTGTGAGCTAGGGTTTCGGG
>LR738714.1:84551941-84628208 GCA_902687465.1 Secale cereale
GGGGGGGGGGGCACCCATATAGGGCCAGGGGGCGACATGGAGGGCATCCATGGCCATGGTGCCCTGGATGTGCGCCACGCACATGCTCCTGTAGGTGAGGTTGAAGGAGAGATAGATGGGCTAGGCCTCGGTTACTTTCTAGATGGGCCAAAGTGCACAGTAGATTTAGGTCCTCCTGTTTTCTCCTTTTTTTAGCTAGACTTCTTCTGTTTTACTTTTCTTTCTCCACTGTTTTCTATTTACCTTCAATATTATTTGTGTTTTATAAAACATGAGACTTAGCCCATAATTAGTGAGGCAGTATTATACCTTGCCACAAAAGTCTGAGAGGTAAAAATAATTAGTTTGTAATCTTCTTAAATTCGAAAAGTATATCAATTATTATCTTGGCAATGTTTAAAATATTTTAGGGCATTTAATATCTTATAAAAATTATAGGATCACCATGAATATTTGCAGATGATTATTGGCCACAATTTGAACATTTTAGTTTTGACATTTGGAAACTTTAATTGTTTGACTTAATTTTAAATTTTGAATTTGAACTGGTTTGGATCAACGCGAGATTAACGACAATAATCATGGTGATGTGGCATCATTAGTAGGGAATTACTGTAGCTTGATTACCCGGGCGTCACAATTCTCCTCCACTACAAGAAATCTCGTCACGAGATTTAAGCGGTGGAGTAAGGGGGGTGCTAGTAGCGAAAACCTAACGAGTCTTCTCGGTCTTGACTGGCCTTTCGAAGAGGTTGATCCCTTTCGTTGATGTCTTCATTTCTCTACTTCAAGTCATCGTGATCAAGTCGTCATCCTTTCTTCGGGATCTCCATCGTCGTACGAACGCGATAAGGAGGGAAACGTTGGAGGAACGTATCTCCATGAAGTCTGGGCATCTGACGGCGAATTCAGAAAGTGATACACGAAGTACCCTACGAGTAGTATTTCAGTGCATGCATTGAGAATGATAAGCGATGGTACCAAAGTTTCAAACGGGTAGGCAGTCATTCGATGCCTAACCAGAAGCTGGAATGGGGTCTTGATCAACAAGAATAATATGGTGTTTGATACCAGGATGAAACATGGTAGAATTTAGCTCGTGAATTACACACGAAGCCAAGTGCAAAGAATACATTAGAATCAAGGTTGTACAGGAGAGTCGGGTTTCAATCCCATGGACCTGTGGGTTATGGGCCCACCATGTGGGTTAAGAGTAGGAAGGGCGATGACATCTTGCACAAAAAGCAAGGCATGTCAGAGGATAGTCTGTCAGCTAATTTGGCAACAATGTCGGTACCAAGGACGGGGAACGAAGAGAACCATTTTCTTGCTCATTGTAACGAGGCGGACCAATAGGCAAGGTTCTCGTTCACCGACAGTTAACGGAATGTTACAAGGATAGCAATGAGGTCTTACTGACAGAGTTGTACACCAAGGTGTTTACATAAGCAGAAAATTATTACTGCTTAGATTATATGTAGAGCAAAGAAAGGTTAAACAAACAAATGGAAAGGAAAATTGTGATTACACACAATTAATAGGAGTATATTCTTCCCATGGACAAGCAGAACATGGCATACAGGGTAGGAGAGCAAGTACCCAACTATTCAGATAAAGAGGCAAGGATTAACCAAGATGTTACCCATACAACGGTGTCTGGATAACTGACCAAGAAACATTTAGCATTGGGCTTCAAATGCTCTTGTTGAAAATTGAAGTACCGCAGACATGCTTCGAGATAGCATTGGCATGGTCTTAAAGCAAAGGTCAGACTTGGATACACAAAGGATTCATCAGGAACAACTTATAGAATAAGTCTTATAATTTCCTCCTGGAAGAATGGTTATCCTTGCAAAAGAGATTATAATGATAGGTCCCCCAGCCAGGGGTGCTAGACATGACATCGTATTACCGAGTCATCAAAGGACCAATATTATAACTCCTGGAAAGTTGTCCCAACCATCATATCTAGCTGAGATTCAGATCCGACTGGTGTCATGATACCTCAGTCTCAGGATGTTCGAGAAGAAAGGGTTCAACACAAATCAACGAAATGACATTGCAAGATTCTCGGGAAATGAACTTATGGGAGCAGGTCCCCGAATCAATAGTTCATCATTAAACCAAAGAGAGGATGAGGAGGTGGCTGATGGGCTCAGCGACAATGCATCGAGAATTCCAAATGGATGGATTTCCACAATAATGTGAACAAGAAGATGACACTTGTTAATTCAAATGATATAATGTTGTATGTTCGAGGAAAACAAACACCATTAATCATTAGTTGAAAGGTGTGACCGAAATATGACCTTAGGCAGCAAGATCAATGTTAGAGTGATGATTCAATAACCAACAGTCTAAGAACGAACTGTCGATCATTAACTTCAAAGCAATAGGATTGCTAGAAGTATAGGACTCAAGTAGCATCTTTAGCATATTGGTATCCCGGTTGAAAACAACATGGGGACCAAGGAAGAATGGCGATGATGAGAAGTATCTTCATACCGAGAATTTCTAAGAGATGGGGCAATCCCCACAACAATCTCGACATAAAAGACAGTAATACTTCAATGCAGAACACAACACTAGCTGGAGAGCAAGTTGTAATCATAATGTGGACAAGTTTGCGATGAAAGGAAGTCAAGGGTGTTGTCGATGATAATAAAAATCATCGAGGGCAAGGAAGGTATTCTCATCATGAACACAATTGACATCTCGGAAGAAGTCAAAGTGTTGAAGGTGATCCGACACATTTGCCAGGAGGTTTCAAGAGGATGTAATCAAACAACAATGGCAACAAGTAAGGGAATGACGAAGTGGCAAGTTATATGATCAATCTATAAGATGCAAGCTCAGAAACAAAGTTGCCTTTCAAGACAAGCAACATGATGTTGAAAGCTCGACGTAAGTCGTGCTCACACACTAAAGAATTCGTGCACCAGAGAAGGACGAGGTAGCACAGTCTAAGATAGAGAGACGGGGATACAGCCGATACTCTAGGAATGACCAGATTGAGTTCAAGATTTCCCAGTAAAAATACTAGGGGTATTTGATTTGTAGTGCGGAATAATTTCACTAGTCGGTGTCCTCGGTTAACAACAACCCAGAACCCGTAGAGTGATTACGATAAGGAAAGACATTACTTCAACAAAGTTAGTAAGATGTGGTGCAATGGTAAGACATCTTCGAGATACCAGGGGGTAGTACTCGAAGGTAATACATGATAGAAGTAGAACCGGGTCATTGACCTATGACAGTAGATACTTCAACCTTGCCAAAAATAGACGAGGCATGGGAATGAATTCCCATCAGATATATTAGATCAGAACAGCATGGTCAGAACCATAACTGTAAGGAATCAATTCAAGAATACCGAAAGAATCATATAGTTGGATAATCATTTGGCAAGAAGCTTCCGAGACAGTCTACATCATTTTAATGGGCATGAACACAAGTTCAAGGTCGACTCCCACTTCTTTAATGCATATCATTTCATTCTTATCTCGCTTTGATAAAACTTTAGTGTTGGAATTTTATCTGGTAGAATACCAGAAGAGTATGACTTGTGAAATCTTCCGGGTTCTCACGAATTAGGGGAAGGCATAGGTTTAACCCATCGGGCATCTTAGTAACATATACCACCAATTTCAAAAGTAGTTACACCAGCTCGACAGTAGAGCATGGCTGGCCAAACAGAGGATACAATTTACCAAAGGCATTATGTATCAGGTGAAGAACTCATAAGGTGCTTGAATATGAAGGACATTGTCGGATAACAATCCAACAATGGATCGGGCGATCCACAACGGAGCTGATGTGAGTATCAATACTCACTCAGAGGAAGAAAGAATACAGAGGCATCAGATTCAAGAATAACCTAATTAGTCTCATGCTTAATTAGAAAGAAATTATGGTTTCCAAAACAAAGGATCAGAAGCAGACGCTCTGATCAAGGATGGAACACTTAGTTGGATAATCAGTAAAGGTTTGAATTGCCGAGGACCAACTCATGTCCGGTATAACGTCTGAGTCGAATAGATAATTTTAAAAAGGATAGCGTGATGACTGCGTGCATACGCACATATTGAATCAATAGGCTCAAAACCGCTAAGACAAGGGATATTAACGAAGACTACTAGTCATATGGAATTAACCATAATGCAAGCAGGCAAGAATTTCAAGAGTAACAGGCTGCAGAAAATTTTCGAAAGATCGAAAAGTATTCCGAAGAATTTTGTTAAACACATGAACAATTGAGAAGAACGGATCCTCGGTAATTGTGAGGAAATAACCGTAAGGGTTCTCATGCGAAATAAAACTGCAAGACAGTAAACTCAAAGGATTCTCGAAACAACGGAGAATATTTCGAGGCATATTGTAACAACAAGAGCGACGAGTAACGATCATGAGAATGACAAATGCACACAGATATCCGTAGGGATATATCAGTGGCAGTGAATTGCAAAGGCGATGAGCATAAGGGTCTCGGGAAAATATCGAGGGATATCCTCAGAATCTTCTGATGCAGCAGGCGATCATCTATAATAAGGGGCTCCCCGGGTGAAAGTAGTTACGAGAGCCTAGAGTCAGAGTTAGTAAAATCGTTTAACCCGAATAGAAGAGATGTTAGAGTCCCAGAGTATAGGTCGAGAAATAAAAGATCCTAATACCACCCAATGGCGACGTGGGCCCGTAAGCCACACAGCCATGTTAGTAAAAGTTTTGCAATGACTAGACTCAACTTCGGCCAAGGAGTTGGAAGGGGGATTCCTACAGGCAGTCGGCTCTGATACCAACTTGTGACGCCCCCGATTTGACCGTACACTAATCATGCACGCAAATGTGTACGACCAAGATCAGGGACTCACTGGAAGATATCACAACACAACTCTAGACACAAATTAAAATAATACAAGCTTTATATTACAAGCCAGGGGCCTCGAGGGCTCGAATACAAAAGCTCGAAAACACAAGAGTCAGCGGAAACAATAATATCTGAGTACTGACATAAGTTAAACAAGTTTTGCCTTAAGAAGGCTAGCACAAATATAGCAACGATCGAAAAGGCAAGGCCTCCTGCCTGGGACCTCCTAACTACTCCTCGAAGCCGAACTCCATGTAGAATCATCCTCGGGATCATCTGGCTCCTGGACTCCACCATCTGGTTGCGTCATCCGAGAAGAAGGGACAAAGGGGGAAAAGGGGGAGAAAAGCAACCGTGAGTACTCACCCAAAGTACTCGCAAGCCAGGATCTACACTACATATGCAATGGTATCTGTATAAAGGGGTAATATATGTGGACTGAACTGCAGAATGCCAGAATAAGAGGGGGATAACTAATCCAATCGAAGACTACGCTTCTCGTAACCTCCATCTTGCAGCAGAAGATGAGGGTAGCTGGAAAGTAACAAGTATCCTCGCTTCTCGCAGCCTCCGTCTTGCAGCAGTAGAAGGTAGTAGATGGTAAGTTCACCAAGTAACATCGTATAACATAATCCTACTCGGCGATCCTCCCGCACATCACCCTGTGAGAGAGCAAGCACCGAGTTGTATCTGGCACTGGTAAGGGTGTGTTTTATTAAGTATCCGGTTCTAGTTGTCATGAGGTCGGAGTACAACTCCGGGCCATCCTTTTACCGAGGGACACGACTATTCGAATAGATTAACTTCCCTGCAGGGGTGCACCACATAAGCCAGCACGCTTGATCCCATTTGGCCGGACACACTTTCCAGGGTCATGCCCGGCCTCGGAAGATCAACACGTCGCAGCCCTACCTAAGCACAACAGAGAGGTCAGCACGTCGGTCTAAGTCCTAAGCACACAGGGGTCTGGGCCCATCACCCAATGCACACCTGCACGTTGCGAGGGCGGCCGGTGAGCAGACCTAGCAACTTCCATTACTAAGGAAGTTACGTTACGCGGTCCAACCCGGCGCGCGCCGCTCAGTCGCTGACGTCAAGAAGGCTTCGGCTGATACCACGACGTCGAGAGCCCATAACTATTCCCACGCAGTTGGTTAGTGCGTATAGGCTAATGGCCAGACTCGGATCAAATATCCAAACTCGTTAAGCGTGTTATTATGAAAATCACCGCGGACAACGACCAGGGCCAGGCCACCTCTCGACTGGGTGTCTCAACCTGCCCCTGTCGCTCCACCACAAAGATCCACTCGGGGGCCGTCGGGAACTCAGGCCCACCGCTGCCTGGATGGAGCCACCTGTCCTTTCAGCCCCCACATCGGAATCACTTGCATGTATTCAATGAGCCGACCCGACTTGAGTCACATCATGTATCATGTAAAGTATGTATATAGTATATACCCGTGATCACCTCCCGAGTGATCACGGACTAGTAGTATAGCATGGCAGACGGACAAGGATGTGGGGCCACTGATGGAAGTACTAGCATCCTATACTAAGCATTTAGGATTGCTGGTAAGGTATCAACAGTGGTAGCAACAATGACAGGCTATGCAACATAATTGGAGCTATCGAATCATCAACAGTAGCAAATCTAATGCAAGAATAAGAGAGAGAGAGAATGGGCGATATCTGGTGATCAAGGGGGGAGGGCTTGCCTGGAAGCTCTGCAGACGAAAGGAATCTTTGGAAGCGTAGCCGTAGTCGAACACCGAAGCATCAATGGTCTCGGGGTCTATCACAGTATCGGAGTCTACCGAAAATAAGCAACGAAGGGGGAAACAAATAAATAACAGAGCAAACAATAGCATCACAAAGCATAACATGGCAAAAGGCGGTGCTACGTGTGACCTAACGCGGTGCTCAGTGATGCAGGCGAAGAGGTATAACATCTGGGAAAGTATCCCCGGTGTTAGGCATTTTCGGGCAGATGAAACGGAGGGGGATTGTTCCATGTTCGGTATGATAGAGGTGTGTGGTGGACGAATGGACCGCGTATTCGGATTCGTCTCGTCGTTCTAAGAAATTTTCATATATAAATTATTTTCATACGAGTTACGGATTATTTTATATTAATTTTCGAAGTTTTAAATAGTTTTGGAGTTATTATTATTTCGAATTAAAAACAAAATATACTTTTTACACCTAGCTGCAGCTAGCCACAGTGGCTTACTGGTGGGACCAGAGGGCTGGGTTGACCCAGTCAACTAGTCCAGTCAGGAGGTGACCAGTCAACTGTTGACTAGTCAACAAGGTAAACAAGGCCCACTTGTCATAAACTGGTCAGCTAAGTCAACAGTTTGACTGGTCAAACTGGATAGGGGGCCCACATGTTATTGTTTGTAAATTATCCAGTTAGCTAAATGTAGTTTAATTAGACGATGGGGCCGGATGTGATAGGCTATTTAGGGGGGAGTTAGTACTAATAGGCCATTTATCTAATCGGGGATTATCCCCTAAGCTAGCAAAGGGCCGGCTGGACATGCACGGGCACAAGGCTCCGGCGGCCAGGCCCAGCAGCTCGCACGGGAGCGGGTGACCCGCGCTGGAGGTGAGACGCGGGGCGGCTCGCGCTGGAGGTGAGGTGCGGGGCGAGTCTGACGGGGCCGCATGGGAGCGACCAAGCAGTAGCGCATCAGTTGAGAGCAGCAGCAGCGCTAGGCAGCGGCGGCGGCGGCGCAACACGAGCAACAGGCAGCGGCGGGCCCGACTAGGCGCGACCAAGCGTGGGACAACGTGTGCGTGGTGGCCGGGAGCGCGAACACCGCGTGGGTGCGCGAGGATGTGCGGGCGCACGCGCATGTGTCGGCCATGGCGGTCGAGCGTGGGGGAGGCCCCAACGGCAATAAATTAAGGCAGAGAAAGGGGGGGGTTCGAAAGAGGAGCACACCGCGATTACAAAGGCGAGGCCGGGGAAGCAGGGGACGACTCGGAGCAGCAGCAATGGTGACGCGAGATGCGACGGCCGGAGGAAGAAGATGAAGACCGCGTTAGCTACGCGGCTCCCCGGGCTGATGAGGCACCCAGAATGGATGAAGACGAGGGCAGTGGACCTCGAGGACATACTCCCGCACGCCGGAGCGGCCGATGGACGCGTCAACGACGAAGATGCAGCGGTGACCGTGGGTGATTTCGAGATCAATTTCGCGAAGAACAGGAGGGGCCCGATGGGGGAAAGAGGGGGGAATGGATGAGTGTGAGCTAGGGTTTCGGGGGGGGGGGGCACCCATATAGGGCCAGGGGGCGACGTGGAGGGCATCCATGGCCATGGTGCCCTGGATGTGCGCCACGCACATGCTCTTGTAGGTGAGGTTGAAGGAGAGATAGATGGGCTAGGCCTGGGTTACTTTCTAGATGGGCCAAAGTGCATAGTAGATTTAGGTCCTCCTGTTTTCTCCTTTTTTTAGCTAGACTTCTTCTGTTTTACTTTTCTTTCTCCACTGTTTTCTATTTACCTTCAATATTATTTGTGTTTTATAAAACATGAGACTTAGCCCATAATTAGTGAGGCAATATTATACCTTGCCACAAAAGTCTGAGAGGTAAAAAGAATTAGTTTGTAATCTTCATAAATTCCAAAAGTATATCAATTATTATCTTGGCACTGTTTAAAATATTTTAGGGCATTTAATATCTTATAAAAATTATAGGATCACCACGAATATTTGCAGATGATTATTGGCCACAATTTGAACATTTTAGTTTTGACATTTGGAAACTTTAATTGTTTGACTTAATTTTAAAATTTGAATTTGAACTGGTTTGGATCAACGCGAGATTAACGGCAATAATCGTGGTGATGTGGCATCATTAGTAGGGAATTACTCTAGCTTGATTACCCGGGCGTCACAAGCAGGAAGTAGAGTTTTACACCGCAAGGTGGCCTGAACCTGGGTAAATTCGTGTGTGCTTTACTTGTTGTTTGCTTGAATCTCTTCATCGGACAAGGGCGAGACGCTAGATAGACGTGAGTGGGAGAGATCTTTGTTCACGCCCCTGTGTTCGAACTTCTTGGGTTTGCAGAGCCCGTAATCCGACACGTACGACGACAAGTGTGCAAGAAAGGAAATACAGCCACATACGTACATACGACCAGGGTCTCGAACGCCTACTCGCGCATACGTACGGCCAGGGCTCGTGTACATGGCTCGGTCGAAACGGAGAAACATCGTCGTCGTCGTGTTCATGGGGAGCCAACCGGCTGGGTCGGAACGGAATGCGTCGTCATGTTCATCGGGAGGGCTTGGACGGAACAACCGATGGAAACGAGGCTTGGCGTACCGCAGAACGGAGGAAACGGCCTTGTGTTCGACCGGCCATGGCCGAAACGGGATCATGTTCATTGGGAGGGGTCTGGCGTACCGCAAAACGGAGGAAACGGACCTCCTACGGTCAAAACGGGGGTCATGTTGATCGGGAGGGGTGTGGCGTACCGCAAAACTGAGGAAACAAACTTGTGTTGGAGCGCTACGGTCGAAATGGGGGTCCTGTTCATCGGGAGGGGTGTGGCGTACCGCAAAGCGGGACTCCATGGGATACTATTCATCTCCACCGTGGACCCCCTCCAGCCTCCACAGGCTACTGTTCATCCACCTTCGACCTCCTCCAGCCTCCACCTGCGACTGTTCATCCACGGGCTCTTGTTCATCCAGCCTCCACCGCACGCTACTCCACTGGCTACTGTTCAACCAGCCCTCTCCACGGGCCCCTATTCAACCACCCCTCCACGGGCTACTGTTCATCTAGCCCTCCACCTTCTACTGTTCATCCTGCCCTCCATGGGGTGGTCCTGTTCATCTAGCCCTCCACGGGGTCATGTTCATCCAGCCCCAACCGGCTCGATCGATCGGGGTCCTGTTCATCTAGAGGCAACACCACGGGGTCCTATTCATCCACCCCCACTGGGAACTATTCATCCAAACCCCCCAGCAATGCTCACTGTTCATCCAGAGACAGCATCGATCGGCTTCAGTTAGCAGCAGTAGCGAAGGAATCTCTTGATCGGGTTCAGTTAACAGCCATCGATCGATCGCTCAGGTTCAGTAACGCGTAGCCTGCAGTGCAATCGCTCGGGTTCAGTTAGAGCCCAATGCCTCGCTCGGGTTCAGTTAGAGCCCAACGCTTCGCACCCACACGCGTGCGTGTACGAGAGAAACGCGCATCGCTTGGCCTCGACCACCCACCGTAACCGGGAACACCCCGATATTTTCCTCGCCCTCGCTTCTACCACGGTTTTTCCCGTCATGGAAAGCCCAAAGAATGTCATGCAGTTGCGTCTCCGGCCCACCCAGGACAAAAAGCCCATTTTCTATCATGATTTTTTGTCATAGAAGTAGGACCCCACCACATCTATGATGATACCGTGTTTTGTCACAATTATTGTCATAGAAGTATCATAAGTATGACAGAAAAAGAATTCGTTCGGCCCAAAATGTCACGGATGTGTCTTTTTTTTGTAGTGGTGGTGAGTGTTGATCCTCTTGAGATCCAATGGCAAGTCTCATTGTAATGCCCAGGATGGAACTATACCTCCTACGTGTCGAGGCACGACTTAAAGGCATAAGTCCATCCTAGAATTATCTCAAGTTTGGTAATCTTTGCACATCTCATGTAAAAGAGGGGAATTGTAAACATAAATAGTTGGCTTACACTCGCCACGTCACACAAATACAATACATGTCTCAAACATCATACATTAAGAATATCACAACCCTCTAAGGGCAAAACCAAAAGTCAAGATACCAAACTTAAATAACATCCACAGGTCGGATCGAATCCTAGTAGAAGTCTCCACTACTGATCATCCGGATAACGAACATAGTATCAACTACGCTCCTCGTCGTACTCCCAATCGAGCTCGGTGCCATCACCTGGATAGCTCACAGCTGGACCTGCATCTGGTGTGGTGAAGTAACTGTGAGCCACAGAGGACTCAGCAATCCCGTTCCCGGGTAACAAGACTATTTAAGCCTTGGGAGAGGATAAGGCTGAAGAAAAGAATAAGTGTCTGCAGCAGCAACTAGCAACTAGCTTACGTGAGTGAGAGCGAGAAGAGAAAGCCTCGGACGAGAAGATGATCACGAAGTGATCCTAACTAAGCTCAACAAACATAACCCCTCCGTGTTCAACTCCCGAATCCCTATTCGGAAATTGACGGTCACGGAACACACGCTGGTAGTGTATTAGAAACATTGTGTCAAGTTATCTACAACCGGATATTAACAAGCTCCCATCTGCCACATAACCGCGGGCACGGCTTTCGAAAGTTCATAACCCTGCAGGGGTGTTCCAACTTGACCCATTACAAGCCCACGATCCGCGGAGTCGCAACTCCAAAGTGGGAAGACCCGAGTATTCTCGGAATCCCGTGCTCAAGATATACCAAACTAAGGTAAGGCTAATCCAGCAAATCCTCCCGGCGTGTCGACACCCTGATAGTAGCCGCGTGTATCTAAGTCTCAGGACACGACCGGATGGGTGAAGCTACGGGTTTTTACCAGCCCTTGAGTTTCCTCGAGGTGGCCCCGCAGGCTCCCCGTTTCGGACCAACACTCATGTGGAGCACTGGCCCGGGGTTGTTGATTAAGAAAAAGGGTTTATAACTCCCTATGCAAGTTTAGTTTGTTATTAGGCAAATAGTACCAATGTTGGGACTTGCTGGAAAAGACTTAGCACTTAGCGGTTTATCGAGGGCGTCCCATACACCCCAACCGTGTTAGGAACGCATAATCAAGGAACATAACACCGGTTTATACGGTTCCTAACGGCATGAGTGGAACAAATCACCAAGCAAAAGGCTTAGCCTTCCACCCTTGCCAATATATAGATGATTTCATTTAGCAATTATATAGTGTGATATAACCCAACAAAACTTCAACATGAAGCAAGCATCTTCAACTTCACCTGCAACTAGCAATGCTATAAGAATGGCTGAGCGAAGCGTACTTAGCCAAGCAACGGTTTGCGTAGGTAGGGTGGTTAAACATGGCAATGGTTACAAGTAGGAGGCTGACAGGAAGAACATGGGCATCGAGGCAAAACTATAGAGCGGAACTACTAGCAATAGGCAAAGATAGTAATGTTATCGGGGTTCGGTCATCTTGCCTGAAGAGAAGTCGTTCGGATCGTAAGAAGGGTCCTCGTGCTCAACCTCGTTGGTAACCTCGTGCTCGTACTCGTACTCAGTCTCAGCTTCCGGCTCTAAACAATACAATCACACAAGGCACAAATCAACAAGATGCAATGCGCACTCGAAAATGATGGATGCATGATGGATGCACGAAGGATGCACACGGAGCACGGAAAATAGCACTCAAGCAAAACACCTCAAAACATGATAACAATAAGATATTATGAATCTACAAAGAAAATCAATCAAGTTTCATATAAGACTCGCTGAAATCGGAGTTACGGGCTAAAAGTTATGCCCGAAACAAGAAATGAGCGAAAGCTGAAAATTACAGCAACATAGCAACTTCGGAGCACAAAATAATTAAGCTACAGCACTCAAACATCATGGCAAAGGACATGAACATAAACTAGACATATCCTACAGCAAATAAGTCCAAAAGGTGCACCCCCAAAGGAGCCGCGGATCAATAGCAATAAGCTTGGACATATTGAACTTGACAATAAAATTCTGGCAGCAGAATTTTTATTGAAACTTTGGAGCAAAAGATAAACATGCTACAGCAACTTGAATAAGCATGTGAGAACATGAATGGAAAGCAAACAATATATACTACAAGGAACAATCAAGATCCACAACAAAACTATCATGGTTTGTCCTAGAGCAGCAAGCAAACATGGCATCGGAACGTTACAGATTTCAGACTTAGTGAAAAACCACTAAGTCCTAAAACAACAGTTTCATCATGGCATCTAAAAGAGCAAGTTTAAGTCACCTCGAAACTAAACATGGCAAGTGGTAAGCACCACATAAAAGTACACATGATGGTGGTTCCGAAACACACAAGCATGCATCATGGAGATAAACACAACGATAGCAACGAGCTCAACAAGATGGCATTTCATAACAAGTGAAACAACATCACAGCCACATGGCACTTTGCAACGATGATAAACATGGCAAGAATAAATCTAACATGCAACCTAACACATACAACATGTAGAGGAAGGCAAGACGAACACGTGGACATGTCATTTGCATCATTCGGACAAACGAGCTAAAAGTTATCACATGGCAAAGATGACACAAAAACATCACATAGCAGCAATTATACCGGGATGCACTCTTGCACCGGGAAAACAAGCATCTAGATGACTTCTAACATGCATGGCACAAAAAAGATAAAACGTAGTACACGATCCCACGAACGTCTGGACATGCTATTTGCGCAAAACGGAGCACCACACTAAAAGTTATCAGCAGTTGAACAATGCATCACAGATTAATAACAGGGGCTAGGGTTGGAAAAGAGGTAAACCTAGATCTCAGATCTGCAGAAAAAACAAAGGCCCGGGGTGGAGAAGGCTTCGACCCGAACTAGAGGAAGGCGGCTGCCCGATCCTGGCGGCCTGGAGGGAGCGGTGGAAGGCCTCGCGCGGCGGCCCGCGGGAGCCTGCGGTGCGGAGGGCGCGGCGCGGCGCGGCCCGGAAGGAGGCGGCGGCCCACCCGAGCCGATGCGGGGCGAGGCCCGGCTGGAGGCGCTAGCGAGGCGAGGTAGCGCCCGATCCTGGCGAGGAGGCGATCGATCTGGCTGGGGGCGATGGGCCGGTGGCTCCGGCCCGAGAGGAGGCGGGGACGAGGCGAAGGTGGCCTGGAGGAGGGCGACGTACGGGCCTCGGGCGGCGGTGGAGCTGCGGCCCGCTGCGGTGGCGATGGAGGAGCCCAGGCACGACGGGGAAGTGGTCCGTGGGCCCTGGCGACGAAGTGGCCGAGGGGTCGACGAGGGAAGGCTGCGGCTGGTGCGGTCCTCGATCGATGCGGCCGTTGACCCTGGCGTCTGATCGATCGATCGATCGAAGGGACGGCCCTGCTGGTCGATGGTGCCTTCGAGGAAAACGGCGGCGCGGCTGGTTCCCTCGGGAGGAAGGCCAAGTGGCTGAGGGGGAGTGGTTAGATCCAAATTTTTAGGGGGAAGTGGAGAAGAACTAGGGGACATGCCAAAATAGACTAGGGGTCTATTATATAGCAGATTTTTGGGGTTAGGGGGGATTTGGGGGTGTTAGGAGCCCTCCGATCGCGGGGGAAGTTTAGATGGGCCTAGGAGAGGGTAGTGGACTGCATGTAGGGGTGTTTCTGGGACACAAAGTGAAGGCACTTTGGACCCACACGAAAAACTGTTGGGATAGCAAACGGAGTCCAAACGCGACGAGATTTGAGAGGCGGGTTGCACACAACAAAACAACAACACACGACAGGTCTCGCGCCACACCGGTAACGTTACACGGCCAAACAACAAAGTAGGCCTACGGGACGCCACGGACACGTGAGGGAGCTCCGGAACGCGAAACGGACAACGGGAAGGAACGCGTGGAACCGGATGCAACCGACAACACAAATGAAATGCAATGCACATGTCTATATGATATGAATGAATGCCACACACTCACACAACAAAACGACGAAAACCCGAAAGACAAGGAACCCGGAAAGGAAATAGATGAAGCCGGAGATATATTATATACCCAAAAGGGAAAGTATTACATCCGGGGCATTACAAACTCTCTTCTACTACAAAAAGATCTCGTCCCGAGATCTAGGACTGGAAAAAGGAAGGGTACTCGGAACGAAGATGATCTTCTCGTTCCCAGGTAGCTTCTCGGTCGGTGTGATGTGACCACTTGACTTTCAAGAATTTGATGGACTTGTTGCGGGTCTTGCGTTCGGTTTCTTCGAGAATTGCAACGGGATGCTCTCGGTAGGACAAGTCTTGTTGAAGATCAATCTCCTCAAACGGAATCATGCGCTCAGGTGCCTTGAAGCATTTGTGGAGTTGAGACACATGGAACACATCATGAACATTGGCAAAGTTTGAAGGGAGCTCAAGTTGATAGGCTAGATCGCCTCTTTTGCCAAGAATCTTGAAAGGCCCGACGTATCTAGGAGCAAGCTTTCCTTTGATACCGAATCTTTGGGTGCCTTTCATCGGAGACACACGGAGATAGACATGATCATCAATGTTGAATGCCAAATCATGATGCTTGCCGTCATAGTAGCTCTTCTGACGCGACTGAGCGGCCTTGAGATTCTCACGTATGACTTTGCACATTTCTTCGGCTTCTGAGATCAAGTCATTGCCAAGAAGTTGACGTTCGCCTGTTTCAGACCAGTTGAGAGGGGTACGCCACTTTCTACCATAGAGGATTTCAAACGGAGCTTTGCCGACACTTGCTTGAAAGCTGTTGTTGTAAGAGAACTCGACAAATGGAAGGCAGTCTTCCCATTTCATGCCAAAAGATATGACACAGGCTCTGAGCATGTCTTCTAGAATCTGATTCACTCGCTCGACTTGACCACTAGTCTGAGGGTGAAAAGCAGTGCTGAACCTGATCTTAGTGCCCATGGCGGACTGAAAGGAGTCCCAGAACCTTGAAGTGAACAAACTTCCACGGTCTGAGGATATAACTTGAGGAATGCCATGTAAGGACACAATTCTGGAAGTGTACAGCTCTGCCAATTGAGCTGCATTGATTGATTCTTTGACTGGCAGGAAGTGAGCGACTTTGGTAAGCTTGTCAATCACCACGAAGATAGAATCATGTCCGCGCTTGGACTTAGGAAAACCAGTGACGAAGTCCATTTCAATGTGGTCGAACTTCCACTCGGGAATAGGAAGAGGTTGGAGAAGACCGGCTGGACGTTGATGTTCTGCTTTCACTCTTCTGCAAACATCACATTCATTCACGAATTGGGCAATCTCCCTTTTCATGTGTGTCCATTAGTAAGACTGCTTGAGGTCTTGGTACATCTTGGAACTGCCAGGATGAATGGAAAGGAGAGAATCATGTGCTTCTTCCATTATGAGCTTCCTGAGATCACCTTTGGGAACAACGAGTCTGTCCTCGAAGAACAAGGTATCTCTCTCATCAACACGAAAGCACTTGTATTTCTGAATGCCCTTAGCAATAGCATGTTTCACCTTCTTCACCATGGTATCACTGAGTTGGGCCTCACGGACCTGATCTTCCAAGGTAGGAGCAATTTGAAGATTTGCAAGAAAACCCTGCGGAACAACTTGGAGGTTGAGCTTCCTGAATGCTTCACAAAGCTCAGGCTGGTACGACTTGATAAGAAGGCTGTTGCAATATGCCTTTCTGCTCAAAGCATCTGCAATCACATTCGCCTTGCCAGGAGTGTATTCAATGCTGGGATCATACTCTTGGATCATTTCAACCCAACGAGTCTGGCGGAGGTTCAGATGCGGCTGTGTGAAGATGTACTTCAAGCTCTTGTGATCAGTGAAGATGTCGACTTTTCTGCCCAACAACAGATGTCTCCACGTAATCAAAGCATGTACCACAGCTGCTAGCTCGAGATCATGTGTGGGATACTTCTTCTCACTTGGCTTGAGCTGACGAGAAGTGTATGCCACAATTCTCTTATCTTGCATAAGCACACCACCAAGGCCTTGAAGAGAAGCATCACAGAATACTTCATAGGGCTTGGACTCATCTGGAGGAGTCAGAACTAGAGCAGAGACGAGCTTTTCTTTGAGAGTTTTGAATGCCCCTTCACACTCTGGAGACCAAAAGTATTTGACATTCTTCTGAAGTAAGTTTGAAAGAGGCTTGGCAATCTTGGAGAAGTTCTCAACGAACCTTCTGCAATAGCTGGCAAGACCTAGAAAACTGCGGAGCTGCTTGACGTTCTGAGGAGCTTCCCAGTTGACAATTGCTTCAACTTTCTCGGGATTTACCGCAATACCGTCAGCTGAGATGATATGGCCCAGGTACAAAACCTTATCGAGCCAAAACTCGCACTTGGAGAACTTGGCATAGAACTTATGCTCTCGGAGTCGATCAAGAACCAGACGTAAGTGCTTTTCGTGATCTTCTTCATTCTTGGAAAACACCAGAATATCATCCAGATACACGAGCACAAACTCACCAGTATAGGGGTTGAAGATGTAGTGCATCATCCTCGAAAATTAGGAGGAGCATTTGCGAGACCAAAACACATGACGGTATACTCGTATGAACCGTAGCTCGTTCTGAAGGCCGTCTTGGGAATGTCTTCCTCGCGAATGCGAATTTGATGATAGCCCATTCGGAGGTCTAGCTTAGAGAACACTTTAGCTCCTTTGAGCTGCTCGAAGAGTTCGTTGATGTTGGGGAGCGGATACTTGTTCTTTATTGTTTTCTTGTTCAATGGTCGGTAATCAACACAGAGACGCTCCGTGCCATCTTTCTTCTTGACAAACAAGACACCACAGCCCCAAGGAGACGTACTAGGCCTGATGAGACCCATACTCTCCTGTTTATCAAGCTGCTTCTTCAATTCCTTCAATTCATCCGGAGAGAGCTTGTACGGACGCCGGCATGCTGGCTCAGTACCCGGCTCGAGTTCAATAACGAATTCCACCTGACGGTGTGGAGGCATGCCTGGAAGTTCTTCAGGAAAAACGTCTTGATATTCGTTCACCACCGGAATTTGAGATATGGCATTAATTTCGCCCTTATCATTGAGAGAGAAAAGCCTGATAGTATTATCCCTGGAGGCGAAGATAATCACATCTTCATCAGGATGAGTCATCTTGACTTCCTTCTGTGCACAATCAATATGAGCATCGTGCTGAGAAAGCCAATCCATCCCGAGGATGAGGTCAATGTCAGAATTACCAAGAACCACCGGATTCGCGAGAAATCGATAATCACCCATGCGAATAGAAACATCCGGAGCAAATATGTTGGAAGTCATACGTCTCCCCGGAGAAATAACTTGCAACTTCTGAGGCAGACTTTGTATGTCAACATTATACTTGGATGCAAATGGTTGAGACATGAAAGAACATGAAGCACCCGAATCAAACAAAACTTTAGCAGGGATGGAGTTAACTGGAAGGTTACCCAAAATGACATCAGAAGAATTCTCCGCTTGTGCTGCACTCATCAGATTGACCCTTGCAGCCTTTGGATCATGCTTGACAATAGCTGAACTCACAGATGGAGGAGGTGGAAGACGCTTCGGGTTCGGACATCTGTTGGCATAGTGACCTTTCTGAGTGCGTTTGTTGCAAGTCACTTCTGAGAGAGGACGAAAATGAGAACCACTTGACTTGGAGCCTTGAGACTGAAACTAGTTCTTCGACTTGTTGAACGGGTTGGGTGGGTGGGAGAAACCACGTCCACCAGAGTTCTTGTTGCTGTTGGAGTTGTTGGAGTTGTTGGAGTTGTTGTATGGAGCTCGAATCACTGGAGGAGGAGGAAGCCAGAATTTCTGATGCTTCGAGACCATCTGAGACGATGAGGAAGAGTGAACGGCATCTCGAATTCTCTTTTTAGAAGCCTCCATCTTGAGCTGAGATGCTTCTTGTTTCAAAGCCATGTTATAGAATTTGTCGAATTCATCGGGCTCGAACAAAGTGAGAGCAAGCTGAATTTCATCTTTGAGACCTCCACGGAACTGGTAGATTTTGCTCTTGGCATCAGGAATGTCTTGCTTAGCATAACGAGCGAGGTTTTGGAACTTGACATTATACTGATAGACTGTCATAGAGCCCTGCTTCAGGTTGCGGAATTGCTCACGCATACCCTCGATGACACTTGTTGGAATGTGGTGAGAGCGAAAGTCCTTGCAGAAATTCTCCCAAGAGATCACTTGACCTGGCCTGGAGTCTTTGTACTGCTGCCACCAGTCAGCTGCTTGGTCCTTGAGTTGGAAGGCTGCAAACTTCACATAATCCTCTTCCTTCACGTTACTGCACTCAAAATGCTTCTTTATGTCGGTTAACCAATCTTCAGCATCAAGAGGGTCGACACAGTAACTGAAAGCTTTTGGATTATTGGCCAAGAGCTGGTTGAGAGTAGCATGGTGCTGCTGGTTGAAGAAGTTGCCTTGATTCCCTGGAACACCCTGATTAGCTTGATTAGCTTGTATCTGCTGCATCATCTGCATCAACATCTGGGTGTTCTGAGCTGTAGTCTGCATAATCGCTCTCCAAGCCTCAGGCGGAGGAGGAGGGGAAGTAGGACGTTCTGGGACCTCTTCACCCTCTGGCTTAGCGTTGGGAACCCTTTTCGGAGCCATCCTGAAAGAGATGACCACGAATCAGCGTTTGATCGACAAAAGGTATAAGCTGAATCAATGGAATGAATTGCAACAAGTCTTCACAATAATCATTCGAACAATAGGAACGAATGAAATCATTCGAACAAGAGGAACGAATGAAATTCTCAGTTACATGATAACATCAATCTTCACGAGAAGCCACATAGGGGACAAAATGAAAAATAAGAAAATCAACAAGGTACGGATGGTAACAAACACAAGAGAGGAGTTTCGTTCTAACATCTTTGTGCTGAAAGCATATGAACGCGTTACGAAAAGGTTTTGCAATCCCCGGATGAGCATAGCCAAGGACCCTTTAAGATGCAACTCCTGATCGGAACATCGGTCATAATACCACTTCACTCAATGTAGAACCCCGAACTCGCTAACCTGCATTCGTTGGAAGAATGCCTACGATCTACTGGATAAAACCCACCTATTAATTTCCGAAAGATTCCAGTTATGCAATCAGGTGTTGGGGATACACGGGAAGCACCGCGCAATCAACTCTAAACCTACATCCAGGTGTATCCATCCTTCAACACATAACCAGTCTTTCTCGGAAACGGTGTACCTCGGACCTTCGAAAAGCATCCACTATAACAAGCTATGGCAATACTCCCGAACTACCTCCCCAGTACTGGGTGATGTCGGGGTTTTCTTGCCACTGGCCGTATAGGAGAGATTTTCGATGTCGGCCGTCTTAAGTATTAAGTACTGCCGCGATATGCTTGTGACGACAATACCCCGAAGCTCAACTCCCCGGGACACTGCCACAACCCCTAATGTCAGGAGGCATCGAGAACAATACTCTCGTCACAAGAACATCGAAACAATCCCAGAATACTCGCGAGATTCCTAAAAAAAATTTGGTGCAATTTTTGAAAGTAGGAGAGACAAGAGTAGTCGTCAGGAGTCCTCACCAGAGAGAAAGGGGATGAGAAGCAAAGAAATCCTACTCTCCGATATAATGTAGGACTCAAAATATTTTTAGTGTGTGCCTAGACTCGACCGTCAACGATTCGATCAAACAGTGGGGGCTCCTAGGTCGAAGAAGGCTCTGAATACCAACTTGTAATGCCCAGGATGGAACTATACCTCCTACGTGCCGAGGCACGACTTAAAGGCATAAGTCCATCCTAGAATGATCTCAAGTTTGGTAATCTTTGCACATCTCATGTAAAAGAGGGGAATTGTAAACATAAATAGTTGGCTTACACTCGCCACGTCACACAAATACAATACATGTCTCAAACATCATACATTAAGAATATCACAACCCTCTAAGGGCAAAACCAAAAGTCAAGATACCAAACTTAAATAACATCCACAGGTCGGATCGAATCCTAGTAGAAGTCTCCACTACTGATCATCCGGATAATGAACATAGTATCGACTACGCTCCTCGTCGTACTCCCAATCGAGCTCGGTGACATCACCTGGATAACTCACAGCTGGACCTGCATCTGGTGTGGTGAAGTAACTGTGAGCCACAGAGGACTCAGCAATCCCGTTCCCGGGTAACAAGACTATTTAAGCCTTGGGAGAGGATAAGGCTGAAGAAAAGAATAAGTGTCTGCAGCAGCAACTAGCAACTAGCTTACGTGAGTGAGAGCGATAAGAGAAAGCCTCGGACGAGAAGATGATCACGAAGTGATCCTAACTAAGCTCAACAAACGTAACCCCTCCGTGTTCAACTCCCTTATCCCTATTCGGAAATTGACGGTCACGGAACACACGCTGGTAGTGTATTAGAAACATTGTGTCAAGTTATCTACAACCGGGTATTAACAAGCTCCCATCTGCCACATAACCGCGGGCACGGCTTTCGAAAGTTCATAACCCTGCAGGGGTGTTCCAACTTGACCCATTACAAGCCCACGATCCGCGGAGTCGCAACTCCAAAGTGGGAAGACCCGAGTATTCTCGGAATCCCGTGCTCAAGATATACCGAACTAAGGTAAGGCTAATCCAGCAAATCCTCCGGGCGTGTCGACACCCTGATAGTAGCTGCACGTATCTAAGTCTCAGGACACGACCGGATGGGTGAAGCTACGGGTTTTTACCAGCCCTTGAGTTTCCTCGAGGTGGCCCCGCAGGCTCCCCGTTTCGGACCAACACTCATGTGGAGCACTGGCCTGGGGTTGTTGATTAAGAAAAAAGGTTTATAACTCCCTATGCAAGTTTAGTTTGTTATTAGGCAAATAGTACCAATGTTGGGACTTGCTGGAAAAGACTTAGCACTTGGCGGTTTATCGAGGGGGTCCCATACACCCCAACCGTGTTAGGAACGCATAATCAAGGAACATAACACCGGTTTATATGGTTCCTAACGGCATGAGTGGAACAAATCACCAAGCAAAAGGCTTAGCCTTCCACCCTTGCCAATATATAGATGATTTTATTTAGAAATTATATAGTGTGATATAACCCAACAAAACTTCAACATGAAGCAAGCATCTTCAACTTCACCTGCAACTAGCAATGCTATAAGAAGGGATGAGCGAAGCGTACTTAGCCAAGCAATGGTTTGCGTAGGTAGGGTGGTTAAACATGGCAATGGTTACAAGTAGGAGGCTGACAGGAAGAACATGGGCATCGAGGCAAAACTATAGAACAGAACTACTAGCAATAGGCAAAGATAGTAATGTTATCGGGGTTCGGTCATCTTGCCTGAAGAGAAGTCATTCGGATCGTAAGAAGGGTCCTCGTGCTCAACCTCGTTGGTAACCTCATGCTCGTACTCGTACTCGGTCTCAGCTTCCGGCTCTAAACAATACAATCACACAAGGCACAAATCAACAAGATGCAATGCGCACTCGAAAATGATGGATGCATGATGGATGCACGAAGGATGCACACGGAGCACGGAAAATAGCACTCAAGCAAAACACCTCAAAACATTATAACAATAAGATATTATGAATCTACACAGAAAATCAATCAAGTTTCATATAAGACTCGCTGAAATCGGAGTTACGGGCTAAAAGTTATGCCCGAAACAAGAAATGAGCGAAAGCTGAAAATTACAGCAACATAGCAACTTCGGAGCACAAAATAATTAAGCTACATCACTCAAACATCATGGCAAAGGACATGAACATAAACTAGACATATCCTACAGCAAATAAGTCCAAAGGTGCACCCCCAAAGGAGCCGCGGATCAATAGCAATAAGCTTGGACATATTTAACTTGACAATAAAATTCTGGCAGCAGAATTTTTATTGAAACTTTGGAGCAAAAGATAAACATGCTACAGCCACTTGAATAAGCATGTGAGAACATGAATGGAAAGCCAACAATATATACTACAAGGAACAATCAAGATCCACTCCAAAACTATCATGGTTTGTCCTAGACCAGCAAGCAAACATGGCATCGGAACGTTACAGATTTCAGACTTAGTGAAAAACCACTAAGTCCTAAAACAGCAGTTTCATCATGGCATCTAAAAGAGCAAGTTTAAGTCACCTCGAAACTAAACACGGCAAGTGGTAAGCACCACATAAAAGTACACATGATGGTGGTTCCGAAACACACAAGCATGCATCATGGAGATAAACACAACGATAGCAACGAGCTCAACAAGATGGCATTTCATAACAAGTGAAACAACATCACAGCCACATGGCACTTTGCAACGATGATAAACATGGCAAGAATAAATCTAACATGCAACCTAACACATACAACATGTAGAGCAAGGCAAGACGAACACGTGGACATGTCATTTGCATCATTCGGACAAATGAGCTAAAAGTTATCACATGGCAAAGATGACATAAAAACATCACATAGCAGCAATTTTACCGGGATGCACTCTTGCACCGGGAAAACAAGCATCTAGATGACTTCTAACATGCATGGCACAAAAAGATAAAACGTAGTACACGATCCCACGAACGTCTGGACATGCTATTTGCGCAAAACAGAGCACCACACTAAAAGTTATCAGCAGTTGAACAATGCATCACAGATTAATAACAGGGGCTAGGGTTGGAAAAGAGGTAAACCTAGATCTCAGATCTGCAGAAAAAACAAAGGCCCGGGGTGGAGAAGGCTTCGGCCCGAACTGGAGGAAGGCGGCGGCCCGATCCTGGCGGCCTGGAGGGAGCGGTGGAAGGCCTGGCGCGGCGGCCCGCGGGAGCCTGCGGTGCGGAGGGCGCGGCACGGCCCGGCGGCGCGGCGCGGCCCGGAAGGAGGCGGTGGCCCACCCGAGCCGATGCGGGGCGAGGCCCGGCTGGAGGCGCTAGCGAGGCGAGGGAGCGCCCGATCCTGGCGAGGAGGCGGTCGATCTGGCTGGGGGCGATGGGCCGGCAGCTCCGGCCCGAGAGGAGGCGGGGACGAGGCGAAGGTGGCCTGGAGGAGGGCGACGTATGGGCCTCGGGCGGCGGTGGAGCTGCGGCCCGCTGCGGTGGCGATGGAGGAGCCCAGGCGCGATGGGGAAGTGGTCCCTAGGCCCTGGCGACGAAGTGGCCGAGGGGTCGACGAGGGAAGGCTGCGGCTGGTGCGGTCCTCGATCGATGCGGCCGTTGACCCTGGCATCTGATCGATCGATCGATCGAAGGGACGGCCCTGCTGGTCGATGGTGCCTTCGAGGAAAACGGCGGCGCGGCTGGTTCCCTCGGGAGGAAGGCCAAGTGGCTGAGGGGGAGTGGTTAGATCCAGATTTTTAGGGGGAAGTGGAGAAGAACTAGGGGACATGCCAAAATAGACTAGGGGTCTATTATATAGCAGATTTTTAGGGTTAGGGGGGATTTGGGGGTGTTAGGAGCCCTCCGATCGCGATCCGACGGATCCGATCGCGGGGGAAGTTTAGATGGGCCTAGGAGAGGGTAGTGGACTGCATGTAGGGGTGTTTCTGGGACACAAAGTGAAGGCACTTTGGACCCACACGAAAAACTGTTGGGATAGCAAACAGAGTCCAAACGCGACGAGATTTGAGAGGCGGGTTGCACACAACAAAACAACAACACACGACAAGTCTCGCGCCACACCGGTAACGTTACACAGCCAAACAACAAAGTAGGCCTACGGGACGCCACAGACACGTGAGGGAGCTCCGGAACGCGAAACGGACAACGGGAAGGAACGCGTGGAACCGGATGCAACCGACAACACAAATGAAATGCAATGCACATGTCTATATGATATGAATGAATGCCACACACTCACACAACAAAACGATGAAAACCCGAAAGACAAGGAACCCGGAAAGGAAATAGATGAAGCCGGAGATATATTAAATACCCAATAGGGAAAGTATTACATCCGGGGCATTACACTCATCCGTTGGGATTTTGCCCCGGGACTTAAGGTGGAACAGAAGGTACGTGACAAGTTTAGATCTACGGCGCATTTTGAGAGTTCTTCGGGAACCAAGGAATTTTTCTTGGTTGTTTCTTTCTCTTTGGCCTCCTTCCCTCTTTCTGAAGAGGTTGTTGGAGTGGTTTTGCAATGTTGTATTGGAGGTATGGCAGCGGGTTTCAACGTCAAACAATTGGGTGATCGATCGTTTCAGTTTTCGATGGCTTCCAATCGTGTTGGTCATTTCATCTATGGTTTGAAGGATCGTGTTTGGCCAAATTTTGTTTGCCATTTCCGCTTGTTCAAATTATCAGTGGATTATTCTTGGAAGGGATCTGATTGGCATCTTGATGATGTGATTCCGGAGGATTCTGCGCGATCGCCTATGGCTATCAGAAGTCCTCTAGGGTTTTTACGTAGGAGTGCACAAGGAGACATATCATCTAGATCTGAATTGGCCAAATTCAACCTCGTTAATGCTGATGACAGCAGGGTTTCTTTTCATGATCAGGGTTTGGAAAGTCAAGATTTGATGCAAGATCATTCTTCTAATGCAACTCTAGCTTCGATCGAATTTTCAGATAAGTTGGTATTTGGCAGCCTCCATGCATGTATCAATCGGCAGGATCTTCAAGTTATTGGCAAACGTTTCTCTGGAGCCACTTTTGCAACCTTATCATGGAACCTAATCATAGAAGCGAAGCTTGAGGAAATTCTTGATTTATGGCAAGCTGGTTATACCAATGAAATCATACAATCAGTATTGGACATCTCTTCCCTGCCTACTAAAGAGTTTATATATAACAAGCTCCATATTTGTATGTTTTGTGGGATACGAGGTCATTTAGCCGAGCATTGCATTGATAATAATATGATTAATATTCAGCCCTCTAAGAAAAATGTTGAGGCATCACCCATGAATAATTTATCTTGGTGCACAAAATGTCGTACCAAGGGTCATCTTTCTTCATTGTGCTCTTTTCACAATAGATGGTGCAATATTTGTGGTGTGAAAGGGCACGTCCAGTGGAACTGCCTAGCACGGGCACGTTCAATGAAACTTGTTGCTTGGGTAAAGAAAGATGGGACTGCTGGGAAGGGCCGTTCTGTTGGCACTCCGATTTTCATTAGGCATTAAAAGATTTGGCGCAGAAAATCTAGGAGTCTAGCCCAACAAAAAAGGGATAAGAAGCAAATTTGGATAGTCAAACGAAATGGGAGGGATCTGGAAAAATCTTTTTTCAGTTGTTTCGAGAATACCCCAGACGTTTCGCCTCCTTACCAACCTATTTCCACCCTCCCGATTCCTGAGACCACGGTTTCTGCTCTGTTTTGCCCGTCACCTTGCGCCCCTGAGCTCTCCTCCTCCCCACACCTCGAGCTTTCCTCCACTCCAAACCTAGCGCCTCCAATGGCAAATCTGCCAGTGCTACCCTATCAGTTTGTGCCAGGGGAGATGGACATTCAGCAGGGTCCGGAGGGGAGGCTGCAGCGCAACATGGTGATCGTTGATGACCCGCCTCTGGATCACTTGCAACATGCGTTTGTGATGGTGGTGCCACCCCCTAGTGATCTACAATGGGAAGCAGTTCTTGCACAGGTCAGAAGAGTTCTTCGAGATGATCATGGTGCGCCTACTACTGAGGGTGAGATCTATCCTTTCTGCATGGGTCTGATTCGTTTCAATGACAGTGTTGTTAGAGATACGCTTATTAGTAGAGGCGATCAACCCTTAGATGAGCATTCCAACTTTTATCTGCTGCGCCATGATGAAGGTACAAACATGCGTAGACCGGTGATTGAAAGAGATGCGTGAGTTATGTTGCTTGGGTTTCCTCTCAACTATCAAACAGAGCATTATATCATTAAGGCAGTGTCATGTTTTGGAAGATGTATGTATTGGCACCGCCCTGGTCACAGAAAATCTCGTGTTCTGGTTCGTGTACTGATTAATGAACTTGCTTTGGTGCCTTTTAGTCTGGTGGTTAAGAGATTTACTAATATTAGTGGGCTAGGCACCTCCTGGACCGTCCCTGTTTATGTACTTAACGGCAGAAATCCTAGCCAGGGCCTTGTGAGTGATGAGGAGGCGCCGCCTCCATTGGGTGCTTCCCCATATCTGGAGCACCTTCCTTTTCTGAATGCAATGCAGCAGCAACAACATGATGCTCAAGTTTGGCAGCTCCAGAACGCTGCCAATGCCTCGGAGGCCGCTCCACCTCCCCCACCACCACAGCAAGGCTGGGGCGAATGGCTTGTACTTCCACCTGTTCCGCCAGTATATCAAGGTTTTAGTTATAGAAATTACACTGGTTATGATGGACCCTCTATGATGGATGGGATACAGACTGCTGATTCTGGTTTTGATGATGGGTTGCGGGTTTGGAATGAACATGTTGCAATGATCGAAGATGTGGCAGACAGATTTGTTCAGGGAAGCCCTACAGGAGATCTTTCTTTTCAGCAGATGAATGCACAAGAAGTGGTTTTGGAAGTACCTGATGAGGAGGAGAATTGGCTTTCTTTCACGGTCTGCTTCTATTGCACTATTTACACCCCTCGACTCTGTTGGGTTTCTGACGAAGACAACATGACTAGTACCTGGAGTAGGTTTGCAGAAGGTTTTCAGAGCACCGTAGTGGATCTTGTGGGCGGGGCCTGCTTCTCATACTTCCCATTTTCACCATTTGCAATCGGCACTGATGTCATTTGCTTTCCTCAGGATGCCTGGTCGATCTGCTGTGATTTTATTGCTGCACAATTGAACAGAGTTTGTCAACTGGTGGGTGCAGACCCCATGGTTGTGGAAGATAGCAATCAGGAAGTTAACTTTCCACTTCTTGATCCACAGCTTGAGATGATAGAGATGGATGCGGTTACTAATAAGAGAAAGCGCAGAATGATCATGCCGCTCGATGTATCTGAGGTCAGGCGCAGTGTACGCGCAACTAGGTACCAGGGCTTTAAGCCACCTTCTCTGGCAAACACCAAACGTAAACCCTCATATGTCAAACCGAGGAGGACTCCGGATATCTTGGAGCTGCAGCAAGGCGAGAGCACTGAAGAAACATCGGCCTCCACTCAAGTCCCTCCTCCCACTACAATTGAAACTTTGCAATTTGTGGGAACAACTCAGTGTGCCATTCCACAGGAGGAGCTCACCAATGAGAAGCTCCTTGCGCCTCTCAAGGGCAAGGAGAAGGACGAGGCCTAGGCCTTTTATTTCGATGTTTGTTTCTGCTGCATTGTGTAATTTTACAAGGGTTCTTCTGAACTTATTTATCCGCTTTATCTAGCTTGTTGCAAGACTCAATGGCATTTGTTATGTGGAATATTTTGTGCTGGAATATTCGTGGTTTAAATGCTAGTTCTAAGTGTGATGCACTTCATAATAAGATTGATGAATCCAACTGCTCGATCGTATGCTTACAAGAAACTAAGAAGCTTGAGTTTGATCATTCTTTAATTAGAAAATGCTGCCCGAGGAGATTTGATAAATTTGAGTTTATTCCATCTGATGGTGCTTCAGGTGGTCTAGTTATTATTTGGTGTAGCAACCAATTTTTGGGCCAAATAATTCACCAGTTTCCATTTGCAATCACTATCAAAGTGACCTCGGTTCAAACAAATGAAAGTTGGTTCCTTTCGAACATTTACGGGCCGTGTGATGGACCTGAGAGGGTAGTGTTCACTGATTGGATGGACAGTGTAAACATAGAAACTGAAGATCTTTGGCTCTTCATGGGTGATTTCAACTTCATGCACTCTCTGGATAACAGAAACCTACCAGGTGGAAATGTGGATGATGTGATCAAATTCAATGAGATTATCAGCCATATTGGATTGCTTGAAATTCCAATCAAAGGACGGAGATACACTTGGAGTAACATGCAAGAAACTCCTTTACTAGAGCAATTAGACTGGGTTTTTTCTTCTCCCGAATGGATTTTGAAATACCCCAATACCATAGCAAAATCTCTTGCCCGTTCAATCTCTGATCACGTGCCTTGTATTCTTTCAGTGGAAACATCGATCCCAAGATCTAAGCTTTTCAGATTTGAAAACTTTTGGCCCTCTCACCCTGGTTTTTGGAGGTTGTGAAATCATCCTGGCATGCTCCCATTAAGGCCTCTTCCAGTGCCACAAGATTCTCTGCAAAATTAAAGAGACTTAGGTATGCTTTAAAAAAATGGAGTAAATCAATCTCTAAGTTAAAACTGTTAATTGAAAATTGTAATAGAATGCTGCTCCAATTGGACAACCTCGAAGATTTGAGACAGCTTTCAATTCCTGAAGCCAATATCAGAAACATTTTAAAAGCACATCTATTACAGTTGCTTAAATACCAAAGTGAGTATTGGAAAAAACGTTGCACGTTTCGGTGGACAGTCAAAGGTGAGGAAAATACTAAATATTTTCAAGCACGAGCAACTGAAAGATTGCGGAGAAATGCCATCACAAATCTGGTTTTAGCTGTTGGCCGCTTGGTGGAAAATCATGATGAAAAGGCAACTGATTTCTATGATTGCTTTAAAAGGAGAATGGGGGTATCATCTCAGCCTGTGTATGATTTTGAGCTCGCCAACCTAATTCAAAAATGTCAAGGTCTGGAAGAACTTTAAATACCATTTACAAAGGAAGAAATTGACAATGTGATCAAAATCATTCCGGCTGACCGTGCACCAGGACCTGACAGTTTCAATGGGCTTTTCCTTAAAGTATGCTGGGATATAATTAAAGAGGATTTTTATTCTCTGTGTGAGGACTTCTGGAAGGGGACAATCAATTTGCAATGTTTGAATACATATTTAATCACACTAATACCGAAGAAGTTGGCACCTGAATTGGTCAATGATTATAGACCAATCTCCTTGCTAAATTGTGTGCTCAAAGTTATAACAAAAATTCTTTCAGAAAGGCTCAACGTTGGATTCTAAAGGTGGTGCATAGAAATCAATATGGTTTCATTAAAACTAGGACAATTCAAGACTGTCTCGGCTGGGCCTTCGAATATTTGCATCAGTGTAAACAATCGGGCAGGGAAATTGTGATTCTAAAACTATAATTCGAGAAGGCCTTCGACACGATGGAACATTCTTTCATGTTGAAAATGCTAGAATGCAAATGTTTTGATGATAGGTGGTGTATGTGGATTAAAATGCCGCTACAGTCAGGATCTTCGTCTATTCTACTAAATGGAATAACTGGCACAAAGTTCAAGTGTAAACGAGGGGTGAGACAGGGTGACCCAATACCCCTCTTGTTATTTGTGCTCGCGACAGATTTATTACAGTCTTTAATTAATAAAGCTTGGCTGGATGGTTTAATCTCACTCCCAATTAATTAGCCTGCATTAGAAGACTACTCAGTGGTACAATATGCTGATGATACTTTAATCATCCACCCAGCAAATCAACAAGAGCTTCAGACAATTAAGGAGATTCTTGATTCTTATGCCCGGGCAACTGGTTTGAAAATTAACTATGCTAAGTCTCAATCAATGCCAGTTAATATGAATGCACAAAAAACTTTGGATCTGGCCAATGCTCTAGGATGCCAAGTTGGGGAGATGTCGTTCACCTACCTAGGCTTTCCTCTTGGTACAACGAGGCCCACTGTAAGAGAGTTGATGCCTTTTGTCGACAGAATTGAAAGAAGATTGGCATGAACCGCTATCTGGTTATCTTACGAAGAACGAGTTCAACCGATTAACTCTACGCTCTCATCATTGCTATATTTTGCTATGTGTGTTCTAAAACTTCCACTCAAGTTGATTGAGATCTTTGATAGAGCAAGAAGGCACTGTTTATGGAGGAAAGAAGTGGACAGAGACGCTAAAACCCACTCCTTGACTGCTTGGGATATGGTTTGCCGCCCAAAGAAAAAAAGGGGGGGGGGTCTTGGGGAGTTAAACCTTCAAATCCAAAACAAATCACTAATGCTCAAGTAACTTCATAAATGTATTCACAAGCAGGATGCAAAACCATCTTGTGGTTCTTTTTGGTGGCGTGATGTTTTCTCACTGATGGATATCTATCGTGGAATCACCTCGTGTATACCTGCCGCGGGGGACACGATCCTGCTGTGGAAAGATGTTTGGATCAATGAAAGACCGTTGATGGACTCCCATGAACATCTTTTCTCGTTTACCAACAACGAAGACATCTCGTTGGCACAGTACTACAACAATAATGATCACGTGGACAAGTTCATGCGTCCTTTGTCAATGGAAGCCAGAGCTGAGCTAGATAATTTACAAGTGATCATGGAAGGGATCAACTTGGAAGCTATGGGAACTGATGAATGGATTCTTTGCTGGGGTGACACTGTTTTAAAACCGAAGAAGTTTTACAAATTCATGTTCAGAAATATATTGGCTCCACAATGCATCACCTTCGTTTGGAAAACAAAATGTATCATGAGACATAAGGTGTTTGCGTGGTTGATGTTGCATGATAGGGTCAACACAAGGGGTTTACTTCTAAGAAGGCATTTTAATATTGGATAAGATCACAATTGTCCAATGTGCAACATGGAGGTACTAGAAACAAATGCCCATCTATTTTATGAGTGTCCTTTTGCTACAAAGTGTTGGGAAGTTGTGGGCATCAATTGGGTAATCACCCAGACATGCAACACAAATATGAGAGAGCTAAAGCAAGATGGTAGGGACCTCTGTTCAAAGAGATAAACATATTGACCTCCTGGAATATTTAGAAGCAACGCAACAGAGAGATATTTGATGGGGAGACGGCCACACACGCTGAGTGGCTGAGGAAACTCAAGGAAGATTTTGTGATCTTGGGTTACAGGATCAACCCTCAATAATTAACCTTTTTGGAAGGCTTCAGCAGCTCTTTATCTGTTTAAAATCTCCTGCTTTACATGGGCTAGTTTAGTGACTAATATTTTCCTATAAAAGCCATGTAAAACATCCTATTCTCTAATGTTAACCATTGGTTAGCATTTCAATAAATAAAAGAATAACAACAGTAGGAGGCTCTCCTGCTATTTTCACTGGTCAAAAAAATTGTTATGAGATATAACCTCTTCGACATTTTTATGTTGTGAATTTTCGTCCCCTTTCAGCGACATCGCATCTGAACCCTCAATGGATTCTTTCCGTGCATTTACAAAGTCCATATCCATGTCTCCTGTATTCTGAAAAAGCAAAAATATAAAAATAGCCCTTGTGTATTATCATCTATAAGATACATACAGAGGAAGGTTAGCTATATGCACCTCTTCTCGTGGTGTTTCAGTGTGGTATGTCATCGTTGCATCAGTGCGTATGTCAGAACCCATCAATTTATATCTATGCTGAAATATAATTAATATTTTTTACTGCATCATAAAATTATATATAATATATAATAAAACTGAATGTGAAACTAACACAACTGTTTTCTCTGCTAATAAAAAAAGCATTTGGTTATATTAGAAAAATATGCTGCTTAAATCATTTTACTAACACAACAATTCGGGGAAAACAACAAACTATAATGTTCATATATAAGTAAGTAGACGTCTGAAATTGCTTAAATTATTTAAATTAATTGTATAGGCTATGGAAAATTGTCAAACAGAAACTAAAGCAAACAAACCAACATTAACCAAGTATATTTGTTTTTTCTATGATTTTTTGGGATACCCTTAGTATATGTAATTAGCAGAAAAATATTTATTTTTATGAACCATGTTTAATTTGTTTAATTTGTGAGGTATGTATCCTGTAAATATATATGTCATTTTGTGAGGTATAAAAATAATTACAAAAAAATCATCCCATCACTAATAACAACTATACCATGATGAAATATATATGATGAAATATAAATGATATTTCCTACTGCATCATATTATTATATATAATATATAATAAAAATAAAAGTGAAACTAACACAACTTTTTTCTATGCAAAAAGAAAACCTATTTCATATTATTAGAAATATATGTTGTTTAAATAAATGTCCTACCCCATGAAAATTAAGGAAAAACAACAAACTATAATATTCATACATAAGTAAGTAGTCATTTGATAATTATTTAAATTATTTATGTAGGCTATGAAAACTGTCCAACAAAAAAAAACATGCAAACAAACCTTCTTCAACCAAGTATGTTTGTGTTTTCTCTTTTTTTTTGTGATACCCTTGGTATATTTAATAAGTATAAAAAATATTTACTTTAATGAACCATGTTTAATATTATACACTTTTATTGTTTCTGTGAGGTATGTATACTTTTAATATCTATATGCACAGTATTTTTTGAGTGACTATCCACTGTATTATAAGGGCCAGCATTACACGGGCCAGATAATATTGTCAGGCGCAACACAAATGCATCACGGGCTGTAGCGATGACCCACCTCCCCCACGCGACGGCCTCTCAACTCACTCGTCGCGGGCGCCTCTCCACCTCCCCCGCCGCAGCCCTTATCCACTCACTTTCCCCTCCACTCCCCTCCACTCACTTCATCTCCCACTTTCCCCTCCGCCGCCGCATCGCTGCGTGCATCCATGAGCTGGCGGCCGCGCGACTCCGCCCACCGACCGCCGCATCAGTCCCTCTCCTCTCCTCTCCACTCACTCGCCACCTCCCGCCCTCTCACCTCCCCCCGCCGCATCGTTGTGCGCGTCGCCGAGCCCGCAACCACCACGACTCCGGCCGCCGACCACTGCACCAGTCTCCGGCGAGCCATGTGCGACTGCTAGGGACGCACACATAGAGCTTCATCGCCTAGGCGCACGTGCTGGATCCGGTCGCGTTCCGTTCGGACCCGCGGCGGTGCTGGTCTCCGGCGAGTTCGACAGTGGATCCGAAGCGGGGTGCCTCGATCTCCAACGCCAGAAGTTCCGATACGCCAATCCTAACTGTCAGGGATATTACTAGCAGGTATGAATCGGCTAGTGTAAACCGGCTTAGTTATATTATACTTGATTGTAATATTCAGTAAAGGCTACGGCCCATGAGATCTTAGGGCCCATGTATAGAATTATGGTTTGTAAACCGCCAAGCGATGTAACTTGAGAGATAAGGAAGAAAGGACAGAGACCGAGGCGGACACGAATATGAGCCGGCCTCGGGACTCTGTAAACCGGACCAGGCGTCACCTCTATATAAAGGGACGACCCGGCGACGGTTCAGGGACAAGCAAGAATCAACCCGTCGAGACTACAGGCAAGCGATCCGCTCCTTGTAAACCGACGCCCAAGCAATACCAAACCAACTAGACGTAGGCTTTTACCTTCATCGAAGGGGCCGAACTAGTATAAACTCTCTGTGTCCTTTGTGTGCTATGAACCCCTTCAAGCTAACCCGTGCGATGGTTCCATCATCAAGTCCGCTAAACCGGACATCTGCCGTGCTAATTCCACGACAGTTGGCGCCTACCGTGGGGCCTCCGCACGATGGTTTCGAGTTCTTGAAGGGCAGCTTTGAAGGGCTCAAGGGTTACGCGGTCGGCCGGATGACCAAGAGTCGCCGCGGCCGGATCTACATCGACGACGCAGGTTGGGGACCGGATGCCGATTCAATCGAATACGGGTACCGGGTTCCATTCGGTGGCATCCAAGTCTTCATTGGCAAAATCGGCGAACCGGGACCTGAGCCGGACATCTTCCCCAACATCGTCGAGCCGGCTCAGCGTGCGAGATCGGCCCAGATTCAGCCCGCCATGAAGCACGTGTTCGTTGGAGCAATCCACGGAGTTTGAGCCGAAGACGGATCGGAATCCGATGGTACAACAGTTGTCTACTCCGACGACGAATCTTCATCCGGAGAAACTGAGTCTCTGTATCAGTTGCAGGACGGCCGGTCTGAGGGCGAGTCCGATGGAAACAGTATTCCGGACCCCTTCGACCCGCCAAACCGGGTGGCTGTCTTTATGGCCGGTTCACAGCCCCCAGTGAACGGGACGACAGCAGAAGCTGGTGTAGGAGGGAGCGGCACGACCCTTTCACCTACTGACGTTCTATCCACCTTGATCGAGGAGTTCACAGCTAAAGCGGTGGAAACAGTAGCTCCAGCACACAAGGCGCAGCATGATGCAGAGCTCCTTCAGTTAAAGGGCCGGATTGATCAGTTAAAGGAGGATCTGGAAGCCGAGAAGGCAATGATAGTAAGGATGCAAGCAGAATTGGATGATCAAGCTTTTCACCTAAGGATGGAACAGGCTTCTACGCAGGGAGTAAGAAGTCGGAAGTACCAATCTCGTATACCGCCAGTTTACGAAGCTATGGATCTGTTTAGAACACCAGGGGCAGGGACTAGCAATAATCCCGCTTTAAACCGAAGGGCACCCCCAGTCTGGGATGAGCCGGTTCGGTAGCCCATTGCAGAGCAAGACCGGCGGATCACGTCTACACCTCACCCCTCAGGTCACTATTCGAACCCTTTGGATAACAGTGTTGCTACTGCAGCACGATTGGCCGCTTTACCCGACGAGGGGACGTCCCGGGTAGCGTTGGAGGCGCGCCGAGCCAAGGAGCTACTTAATACAGCATTAATACAGCAGCAAGCATATTCTCATAGCAGGGAAAGGCTACATTCAACACCACGTCCTAGCCGGAGTTACACTAGGCATTGGGAGGAGCCAGAAGTATCTAGCAGTGAACGCAGGTGGCATCAGCGCAGACAGGATAATCCGGCGGGTGCAGCAGCACCAGCTCCGGATATAAACCGGGTTAGATCAGGAGCACGGGAAGAGGTTCGTCAAACAACGCCGGTTCACACAGCCACAGCAGAAACAGGAGTTACGACGAGTTCTTTTGGGGTGCAATGTCTTATCCCCGCTTTACGGGGTGTCAAGCTGCCTAAAGATTTTAAGGGGCCCTGCAAGGTACCTAATTACACAGCAGATTTAGCTCCAGAAGCTTGGGTTGAAAGTTATGAGATGGCCATGGAGATGCTGGACGTGGATGAATCGGCTTGTGCAAAGTATTTTACTATGATGCTTGAGGGTACAGCCCGGACCTGGCTGAAGGGTTTACCCCCGAATTCTATCGGATCATGGGGGGAACTACGCAGCCAGTTTATCAAAAACTTCAAAGATACATGCAAGCAACTGATGTCAGTGGTGGATCTAGCAGCTTGTGTGCAAGAAGAGCAGGAGTCTACGGCTGCTTGGGTGCGGAGAGTAGCGGAGATCTTGCACTCTTCGAATGGTATCAATCCTAGTACGGCGATAGTGACTTTGGAAAACAATTGCCGGTTTGAATCTTTAAAGTTAAAGCTCGGACGGCTTAAAAGGGATTGTAATGATATGAGAACTCTCATGAGTGCCTTGGTAAAATATGGGGACTCTGATAATACCAAGTATCCAGAAACTGAAGGAGACAAGGCGGGGAAGGTTAGCAAGTCTGGTAAACCGCTGCAAGTTAATCCGGCTACTACATGTTTTTTGGGCAAACGAAAGGCAGAAGGTGGCTCTGACTTCGTGGCCAATACTCAAGTTCAAGGGGGCTTTCAGCGTAGCATGGGCAACCCACCTCCACAAACCGGCGGAGGGGCTGTTAGCTGGGACCAAGAGTTAGATCAGCCTTGTCCGAAGCATGGCACGAGAAATCGACCGGCAAAGCACACTATAAGAGAGTGCAGGCCCCTTATGGAAGCAATAGTGGGCCGCTTTAATCCTCAGGACAGGCCTCCAAATGGCGGTTCAGGTCCAGGGTTTTATGGTCCGGGTCATCAGGGGAACAGCTCAGGATCAGGATATAGGGGCAACAACGGTGGTTATCAGAACCGGGCTGGTAATCACAATAGTCAAGGAAGTTATAATAACCAGGGCAATCAACCGCGTAACCAGGGTGGTTACAATAACCAAGGCAGTCAGCAGCATGGCCAAGGTAACTATAATAACCAAGGAAATCAGCAGCAGGGCCAAGGGAATTACAATAATCAGGGGAATCAGCAGCGTCAGCAACAGCAGCCGCAATCCGGATATCAGAGTAATCCGAAGGAATTGAGCAGTGGGCAATACCATGTCTTCACCACAAGTCTGTGTAAACGGGATCAGAAGGTTTTGAAGCGGGCAGTTAACGCGGTTGAACCGGCAACACCGCAATTTCTGCGCTGGTCAGAACAGCCCATTGTATGGAGTAGGGAAGACCACCCAATGCGGGTGGATTATCCGGGCCACTTGGCCTTGGTGGTGGCACCTCAGGTGGGAGGTTATAAATTCACTAAATTTCTCATGGACGGTGGTAGCAGCATCAACATCTTGTACTATGAGACTTTCCGTCGTATGGGCCTGACGGATAAGAAGCTAAGACAATCGAACACCGTGTTCCATGGGGTGGTCCCAGGTAAGTCGGCCTATCCGGTTGGAAAGATTGACTTGGAAGTTACCTTTGGAGATGAGCATGATTCCAGGTCAGAGATGATAACTTTCGAAGTCGTCAAGATCAAAAGCCCTTATCACGCTCTGTTTGGGATGACGGTTTATGCTAAGTTTATGGCTAGGCCATGTTATGTTTATCTGCAGCTCAAAATGCCGGGTCATAAGGGCACGATTACGGTTCATGGAAGCCGCAAGATAGCGGTGGAATGTGAAGAGGGAGATGCAGCTTATGCGGAGGCGGTATGTGCCACAGAAGAGTTGAAACTTTATAAAGATAATGTTGATCCGGCAGATATGACTCCGCTGAAGAAGCCAACTACAGAGCATGATCCGGCGTTAAAGTTTAAATCAGCAGAGGAGACCAAGCAAGTTGATTTTGTGCCAGGAGATTCGTCCAAGCAGTTCACTATCAGCGCTAACCTTGATCCCAAATAGGAAAGCGCGCTCATCGAGTTCATCCGTGAGAACTGGGATATCTTTGCATGGAAACCTTCTGACATGCCAGGTATACCGAGGGAACTCGCTGAGCACAGCCTTAACATTGATCTGAAATATAAACCGGTTAAACAATATTTGCGCCACTTCAGCGAAGAGAGGCACAAGGCTATAGGAGAAGAAGTGGCCAGGCTTTTGGCCGCAGGATTTATAGTGGAAGTTTTTCATCCGGAGTGGTTGGCTAATCTGGTGCTGGTGTTAAAGAAGAATGGGAAGTGGAGAATGTGTGTGGATTACACAGACCTCAATAAAGCTTGCCCAACTGATCCCTTTGCTCTCCCCCGCATTTATCAGATTATCGATGCCACAGCGGGATGTGAGCGGCTAAGCTTTTTGGATGCATATTCAGGATATCACCAGATCAAGATGGCAGTTAAAGACCAAGAGAAGACAGCTTTCATAACCCCTTTTGGTGCTTTTTGCTATGTATCTATACCTTTTGGGCTTAAGAGTGTGCAAGCAACTTATCAGCGTTGCGTTCAGAATTGTCTTAAAGGGCAGATAGGGAGGAATGTTCATGCCTACGTGGATGACATTGTGGTTAAATCAAGGAAGGAAGAGACAATGATAGAGGATCTTAAAGAAACTTTCGACAATCTTCGAGCTTATAGGATGATGCTTAATCCGGAGAAGTGTGCCTTTGGTGTTCCGGCAGGTAAACTACTGGGGTTCTTGGTCTCAAACAGAGGAATAGAAGCTAATCCGGAGAAAATCAAGGCCATCACATCTTTAACTAAACCGGTTTGCATCAACGATGTTCAGCGTATCGCTGGCCGGATCACAGCATTAAGCCGATTCATCAGCCGTTTGGGAGAGAAGGCGATCCCGCTTTACCAGATGCTGAGGAAAACAGACCGGTTTATATGGAGTGATGAGGCGAACGCGGCATTTGAGGATCTGAAGCGGCAACTGGCGAAGCCGCCGGTTTTGGCTGCCCCTGTTGATAAGGAGCCGTTGCTGTTATACGTTGCTGCCAATGCACGGGCAGTCAGCGTTGCAATCGTGGTTGAGCGCAAGGAAGCAGGAAAAGAATACCCGGTTCAGCGCCCGGTTTATTACGTGATTGAAGTACTCATTGAATCCAAGCAGAGGTACCCGCATTGGCAGAAGCTGGTTTATGGTGTGTTCATGGCAAACCGGAAGCTGAAACATTATTTCCAAGGTCATCCAATAACTGTGGTTAGTTCAGCACCGTTGGGGGATATAATCCAGAACAGGGAAGCTACAGGTAGAGTAGCAAAGTGGGCCATTGAGCTCAGCCCACATGAGTTGAAGTATGTGCCATGCACCGCTATAAAATCTCAGGCGTTGGTGGATTTCATCAATGATTGGACAGAGTTGCAAACACCTGAGGAGAAGCCGGATCTTACATACTGGACGATTCACTTTGATGGGTCAAGACAGTTGGAAGGCTCGGGGGCTGGAGTTGTCTTAACTTCCCCCCGGGGTGATAAATTTTGTTACGTCCTCCGCCTATTATTTCCTTGTACTAACAATGCAGCAGAATATGAAGCATTACTTCATGGCTTGCGGCTGGCAAAGGAGATGAACTTTAGCCGGGTTAAGTGCTTTGGCGACTCAGATTTGGTGGCACAGCAAGTTTCAGGCAAGTGGGATTCAAGAGATCCCCTCATGGCAGCCTATAGAAGAGAAGTTGAAGCGGTTGCAGGATATTTCAAAGGGTATCAGGTGGATCATATAGACCGGCTACGGAATGAAGCGGCCGATGCTCTAAGCCGGCTGGGTTCCCAACGTAAACCGGTGCCACCAAATACTTTTTTGGATGAATTGCACAGTCCTTCGGTTCAAATACCATCAGAGGAAGACCTAGCTATTCCTGATCCGGAGGCACAGTTAGTTGCAGCGCTTCATGTTATTCTGGATTGGACGCTGCCTTATTTGGCATATTTAAGCCGAGGAGAACTACCAGATGATGAAGAAAAAGCACGGCAGATAATCCGGCGTTCTAAGTCCATGACAATTGCAAACGGAGAGCTTCATCATCGCAGTACTTCTGGAGTATTTCAGCGTTGTGTGTCAGCTGAGGAAGGTTGTGAGATTCTTCGCGAGATCCATGAAGGAGATTGTGGTCATCATGCCGGTTCAAAATCATTGGTGGCCAAAGCGTTCCGACATGGTTTTTATTGGTTAACCGCTCATGCTGATGCGGCGGATCTGGTCCGGAAGTGTGATGCTTGTCAGAAATTTTCGAGACGTGCTCTAGTTCCGGCGCAGGAACTCCGGATGATACCAATAACTTGGCCGTTTGCGACTTGGGGGCTTGATATGGTTGGACCCTTCAAGCGATCCCAAGACCAGAAAACTCATCTATTAGTAGCAGTGGATAAGTTTACAAAATGGATTGAAGCAGAGCCTATAAGCAAGTGTGATGCGGCGACGGCAGTCAAATTCATCAAAAAGGTAATTTTCCGGTTTGGCTTTCCGCACAGCATCATCACAGACAATGGCACCAATTTTCCGGTTTGGCTTTCCGCACAGCATCATCACTAACCCTTTTCCTCCTCTACTTCTTCCTTTTGTTGCTTCCCTGACCTGAACTCGTCCTCGCTGATGTATCGAGGCACCGTGACCCGGCCTCATAGGCAGGCCAGGGCGAAGACGGTGTGATAGCATGGTTTATTAGGGATGATAGACTACTCATATCAATAAGGAATTCCTTCTTTTCCGGGAGCCCATTCGGATAGAACTCCAAAGTTAAGCGTGCTCAGCTTGGAGTAGTTTCAGGATGGGTGACCGACCGGGAAGTTTCTCCCGGGTGCGCACGAGTGAGGACAAAGTGCGCAGAAAAGACTAGTATTGATATGTGGGGCCAGTCTAGATCCCGCCAGGAGTAACGACCACCGGCGGGTGTGTCCGCGGCGTTACAAGTTGGTATCAGAGCCGACCCTTGCGGTTACACGGATGGTTGCGGACAAGTGCTCGGTCATGTTGTTCATGACATTTCTGACCCGTCGTGGCACACGGCATGGCACATGTATCGGACTGGATGCACAGATAGTTGTGCCAAGAGGGAACATTCCTGTGGCCCGGGGAGGACGTCGGTTCCTCTGAGTGGGGGTGCATGTGATAGCATGGTTTATTAGGGATGATAGACTACTCATATCAATAAGGAATTCCTTCTTTTCGGGGAGCCCATTCAGATAGAACTCCAAAGTTAAGCGTGCTCAGCTTGGAGTAGTTTCAGGATGGGTGACCGACCGGGAAGTTGCTCCCGGATGCGCACGAGTGAGGACAAAGTGCGTAGAAAAGACTAGTATTGATATGTGGGGCCAGTCTAGATCCCGCCAGGAGTAACGACCACCGGCGGGTGTGTCCGGGGCGTTACATCCCCGACGGCCAAGACACGGCCACGGTGGTGCAGCCTGTGGTCTACATCGCCGGCAAGATCGACCACCACGAGGTCGGATCACGGTGGTGCAGCCTGTGGTCTACATCGCCTACACTCCGCCATCTTCCGCAACACCCACCACTTCCGCTGCAAGATGAGACAAATGGCCCCTCCCTGCTCCCCTGTTATATGCTTGTATACTCTAATACTTCAAACTATCATCATGTTCATTGCCAATAGTCTTGGTGAATCCCGTGTTTTCAAATAACAGCAAGGTTTCTGAATATTTTGCGCTACACGGGCCTTAGAGGAAGGATGTGGCGACTTCAGAGCTAAGTGTCAGAGAGAAGCGGGTGAAGAGTTAGACAAAGGTTTTTCCCTGATCTACATGCAATGCATTTCTCTTCAGAAAGAAAATTGCCAGCTCCTTGGCCATTAGCTTCTGAAATTAGACATAAGCTTTACTAAATCAATTGGCATGGTATGTATCAATTCTAATTGGTTGTGCCCGTGCGTTGACGTAGCCATCACGAGCTTTATCAGTTACCTGCCCACTTAGCTACCGTAGCATGCCCCTAAAACAAATGTATCATGGTTGACTTAGCCTTTCCAGATCTTTAAAGAGTCCTTGACACGTAAAATACCCTCGTTTTTATGACAACTTGCCACCAACACCAAGCGATTATTTTTCAAGTTCGAAACTAATGGATGTATGAGTATGATCTACACAGCTTGAATCCCATAAATTCTTCTGCGATACCTTACTGAACTGCTATTCATGTGAGTGAATATATTTTTAAGAAAAAATGAATTATATTATTTATCCCAGAAATCTATGCATGGTGTTATATATACTATTTGTGCTCTGTGATAGGTCCTTCCGGTTGTCTGTCATTTGACCCCAATATGAGGTCCTATTTAGATTGGTGATTTACGATAAGGTTGAGCTCAAGGCTAAAGGAGATGATGTATTGCGCATAATCCGCTCCAAGCTAGCATGCTTCCTAAAAGCTAGGTTCATTTGATTTTGTGGCTGAATAGCATTTAACCTGATCCACTAACAATCATGCCGATGGAAGTGATCTTGTTTATACTGCATTAAGGCCTGTCCACAATTGAGGTACTACGAACATAAATATGTAATTTTGTATCTCCTCTATTCGACAATATGTTGAAGTGGCCATAATAATTGTTCCAAAGGAAGTGATCACAATAGTATTTAGTATTCTCTATATGAGTACACATAGGATTACATATATAGATCAATTTAGAGATAAGTTATACTATTAGAAATGCTTTGATCCTTATAGATTTGATCCCTTTTTAAAAACTTTCATCTTATCTTCTAGGGAATTTTTGTATAAGCAATATTTTATCGTTTTTATAGTACAAATATTTGCCCCCTTGGTAAAGACTAAAGAGCCTTTTTATGTTAAAGCACGGTTATTGTGTAAAGAACTCACAATTTTTTTACAAGTCTATGTGCCCCGTTGCAACGCGCGGGCAATTAACTAGTTAACAATAAAAAGGCCAAGTCTTTCATCTTGAAAGGGGATTTTTTTTGTTCAACATGATATTGTGTTTCTAGCCTCAACTATTCTGTGTTGCAGGTTAAGAAATTTATAGTTTAAAATGAATAAAGCAGCGATCCCCTTCCTATAGTCAATAATGCTTATTAGGAGTCCTGATATTCCAATAATCCATAAATGATTATGTAAAATACATAAAATTCACTGTTGTTGGCATTTTCACAATTAGCTTCCTTTTATCTCACTTCAATTCATTGCTCATTGCTTATACTGGCATTTTTGTTTTGAATGTTCTCTTTCTTTAGGAATCTGGCTACTATTTGGTGCCAACTGCTGTGGTAAGTCATATTATATCTTGTGTCATTAGTCCGTATAATTTTTTGCATCATTTACACTTATAAGTTTTTTATTAATGATGGTAATATAGGGTGGCGCATGTACGTGCAGCTGTGGAATGATAACCCAAATCACCTCAATCAGAAAGGGGAGGCCAAACTATGATATGGTTTAGTACGAGTTGATGGAGCAACGGAAGGTAATGCCTATCTTAGTGATTCTAATCTCATTTCCTCCCAATAAGTGTTCCTTGCAAAATGATACTTTGCATCCAATATAATTTAATTCATGGGCTTCTTTACATATTAGGAGTCCCGATATTCCAACAATCCATAAATGGTTATGTAAAATACATAATATTCACTGTTGTTGGCATTTTCACAATTAGCTTCCTTTTATCTCACTGCAATTCATTGCTCATGGCTTATACTGACTTTTCTATTTTGAATGTTCTCTTTCTTTAGGAATCTGGCTACTATTTGGTGCCAACTGCTGTGGTAAGTCATATTATATCTTGTGTCAATAGTCTGTATAATTTTTTTTGCATCATTTGCACTTATAAGCTTTTTATTAATGATGGTAATATAGGGAGCGCATGTATGTGCAACTGTCAAATGATAACCCAAATCACCTCAATCAGAAAGGGGAGGCCAAACTATGATATGGTTTAGTACCAGTTGATGGAGCAACGGAAGGTAATGCCTATCTTAGTGATTCTAATCTCATTTCCCCCAATAAGTGTTCCTTGCAAAATGATACTTTGCATCCAATATAATTTAATTCATGGGCTTCTTTACATCAAATATATTTTGTACTGGGTTGATGGAGTTGGCCTGTGTTTGCATTTGATAATGCTTTCCTAAGAGGCTTTTTGTGACACCCGTACATAGTATATTTGGCATTTTGAAGGATAGTTGTATTTCGTTACCTGTATTATAATTATTCTTGAGTGAATTAAATCAGAAGCTAATTTTATCAAAAAGCAGATTCCTTTCCTATGAGGCTATGATGGCAACCATAATTATGCCCGTGTGAAATTAAAACAAGCATTTTAGATGCAGTTTGTGGATATGGAAGCTATGATGTCATTCCTTGATGTCATTCTTTTTTTGTTCTACCTCTTATAAATTAAATATTTCCAAGCCTTGATGTCATTCTTTTTTTGTTTCCAAGCCTAATCAGAATATGGAAGTTATGATGTATATTGGGTATTGATCACTTTGTTGTGTGTATTGTTTGTGGAACTGCAGTTGATGTCATTATATCTGAGTGGATGGGCTACTATCTCTTGAGAGAGTCCATGTTTGATTCTGTCATATGCGCACGTGACCACTGGTTGAATCCAAGGCCGTGTAATGTTAGTAAATAGAAGCATTCTTGAATTTTAAGTTTGTCAACATGTACTGTACTGGTTTTGAATTTTCTTACCAGAACTATGATTGTTATATGCAGCCTGATCAAATAATCTATAAATCAAGTTAAATTAACAAACAAATAATCTTAAATGTTTTGTTTCTGAAAGATGGCAATTAACTGCCTTCTGATTTTGTTGTTTGCACAATCAAAACACAGATGCACCTAATGAATGATCGATCTTTTGCAAGGTCGTCGTCGACTGAGTACGAGCGGCCGTACGTCACAAGGGGACGTCGAACTGCTGCAGCCCATCTGTGACAGAGCAGACCCCAGCGACTTTGCCCAGCTCGATACATCCTCTACACGACTACATCGTAACAACTTGAAGATTTTTTTTTTCCTTTTTTTGCTTCCATGACCTGATCTCCTCCTCGCTGATGTATCGAGGCACCGTGACCGGGCCTCACAGGCAGGGCCAGGGCGAACACGTATCCCCGACGGCCAAGACACGACCACGATGGTGCAGCCTGTGGTGAGAAAGAGCAGACTCCATTGACTTTGCCCAGGTAGGTACATCTTCTACACGACTACACAGTACCAACTTAAAGAAAATTTGACTTGATTAGTATAGTAGCTTAGTAGTACTAGGTTCTTGTACTCGCAAGTTTATGTCGAATAATCACTGCATTGGATATGCAAGCCTGAGATTATATATGTGTGGGGGTATGTGATATTCTGAGTGGTCTTATATATGCTAAACTTGATGATATTTGCACAAACTGTGTAAGACAAACAGACTGTTTGATTTGTTAAATTTTCTTGGACGCGTGAAGCAAAATGCATCGTCGTCTTGGTTGGCTAGGATCCAAATAGCCAACCCCAATTTCATATATAAAACAGTACCAGGCTAGTCTGTTTAGTAATAAGAGCCATAGAGACTATGGTTTTCAAATAATTTATAACAAACACTTTGAATTTAATTAAATGAGATCTAAAACCTATATTGCTTGATGATTTCCTCAAATGAAATATTAATATTTCTAAGCTCAATTATGGTATAATCACATTGTTTAAAAAAAGCAATGGCGTTAAGCAAATTTATAAGTTCAAATGTATTTGGCTGTTGAATACCAGTCTCTTTTTTTAATCAAAGTTCTTATGAATATACTTCGGTGTCGTGGCGGCTCTTTGATTTCCCTATACAAATTGGAGTTTAGCTCCAGCTACATAACAAAGATAAAAGGACCAAACAGACACAAAATATATGATACTAAGATGAAACTATACCACAAGGTACCTAGAGGTAGATCTAGAAAGAGAAAATTCCTTATATAACATTGTTTTAAATGTTGGTTTCCTATTTAACACTCCAAAAAAATTCTTCCCTAAATAACACCAAGTGTAATTTTTTTTTCCTTTCTAACACTTCCGTCAATTCTGTTAGCATCTGCCGTTAAGATCTGGATTGATTGATGTGAGTATTTTCTTGTTGGACGAAATTACCCCTTTGAGGAAAAAGAAAAACAGATACCAAACCGGTCTCTCTATTCTCTCCCGACCCAACCTCTTCCCATCCCCTTTATTCCCAACCCTAGAGGCGGCAGCGGCGGTGAACCTCCTAGGCTTAGTGGTGGCGGCAAAGGGCTATGGATGGCGGCAGTTCTACGGATGGAGACGGCGTCGTGGACGACGGACATGGCGCGACCGCGGACGGCGGCCATGGCTTGACGATGGCGCCGGTGGGGCTGAGGTCTGGTCAAGCAAGGGCGTTGGGCTAGCCTCGGGCTGCGGTGGGGTCGAGCCAGCATCGGGCCAGGCCGAAGACTCGGCTGCAGCTGGCTCGGGCCTGGCCGGTGGCTCGGCTGCAGCTGGCTCGGGTCAGGGCACGGCAGTGGCTGGGGGATGCAGTGAGGGCATGGCTGGGTCATTCTTGGTAGCAGTTTCAGGCCAGGGCGGTACTCAGTTTCCGCCAGCAACATGGGCGTGTCCAGATGGGTAAGGCCAGTCCATCTTGTAGCAATTATCATGCATAGATTGTGCTAGTTTGTGTAGTTGCGTATGTGAGGAAGAGATCTTTTCACTTAATTTTGGTTAATGATCAGATTGTCTAGCAATACTCATGCATAGGTTTAAAGCAAAGTTTAAAGTTGTCTTTTTAATTCACGGGATGGATCCAAATTCGAGTTATTTGCTCAAAATTAAATTGGTTGGCAATCCAAAGAAAGCTCGAAAGGACATCAGAAGTTTTTGTTTTGAGAAGGTCATCGATTGTGACTTGACAAATTATAAGGATTTGAACGAATCAATTGTAGAGCAGTACCCGCTGCGTTATTTGGAAGTTGCACATGTGCAATATTATGACGATGCTCTAAAAAACTATCCAGAAGTAAAATCTGACCAAGATTTGATGATTATGTTTTAAAAACACTCGAAGACAAAGGTGGTGCATATGATCATTTCATATTGTGATCCCTCTGAACATATGAGCCTATCACCGAGTGGGATGAACCTAACAGCAATATAGAACATGAGGATGATACTTACCTTCGCAACCCAAGACCTGAGAATGAGCATGTTGGTGTTGATGAGGAGAATATGTATGAAGTGGATGAACCTATGCCCTTAGATGTGGTTCTTTGTCCTAATCTTAATAAAGAAAAGGATGATGAAGTAGAGGAGTCTGAAGTAGAGGACGATGAAGTAGCGGAGTTTGAAGTAGAGGATGATGAAGTAGAGGAGGATGAGGAGTTGCATGAGGCAGAGCATACTCCACATGTAGAGTATGAAAATTAGATCCTCCAATGACAAAAGGCTTTACATATCCCAGAATGAAAGAGTTCAAGTTGGCACTTTCCCAGCATGCAATCAAACATGAATTTGAGTATAACACCGAGTATAGTACACCTCATCGGTTTAGGGGCTATTGTTCAAGACGGGGTGCTGATAATTGTCCATGGAGGATACATGCTTCTACGACGGAGGATAAGTGTACTGTAATGGTAATTGTTTAACTTTATTCATTTGTGAACATTTATTGCATAATTGTCAAGTGTTTTTAGCTAGTTACCTCTATTTCTCTTTTTAAGGTGAAGAAAAACCCATGTGGTCATGATTGCTCTAGTACAAGAAGGAAAAAGAAGATGAAGAATGCAACCAAGTATTGGATATGTGATAAGGTGAAGGATTGGCTGATTGAAGATGCTACTCTCAGAGCGAAGGCATTGTGCAAAAAGATTAAAGAACACCACAAGGTTGACATCCACTACAAGAGGATATATATGGGTAAGAAGCTAGCTTTGAAAGAACTATATGGTGATTGGGATAGCAGCTTTGATAATTTGTATAGGTTTAAAGCACGAGTTGAAATCTCTTGTCCTGGTAGCATAGTGCAGATTGATCATTGCACTATAAAAGAAAAAAAATCAGGTTTAGAAGGTTCTTCTTTGCTTTGAAACTTTGCATAGATGGATTCCTTAGTGGTTGCAGACCGTATTTGGCAGTAGATAGCACATTCTTAACAGGCGGGTTTAAGGGGTAGCTAGCCAGTGCTACCACTGTAGATGGACATAATTGGATGTATCCACTTTGTTTTGGAATTTTGATTCCGAAACAAATGAGAACTAGATTTGGTTAATGCAATTGCTTAGGCAAGCCATAGGATCACCAAGGGGTTTAGCCATAAGCACTTATGCTGGGCAGGCGGTGATGACAGGGGTAACAGAAGTTTTCCCAGAGGTAGAACATAGGGAATGCATGTTTCACTTGGTGTCAAACTTCAAGAAAAAGTATCACGGAAAGGTATTTGATGACCATCTTTGGGCTGCTACTTACTCATGGAACCAGTATATATTTGAGAAAAATTGGGTTGCAATAGAGACAGCAAAGCCAGCGGCAACTACATATCTTTGGAAGTGGCACACTAGCTAGGTTGTGGACTAGGAGCCAGTTCTCAACCATTTGTAAGGCCTTCCTTGGAAACATGATCTAGCATTCATCACATCACTTGTCAATGCACATATGCAGAATTATGTGGACTCATATTACTCCATTAACAAGTTTAGGGTAGCTTATGGCCAACTAATCCCTGCTATGTGTGACAAGACCCAGTGGCCTGAATCTAACCATGGATTCTTCATGCATCCACCCTTGTTAAAAGCTGTAGCTGGTCGGCCTCAAACTGAGAGGCATAAGGGTTGTGGTGAGAAAAATAGGAAAAGTGGCCAACACTTGTGCCCTATTTGCAGGGAATACGGGCACCATTGGCATAAGTGCAAGAAGGGTAACAAAGATGACATTGCTTCTTTCATGGCTGTGAGGTAATCAACTATCCATTCTAATCTCCTATTGCATGTTAACTACTTGCTTGCATTATTGTTTTGTAATCACTTATGAATGTTCACTACTTTCTTATTGCTCGTGTAGAGAACCGCCAAAAAAGAGGAGGAAGACTACTAAAACACCCGAGTCATCCATTGTGCCAAGAGGTGATGACCCGCCGGCAGCCGCTATGTATTTTCCACCAAGGTTACCGATTCTACACCAATGCTCGTTCCAAATGACAACTGAGTTTTTATTTGTGCCAAACAAAAATTGAGTTCAATTTGTATGTGTTCATGTAATCCATAGCCAAAACTTGGAAACTACAACCAAGAAGAAGGGAAAGCAGAACCAAACATTGGAGACTACAAACAAGAAAAATGCAAAAGGGGGGAAAAGGTGACCTTTTCTGTTTTTGGATTTTAATATCACATATTATGCATAGTTGATATTGTTGTTTGATTCCATACATGTATCAAATATATCCATATGTATTGTTGTAATACATGCACTACAATAATTTGTCAGCCATGTTCTTATTTTAAGGGCCACAAGGAAGATGGAGCTTGCTAAAAAAGGATCAAAACAATCTGATGGTGCCATTTGACAGCCCTGCAATGGGCATAGAAGCAAAAAAGCTTACCCAACTAGCCATGCAATGGGCACAAGAAGCAAAAGACGGCTCAACTTGTGAACTCCATCTAATTTCTTTCACTTAAAGTCACTTTTGTTGCTGCTCATGTCATGTTGTGTGGACTTGGAAGAATGTATGTGAACCTGGGTATGATGTGAGCCACTTTTGGGTTGCTAATATGGTGTATGTGTGGACTTGGAGCAATGTATGTGAACCTGGGTATGATGTGAGCCACTTTTGGGTTGCTAATATGACGTATGTGTGGACTTGGACTCATGTATGTGAACCTGGGTATGATGTGAGTCACTTTTGGGTTGCTAATATGTATGTGAGTCATATATGTGTACTTGGATGTGAGTCTGGATGTTTACTAGGAAAGTTATGCCCAATTTTGCAATTTTGAAGATGAGGATTATGTCACCGAGCCAAAGAAGAGGCAGATTGTGTCAGAGGTTCTGCCCAATTTTGAATTAAATTCGAAATAAAAAACTGTCCAGAATTGCATGCTTACAAGGAAAGTTATGTCCAGTTTTGCAATTAACAGCAGGAAAAAGTTATTGCTCCTGATGTGAATGATTTTGATCACAAGTTGCATTAGGGATAAGATCGTCTTTTCATGTGCCATTTAACACCGTTAGTACTCAAAATAGACGAAAGTATCACAACGGGGACAAATTTTAGCATTGTTGTTAGATAAGGAAGAAAAAGTTTTCTGATGTTAAATAGGGCAAGAAAATTTAAGCTAGTGTTAAATAAGGAATTCTCTCATCCAGAAATGTTCATACCTAGAGGTACTCGCCTTCTTGATGATCCTAGCTTACACAAGGTACTCCTCGAATTTTTTTCCTCCAGGTCTGGCTAATTTGATCATGTGCTATATGTGATGGGTGAAGGGAGAGCAAGGAGGGGGAGGAGGGATGGCAGAGGTTAACATATATAGGTAGGAGATCATGGCTATTCCAGTCCTACCATATATTGTTGTATGTTGCAGATCTATTTCCTTTTGAGATCAAATGCACACATGTTAATAAACTAGATGATACCCCGCGCGTTGCTGCGGGAAATTTTAGCTCGCAAAGGTAGAAGTTAAAATCAGCAAAATTATATGGTTCAAATATTCAATAGTAGTAGCCCAAAATACAGTAGAAATAAAGTTTTTTTTGCAAGGAAGAAAGCAAGTTTAGTATAAGCAAATTAAAATAAATAAATTGAGGAGAAATTATGAAAAAAGAAATTCAAACATGCCCTGGTTAGAGGAGGCTGGAATTTCACATATATTTCTTAAGCCTTATTCTTATGTATAGCAATTAGGTTTGTAGCTAATCTGGTCCGACATGCGTGTATCTCAAACAGCTAGGGTCCAACGGCTACGTACCTAGGGTAGTTAACAAAGTACTAATCATGATTCCCTACATACATACGTGCGCATGCTAGTAACAGAAGTGGCATGCACACACGCGCATCACTCTGGCTGGTGAGGCTATCAGAGGACATCGTAATGGAGATCCTGGTGCGCGTGCCCCGCTTCGCCAACCTCTTGCCGTGGCCGTGCGCCGCCGCACGCAAGGGCTGTCGTGCCCTTGTCACCCAACCATCTTTCCTGCGCCACCGCTGGCCAGAGCGCACCTGACACTGCTCTTCCTCGTCGTCTTCCTCTTCCTGGAGCGGCACCACGGCGTGGAAGGTCAGCCGGTCTCGATCTTCGTCCATGTAGCGCAAAGGCTCACGGTTCGGATATCCCTTGCTCGGCTCATTCGTCCCAGGCACCGACGGCCACTTGGACGACCACATCCTCCTCGTGCGCTTCGGCGGCAGTGCCGAGGCGGAGCCGTGCGTCGACTGCCTCCACGACGTTTTCCCAAAAGTCTTCGTAGACCTCTTTCTGATGAAAAATCTTTTTTGTGTAATTCCAAATGTGAAGCAAGTCTCTGTATCTTATTGGTGAAACTGAATACTTGAAATTCAACAGAACCCTGTTTTCTTTTTTTTCTTCTTTAACCATAAATCCAAAAAAAAATCTACCTCCTTTCTTTTTCATGTATTTTTCTGATCAGGAAAAATACAAAATTATGTCAGTTATTTTGAAGTTATTCTAATCTCGTAGACAGAAAAATTTGCAATTATTCATCTACTACTGGAATTTGGATTTATTTTATCGATGCAAATTGGATTTGGATAGAAGGGTACATTCTTTCTAATATTTAAAAGAATTTTGCTGTCTGCAACCTGCTCTCCAGCGCATGCCACATACTCTGAGAGAACATAGGCATACCTATGTTTTTCCTCTCCACCGCGCGACTTGTTTTTCTACTACTTAGACATGAGCATGCACACGCTTGTGCCCAACGCCGGCGTGACCTCAGCATGAAGACAACAGTGAGCGCTGAACACAAAAAGGAAAGTGTGTGAGGGTCAGCGGTCACCAGATAAACCATGCAACCGAGAAGAACAGAGGCGACCACGAGCTTGACGGCGGTCTACTACGGCGATGATAGTGGCAACGTATGGAGCTATGTATGTGAGCAAGCACCGGTCATCAGGTTGGTGCGAAGGTCCCCAGGAGATTTCGAAGATGACGGGAGCAAAGAGCTTGACGCTCATGGCGACAATAGGCGCTGGCTGACTCATCAGGTGGATCCACTATTATATGATTGGAAGAAGAAAAGCCATGCTTGCGATTGAAGGGGGAAAGACTCCACTAAACACACGTAACGCTAGGCACTAAAATAATTGCAACAATAGTGGGCTAGTGGCCAGCCAGGCGTTGATGCATGGGAATGATGGTTCCTATTCCAACGTGAGAGAAAACGCTTAGTTCACACCTAAAAGAGGGCTTGAACGGAATGCATGCGGTGGATGGATAATTTCTGACATGGCACATTGCTGAGGTAGAGTATATAGAATAGGATAAGATGACGTGGCACATCGCTGATGTGGACAGTGTGCATGGTGAGAGAATAGAAAGTAGTGGGGAGCAACTTCTTAAGAATGTTAGATTAGAAAAGATGTCAACAATTAAAACTTTCTAAATAATAATTTTTTTGTATTAATTAAATAAAGAACTTATCATTGATTTGCATGCCAAGATTAGCTACCGCAATAGAAAAATCACGGCATGCACACAAACATATCTACTATTAAATTGGTAACGGTGAAATAATAATGAATTTTTTTGTTCACTTATTTTCTCATTGAAAAATAACGCTATGGCCTTTTATGTCACTTGTTTGGTGGACTGTATATTAACTCATTGTAGTAATCTTTTGATGTGTTGATTTGATAGATTTTATTATGAAGTAACGCTTGTAGACACACATCTGATCTGGTAGTTATTTGTATGAGTTCACAAGACATTCGACATGAAGCTTTTAGAATACACCCCGTATGACTAGTATGATATATTTTCTTATTTCTTGTACTCGTCGTGCTCCTAGTAACATGGGATTTCCTTGGGCCTAATGTATAGTATTACATATGTCTGTTTTCAGTGTAAACGTGTTCCTTGATCAACTAAACCTTGGTGAATGTACAATCAGGGTGAGCATTGAAGCCTTCTCATGTAAATGTATGCTCAACTCAATTTTTATAAGTGAGTCCATTACATGATTCTAATAGGGTCAAGTTCCACTTTAATTTGCAGGCAAAGCGTGCAGCGAATGATCGTTGGATTTCAGTAAGACTTGAACATGAGGTACATACTTTCCATCAGCCTATGATTTACGACAACTGATTTTCTTTTAGCGCTGATGTTGATAAGTAGGCATTGACGTGATAGTTATATATAGTTCTTATTGCCAAATATATAGTACATGACTTTACTGTTCTCATTGACGTGATATTTCGAGTTATGGTTCACATATCTTGGATGGAATTATACAATACGAGGAATTATAGGGTGCGTCGCAAAACCAACGTTTAATATATCCAAAACACCAAAAAGTATTTAAACCTCTGTAGATATATAATCCAATGCATTATATAGTTGTTCGTATTGCCAAATAGATATTTATCAATTTGATCCCTAACAAAGCTGTAGTAGCCATTTATTTACGACATACGAATATGCATCAGACCATATTCAGTCGTTTAAAACCCTCAAGGCCGCTCTAATTTCAGCCGGTATGTTTCCAGCTGCTTCATTGTTTTTGATCGTCAGCATCTGGACCATCAAGTTCTTTCTGAGCTGTATTGAATCCTATAAAAGATGGAAAAAATAATTTAATAATTTGCTGGAAAAATAAATTGCACGACAAACCTCGTTATTTTGTACTTACGTGAGTGGTCATCCTACCAGAACGAGTAGTACCATTCTGGTGGGCCATCTCCTGTAGGACAAGGAAAGCGGAGACTTTGCTGTTACAAAAAAGTAACTATATTAATACTATAACGGTGTGCTTATAATGTATGTGATCAATGTAGTATATTACCGCCTGCAGGTAGAAGATTTGTCGTACGGTTACCAGTTCATGAGATTGGTATTCCAACCAGTGATCCTCATCTGCAACACATTGTTGAACTCTTGCTTCAACATTGTGATTTCCTTCCTCGTTTCAGTGCTATGAAAGTTGTATGGTCCACCATAGGCGTCGATACATGGATCAATTGGGAGAACCCTCCTACTTTCCATGTTGACTACAAGTAGTCCGTATGAAGAATCCACCGAAACAAATGGTAGTAGATACTACGGTAAATAGACACATGTTAGTAGCTAATATAATAAGCAAAATAAATGACAAGAATGAGTCTCTTACAATGTTAGAGTTGAACACATCATATTTAGGAAACGGCCGGACAACGACATTGTCAATCAGCACTGCGGTGCGTGTTTCTTGATCCATCCAAGAGTGACTGAGGGCCTGTGCCTGAGAATGAAACTGCAATTCAAAAAAAAGTTTGTTTCCAAGCATTCTTGTACCTGCTGTGCTCTCTACTTCAGCACTCGCAAGCTTACGGACTGCAAGATTGAAGCATTCGGGATGAATTTGTCCAAAAAGCAAAATTGTTTGCTGGAGCATCCATAGGCTGATTTCAATCCGATACGGTCGCTCGCTTCTAATCCAAATTGTGCTGCCCAAAAAATGCAGGCCAATCTTTAACAAAAACATCACATATAGTCTAACTCTTTTGTATAGTAAAGATTAGTGAAAATAATTATTTAATTAAAAACATCCTAACTCATGTGTGATAATCTGGTAGCTATTTTTCTGTACCAAATTAACATGGCCACAGGTACCATAGGTGAAAAAGTGTAGCAGACAATTAACACTTATCAATAATAGTTATTTAACAATGTAGGGCCATGATAACCAAACAACTTATTCATTACATAGGAAAATGCCTTTCGGTTGCTACAGGGCAATAAAAAATGAAGTGTAAAGTAATTAATTAAATGCATATTATAACCCAACATATTTGTTTGGATATATTATTCTTCATACCTTGAACATTCGAACTGCGGGATTCATCATTGGCACATGAGCTTCTAATTAGAAGTAATCAATTAAGGAAAAGCAACAAACCAAATTGTAGCATTCATCAATATTTTCCTAATAGTCAGTACTACAAAAGTCTAGATGAATAGCTAATGAGGCAATAAATATGTTTTACCTTTACATGACTTCACACTTGGATTATAAAATTATCACTATGCAATCAGAAGCCATGCATATTGAAACCAAGTAATAGGCAGAGCAATACAACTTACTTTAGTGCCTCATCGTCTTGGACAACAGTGATGGATTGAAAAATGTATTCAACGGCATATGCTAGGGCATTCACGTTGGTTGCAACTTCCTGAGGGGCGGGGAAAGCCTCTTGTGGTGCGACCTGAACATCCAGTGCTTCTTGCACAGCCTCCATTGATGAGAGTGGTGAGTGATCGAAAATTGGTGAAGACAGGGGTGGGTGTTGAGAGAGGAGCTCGTCGAAGGTTATATGAAGGGATCATGTCCTGTTTAACAGCTGCATCTTCGAGACTTAAGTGCTTTCCAAATAATAAGGCAACTTCCATTTTTGAAAGCCAAATAATAAGCCAACTTTTGATTCCACCTGATTTTCAGCTTGCATTAAAGTCTGACATGACATGGTCGCTCAGGCAGATGGAAGGTGCACCTTATCCTTCCATCCGTGCATGTTTCCATTATTCATTTCCTAGTACAATTTATTTTCAACTGCGTACACAAGATATTATGAACTATCTTATATGTTAGTAAAAGATGTGGTTCCATTAGAGTAGCTTAATAATAAAATTATTCCTACCCCTAAGATATTCTATAAATATGTTAAAACATGTCCAACGTGTTTGTAGAAATGTAAGAATAATTTTACACATTAATTTTTTAAATACTTGTTGAATTTTTAAGATAGATTTTTTTTTTCGAATGCATGATGAACATTTTTCAAAAACACATATAGAATTTCTTAATACACATGAGATTTTTTGAAAAATATGTTGAATAGTTTTTTCTTCAAATGCATTAACACTTCCTTTAAGTTTGTGGCAGCTGTAATATTTTCTTACATTGCCTTTTTTAAACAGGAAAGACAATATCAAAAAAATAAACATGAATTTGGGAAATAAATAAAAAGAAACCTTCCGCGGGCCCATAAGAGTGCCATACATTACAATAAAAATAAGGCAAAAGCTTGAAGAGCTAAATAGCAACGTGATAAATAGACGTCTAGCTCACAAATATGATTTATTTTCGTCCAATATCCTTATTCAGAGAAGCTATATATATACGTCTGGCTCAAAAGTAAGACAAATACTTGCAGAGTTGAATCTTGTAAATTTTGTTTTATTATTATGGCCGGTGTTTTTATTATAAATAGGAATTTATCTCTGTATTCCACAAAGGCGTCATTGCCCATGTGGCTACCATAAGTGTGCACCTGTGCGCCCAGGTGGGATCAATGCAGTTTAGCATATTTAAATATATGATGTTTTGAGAAATTTAGTTGAAGTACGTGGAGTTTTCTATAAAACAACCATCGAGCTGCACTCACACAGCTGTTTCTCCTCTCACAGTCATTGACATGTGGGCCAATGCCACGTTGGCACGCCAAGTTGGCAATGCATACAGTCGGATACAACAAGAGGCGCCGTATTTGAATGCTCGGACAAAGTTTTGGCACTCGTTTTATGCATTTTACAAGTTTAGGCACCAAAACAACCGCGCCATACGAGTTGAGGCACCCGCGGTGTATTTAACTCATTAAATAATGAACTTATCATTTATTGTCGGGGAAACTGATCCACGAACACCTATGGGACCGGCGGGCCGGGTCCCTTTCGGTTTGGCGGGGACGGAGATCGCACGAAGAGCAGATCGAGGCGAAGCACACGAGCAGTTTACCCAGGTTCGGGCCGCACGGATGCGTAAAACCCTACTCCTGCTTTGTGGTTTGTATTGAGTTCTTGCTCAGGAGCGCTGAGTGCTACAGTATACACCAGCAGCTAACGAGACCGAGCGTGAGAGTGTTCGAGCCCTCCCCTATGTTGCGCATGGGCCTCCTTTTATATGCTCAATGGGTCACCAACAGGTGGCAACGCGGACGAGGGCAAAAATGGAAAAGTATTGCGGTTGGTACAGCTACCTGTACAGTGTTCCATACCTAACCCTGACGGCAGGGGACAAGGGCATTAAATGCCCATCGCCGTCGCCCAAACAGTGCAAAAAGGGGCCGTGAGGGGCGCCACCGTTCGCCACGATGGCAATCTTGTCAGCGCCGCTTGCCACCGCGCACCCCTGGCTGCACAGCCTCCCGCCACGTACGCTCGGGAGGGTCCCAGAGCGACACGTCGATGGATGCGCTGGAGCGCGGGTACAGGGTGGTAGCTTGCTGCGGCAAGCGCCTTGCCGCGGTCGTTGTCTTGTCGCTTCCGGGAGCTTGCCGCTCACCGGGCCTTGCCGGGACGGGTGGCGCGTCGCGGCAAGTTCCTTGATATGCCTTGGTTGGCCTTCCCGGCAAGCTCCTCTTGCTGGGGTCTTGTCTTCTTGGCTTGAATATTTTGTTCTTGAATGGCTCCAAAGGAACCACGGAGGACCTTGGCAGTCACCCGGCAAGCCTTGCCGCGGGGCGCTGCGACTGCCCGTGCACAAGTTCGGGATACTAGGGTACCCCTATTCTAGTACACCGACAGGATCCCCCGGGCCTGGTCCATACACGGTGCCGAGCGCTGTTGGGCCAGGCCCAAAACAGGGCACGGGCACGCGCGGCCTGGGTCATGCCGTATCTTTCTCCGTATCCACCGCGCCCTCCCTTAACGACACGCGTTAACTGCGGCGTCGTGGGAGAGATCGTGGGCGGTTTCTTTATTCGGAAATGCGGAACGTCCGCCCCCTCCCTCCTTATAAGCAGGGGAAACAGGGGCAGTTCGTCCATTCGCCCGTTGCTACTTCAACCTCGAAAGCCTCCGCCGCTCCCCTTCTTCCCAAAGCCGAAAGAGAGCAGCGCTCCGCCCCCCATCGCCACCAGCACCACCAACGCCGTCGACCTCCCTCACCGCTTCCGCCATGGCTCCGAAAGGTGAGAAGGGGAAGGCTGCGAAGTCGGCCGAGGCGCTGCGGCTCGCTGCGCTGCGAAAGGAGCGGGCTATCTTCCCTCCCAAGCTTGCGGCGAGGAAGCTGAGGGAGAACTACTACCTCTTCTGGTCGGGGGAGACGCGGGCGCATCCGCGCACCAAGGTACTCCCAGCCATTGCTTGTAAAATGGCTCCGAACGGATATGCGTTCTTCGCCTTGTTCTTCTACTGCGGGCTCTGCCCGCCTTTCTCTGAATTCTTCTGCGACATTATGAACACCTACGGGTTCCACCTCCTTGACTTCACCCCCAACGCCGTTCTGACCATGGCAGTTTTCGCACATCTCTGCGAAAACTTTGTCGGAGTCCATCCCAATGTAGCCCTTTTCCGCCACTTCTTTACGCCCCGAGTTGAGAGAGGAGAGCCTTTATCCGACGGAGTCTCCTGAATCTCGAGGGCCCACAAGAAGGAAGCTTATCTAGAGGGAGAGCTCCGCAGCAAATGGGGGGAATGGAGAGCACGCTGGTGCTGGATTGTCGAGGAGAACCCGCAGCCATTTACCGCCCGGCGCCAAGCCCCAGTAGTACGCGGCAATGATTGGAGCGACTTGGCCCCGGAGGACGGTAGGCTGAAGATCGCCGTCACCCGGATCCAACGCCTCAGGCTTGCCGGGCTCACTATAGGCGCAGTTGGCGCGGATTTTCTTCGCCGCCGCATCGCCCCCCAGCAAGAGAGGAGGAGACCCGCCTGGGAGTTTGAGAATGCGGCGGATATCATGATGCTGCGCCCGGGCCTCAACTTCAGCTTCACTGTTATGGAGCTTAATGGGATGCTACAGGAGCTGTTCAAGTACGACCCTGATCATCCCGAAGTATTCAGGCTGCCGCAGGGCGTCGTTCCGCTGTGCAACAACTCTGCGCTCAGCCGCATTCGCGCAATGATGCCGCTGTGTGACTCTCATGGGATCGACCCGACTTAGCAAGAGCCTGCAGATGATGCCGTGCAGGCGTTCTTCGACAGCTTGGAAGAAGTGCCGATCCGCTCCGACGAGAAGAAAGGCCTCACCCGCGACACCACTGATAAGGAGATGGCGTACATCGCCACTAGGCTGGAAGAGGCGGCGGCAGCCACAGCCGCGGGCGAGTTTGGATTCACCGTGGAGGAGGCAGAGGCAGCAAAGGCGGCAAGCCTTGCCGAGCGAGGGGAATTTGTCGGCGAGGGAGAGCTTGCCGGGCATGACGCTGAGTCGAGCGAGCCCGCCGGGCAGGGCGTCGAGTCGAACGAGCCCGCCGAGGATACGAGCGGCTCGTTGGAGATCGACTCCTCCTCCTCCTCCTCTTTAGGCAGCTCGCCGCTAGCAGAGCCCCCAGCTCCACCAAGAAGGCGTCGCCGCAAGGCCGGGGACGTAACGGAGCGGCAGACGAGTCGACAGCAGCCGCGCCGCGTGACACGCTCCACCGCGACAAGCACTGTTGCCGCGGGGGCACCTCGCGCTGCTGCAGCAACTGGAGCGGGGTCCTCCCGGACCACCGCTTCTGCTCCTGCCGCTCCTCACGCCACGGCGGCAGCCGGAGCGGGGTCGTCTCAGACTGCCACCACTGCTCCCGCCAAGCGGCCAAGGGAGCCTACCTGTAACATCCCAATTTTCCTAATTTGGATGTTAATAGATCATTCACTTGCATATCATATTTTTATTGCATTATTTGTCTTTCTGCAATATTCTTTTCATTATGCAACTAAAGGCAATTTATTGGAGTGGAGATAACATAACTTCTCCCCTGTTTTAAAAATGTTCATAATGTCTAGAATAATGTTTCTAGTTGATTTAATATGTTCCGGTAATTTTTGCAATCTTCAAAGTATTTTATTTGTGATTTTATTTTCTGTTTGAGTGGCCAAATGCATCAAAATCATTTTACAAAATTGCATTAGCTTTGGAACTAGTGTTCCTGTAGTTTATATAGATAGGGCTATTTTTACTGTGTGCCTAGGTATTTTTATCTAGATTTTATACTGTGTGTTTTATTTTATTTTATTTATTTTGCTGCTGGTTGTGTTAAAAAAAAGAGAAGCCGGCCGGCCGGCCAGCTAGCCAGCGGCCCAGCCCACCAGCCAGCCAGCCAGCCAGCCAGCAGCGCAGCCGCAGCGCGGCCCAGCAACAGCCGACCCGCAGCCAGCCCGAGCCACCTCCCCCGCGAAGCGGTACGCCACCGCACGCCCGCACCCGACCCGCACCCGACCCGCAGCGCTCTCTCTCTGACCGTGGGACCACCCCTATCCATCCCCTTCCCCGAGCCGGACTAGACGCCGCTGCGCCCGACCGCGCACGCCGAGGCCGAACCCGACTCGACCCGGCGTCCTACTCGACCCCGTGACCCCCCCTTGGATGCCTAAGTGCTCCTAGGGCTTTCCCCGCAGCCGCGCCTGCCTCTTCTTCGTCCTCCCCTCGTCTGCACGAGCCGCTAGGGTGATTCCGATCTCAGGAGAAGCTCCGCCGTCCGCCGCCGCTCGCCGGCCGATTCCGGCGCCGTAAGAGCCTCCCCCGCAGCAGCGCGTGCACCCTCCGATTCCCCTCGGTTTTGCGCATCCGTTTGACACCTTAACCTGGCCAGGAGCCCACCGGAGCGAGAGGAACAAGTCGACCGCCGCCGCCGGAGTTCACGAGCTCGTCGCCGCCGCCACAGACCGCCTCGCCGCCGTCCGACATCACCAACGCCTCCGCCACTCCACGCTGCATCCACCCGTCGCTTCCCCTTCACTGGAGACCCGCCGGAGACGCCCCGCCGCCGACGCCCGAGCCGCCGCCGCCGTGTCCTCTGTTTTCGGTGAGCACGCAAGCGCAGGGGTTTTTCAGCCAATGGGCAACTGCCGCGTGGCTGTTTGCTACTGGAGTTCGAAGAGGAGATGGCACAGTGTCCAGGCGATTTCTGTGGCACTTTTTGTCTTTTTCCAGTTTTTCCTCAAATTTGCAAATATTCATATCTTCTGTTCTGTTAATCCAAAGTAGGTGATTATTTTTCCTATGCACTCACAAAAATCACCTCTTCATCACAGTACCAAGTTTGCACATGTTTGCACAATTCAAATTTGAATTTGTTTGAATTTGAATTAAAACTTCCGGAGGCCATATCTTTTAAACTGTTTATCGGAATCCAACGATTCTTTTTGCATTGTGATCGTAGTGGTGTGTAGATGATCTGTACATGTTGTTTTGCTTCTGTTTTTGAGTTTTTAAATGATTTTCTTGCTGTTGGCTTTATTTTGGTTTTATTGGAGTTTCGGTGATTGATTTGTTATATTGTGTGAAACGTGTAGATTTTCCGGAGTGCGACGCGAGCTATTGTCAGGAGTGTGACCTTTTGAACCAGAATCAAGGCAAGTTACATGTTGATCATCCTTTACCTATTGTTTTCCTATGCATTGTAGGTTATGCCACACTATAAACTTATGCATTATAGGATTGTTATAATTTGAGCTATATTGTTGAACTATCTTCCGTCATTTGCAAATCGTGGTAGGTATAGTTTTGCTATGCTTGTAGACGGGGTCGGTTCCTGTATACATTGAGCTTATGTGAGGATTATTAATATTTAACAAACTGAGTAGTAATTCAGGACTTAACTCACCTCTGGGCGGAAGTGGTATTGATGGGTGGTCTTAAGAACATCATGGTTTATACCCTCTGAATGTAAGTGGACGGCCGCCCAGGCTCAAAAAGATCAGACAGACTTAATGACTAGTAGCTTCCATGCGCGACCACTAGCTATATGGGCTCTGGCTTAGTTGAGTAGGTTGTGGGATCCTCGCCCAGGTATGCTAGCAGATGTAGATATGGTTAGGTGTACTGGCTGCTGGGGGTGGAGGTTACTACTTCTGAAAGGCTTCGTCTCAATCTTCAGGTTGAGTCTAGTGGGTAAAGTGTGCAAAACTCTGCAGAGAATAAAACTAATCATGATTAGCCGTGCCCCCGGTTATGGGTAAATTTGAGCGACTATGCCATTACAGTTGTTGGATGATCTTGACAGATGTGTCACTTAATAATATTTGTGGGCAACTTAATAAGTGGGTAGGTTGGAGTTGATTTTGCCAACTCAACCTTGTGCATTTAATTGTAGTATTTAAAGGAACTAAATGAAAAATTGACTATTAGGTAGTTATGAGGACAAAATCAGCTTTCTGCAAAATAAACCCCCAAGCCTTCCTTTGTTGTTCTATGCATATACATGTGGGTCTGCTTTATTACTTCTCCTGTGTAACTTGCCAATACATTCAATGTATTGACCTATACGGCTGCAACATCTCATGTTGCAGGATTTTCAGACGAGGAGTAAGGTACCGTTAGGGTCGCGAGTCTGCACTCAGCATCGCTAGTTGGGCTATGATGGGACTCATCGTTATTTTCTGCTACTTTCCGCTGTGTGATTGGATAATAGCTAGCCATGAGCTATGCAGATTGTTTTATTTCATATACTCTGGATCATACGTTGTAATAAATGATGCACTTGTATTCTGGTATTCATCTATACTGTGTGTGCTAGCGAGTTCGATCCAGGGACTAGCACGGTAAGCACAGAGACTCAAATCCTTCGAGGTTTGGTCGTTACAGATGGTATCAGAGCAGTGTGTTGACTGTAGGACGTGACCCTAAAAAATGGATTAGAAAAGCCATAGGAGTGAAAAATATTTTATAAACTAGTTATACTTCTTACTGTTTATTAGTTCATCCCCTCAAGTATCTTGAACAGTTAAGTAGGAACTAGTGCTGAGACCACCATATATGCTTGTTTTATTTTGCAACGTTAATGTGTTAGCGTATCTGACTATGTCCACTTTTGTGGTATGAAGATACTAGATTGTTTGCTTGATTGGTAGCTTGCTTGTTAAATTTTATCTTTGACTATATATGCATATATATATATATATATATATGTATATATATATATATATGTATATATATATATATATATGTATATATATATATATGTATATATATATATACTACTATATTATTGTGATTATTTGTCTGTTTGTTTGTTTGTTTGTTTGTGTTATTCGTTGTTGTGTTTTATTGCCTTGATCATATATGCATATGGGTAGAATATATTTATATCTATAGCTTTGGCCCTATTATATCTATAACTCTTCTATGCTTGCCCACCAGATGCCGCCGAGGCGTGAGAATAGGCGCAATGCTGCAGGAGGAGAGAACAATGGCAATGACATACCGCCATACATGCATCAGTTGCTTCAGGGGCAGACACAGTTGATCCAGTTGCTTGTGCAGAACCAGAACAACCAGAACAACAACAACAACAACCCGCCACCCGTGGATATGCTTACCAGGTTCCTGAGGTTGAATCCTCAGAGGTTCTCCAGTTCCCCTGAACCTATTGTGGCTGATGATTGGCTCCGTGGAGTCAATAAGAACCTGGAGACAGTTGGATGCACAGATGCAGAGATGGTGAGGTTTGCCGCACATTTGTTGGAGGGTCCTGCCGCAGCTTGGTGGGACAACTACTTGGTCTCTTATCCCATTGCTGGTATCACTTGGACTCAGTTTCAGACTGCTTTTCGTGCTGCACATGTGTCTGCTGGTGCTATGAGTCTGAAAAAGAAGGAATTTCGCAGTTTGCGTCAGGGAGGACGCACAGTTAATGCGTATGTGGATGAATTTAATAATCATGCACACTATGCTCCTAATGATGTTAACACTGATGCAGCTAGGCAGGAGAAATTCTTGGAGGGCCTAAATGATGAGTTGAGCCTTCAGTTGACAGTGGCCACTGTTGATAACTGTCAGCAGCTGATTGATAAGGCTATTATGCTAGAGGGGAAGCATCAGGCCATAGAGAATCGCAAGAGGAAGTACAACAACAATAACAGGTATAATTCAGGACCACAACATAAGCCACGCACTTCATATCAGGGTAATGGAGGTAATGGGCATCATCATCATCATGGAGGTAATGGACATAATCATCATGGAGGGAATGGCCACAACCATAATGGCCACCATAATCACAATGGGCACAAGAGTAACAATGGCAATGTCAAAGGTAATGGTAATGGTAATGGAGGGAGTAATAACCAGAGCCACCAGAGTGTGCCTGTGCAGAGGGACATTAGCTAGGTTCAGTGCTATAAGTGTAGGCAGATGGGCCACTACTCCAATGCTTGCCTAGAGAGCAAGAACGATAATGGAAATTCTGGAGTCAGCAAGCCAAACCCCTTCCAAAAGGGTCATGTTAACCATGTTAATGTGGAGGAGGTTTATGATGAACCTGATGCCGTGATTGGTAAGTTCTTGATTAATTCGGTACCTGCACTTGTTCTTTTTGATTCTGGTGCATCGCATTCATTCATCTCACGGGTATTTGTGGATAAACATAAGTTGCCTACCGTAGCACTTAAGACACCTATTCTAGTAAGTTCTCCGGGGGCTGAGATGGCAGCAAGTTTGGGATGCTTTCAGATGCCTTTGTCCATTGGGAAGCATGTTTTCCCCATAGATTTGGTTATATTGAAGTCACAGGGTATTGATGTTATTTTGGGTATGGACTGGTTGACTAAATATAAGGGTCTTATTGATTGTGCCAGTCGATCTATTACTCTCAGTTCACCAGGAGGTAAGAGGATCAGATATGTATGTAAGTATAAGCATAATCAGGTGCAAGTGAACTCTCTTAAGGGGGGTAGTCTGGAAGATGTGCCAGTTGTGAGGGACTACCCAGATGTGTTTCCAGAGGAGTTGCCAGGTATGCCACCAGACAGAGATATTGAGTTTCTTATTGATTTAATACCAGGCATCGGACCTATTGCAAAGAGACCGTATAGAATGCCTCCTCAGGAGTTGGAGGAATTGAAGAAGCAGATAAGGGAATTGCGGGAACAAGGATTTATTCGCCCAAGTTCATCACCTTGGGGAGCTCCAGTTTTGTTTGTGGAGAAGAAAGATGGTATCTTGAGGATGTGTGTTGATTATCGTTCTCTGAATGAGGTAACCATTAAGAATAAGTATCCCTTGCCTATGATAAATGATTTGTTTGACCAGTTGGGGCGAGCTACTGTGTTTTCTAAGATTGATCTTCGTTCTGGTTATCATCAATTAAAGATTCGTGAGCAAGATATTCCAAAGACTGCTTTTACTACGAGGTATGGGTTGTATGAATATACTGTTATGTCATTTGGATTGACTAACGCTCCTGCATACTTCATGAATATGATGAACAAGGTGTTTATGGAGTACTTGGATAAATTTGTGGTTGTTTTCATTGATGATATATTGGTGTTCTCCAAGAATAAGCAAGAGCATGAGGTACATCTGCGTTTGGTGATGGAGAAGCTGAGGGAACATCAGTTGTATGCCAAGTTCAGCAAATGTGAATTTTGGCTGGATGAGGTAGCATTCCTTGGACATGTTGTGTCAGGTAATGGAGTTGCACTTGATCCATCTAAGGTTGCTGCAGTTACAGAGTGGGAGGCACCCACAACAGTTGGGGAGATTCGCAGTTTTTTGGGCCTTGCATGTTATTATAGGAGGTTTATTGAGAACTTTTCTAAAATTGCAAAGCCTATGACTGAATTGTTGAAGAAGGAGAAGAAGTTTGCTTGGACTGATGAATGTGAATCCAGCTTTCAGGAATTGAAGCAGCGTTTGGTTACAACACCAGTCTTAATTCTGCCTGATATACATAAGGACTTCCAGGTATATTATGATGCTTCTCGTCAGGGACTTGGGAGTGCTTTGATGCAGGAAGGTAAAGTTGTTTCATATGCTTCACGTCAGCTTAAGAATCATGAGCATAATTATCCTACACATGATTTGGAGTTAGCCTCAGTTGTGCATGCATTGAAAACTTGGAGGCAGTATCTTATTGGTAATCATTGTGATATATTTACTGATCATAAGAGCTTGAAGTATATTTTTACTCAGAAAGATTTGAACCTCAGGCAGAGGAGATGGTTGGAGCTTATTAAGGATTATGATTTGAATGTGCAGTATCATCCTGGTAAGGCTAACGTTGTTGCTGATGCATTGAGTCGTAGGAGCCATGTTAATGCAGTTGATATTAATGATATGCCACAAGAGTTATGTGATCAGTTCAGGGATCTCAGGTTGGAGATGGTTCCTAAGGGATATTTGGCAACACTTGAGGTAAAGCATACTTTGCTTGACAGGATCAGGGAAGCTCAAAAGGATGATAAAGAGATTGCTGCAATAAGAGAGAATATGACTAAAGGTAAGGCAGAAGGTTTCCATGAGGATGAACATGGGACCATATGGTTTGAGAAGCGTATTTGTGTACCGCAAGATGCAGACATCAGGAAATTAATTCTTCAGGAGGCACATGATTCACCTTATTCTATTCACCCAGGTAATACTAAGATGTATTTGGACTTGAGGGAAAGATTTTGGTGGCCTAGCCTGAAGAGGGAAATTGCTGGATATATTGCTACATGTGATGTGTGCCAGAGAGTTAAAGCAGAACATCAGAGGCCAGCAGGTTTGTTACAGCCATTGCCTATACCTGAGTGGAAATGGGATCAGATTGGTATGGATTTCATTACAGGTTTACCCAGGACTCGGTCGGGTTATGATTCTATTTGGGTAATTGTTGATCGTTTGACTAAGGTTGCTCACTTCATTCCGGTAAAGACTACTTATACCAGTGCTCAGCTAGCTAAAGTTTATATGTCTAAAATTGTTTGTCTGCATGGAGTTCCAAGGAAGGTAGTGTCTGATAGAGGTACTCAGTTCACCTCTAAATTTTGGCGTCAGTTGCATGAATCCTTGGGCACCAGGCTAGAGTTCAGTACAACTTTCCATCCACAGACTGATGGGCAGGCAGAGAGGGTAAATCAGATTTTGGAGGACATGTTGAGGGCTTGTGTTTTGGACTATGGGTCCAGTTGGGATGATAATTTACCTTATGCAGAGTTCTCATATAATAACAATTATCAGGCTAGTCTGAAGATGGCACCGTTTGAGGTATTGTATGGCAGGAAGTGCAGGACACCATTGATGTGGGATGAGGTTGGAGAGCGACAGTTCTTTGGACCAGACTTGATTAGAGATGCTGAGGAGAAGGTCAAGCTGATTCGTGACAGGTTGAAGATAGCACAATCCAGACAGATTAGTTATGCAGATGCAAAGAGCAAAGAGGTGACATATGAGGTAGGAGACCGTGCATATCTTCGAGTTTCACCACTTCGTGGAATTAAGAGGTTTGGCATTAAGGGTAAGTTAGCACCACGTTTCGTGGGGCCTTACAGGATCTTGGAGCGTAGAGGAGAGGTAGCTTATCAGCTGGAGTTGCCAGAATCTTTGTCTGGAGTTCATAATGTGTTTCATGTATCTCAGTTGAAGAAGTGCCACGCAGAGATGATGGATGTTCCATTGAGGGACACAATGCCACTTGATGCAATTCAGTTGGAGAGTGATTTGACATATGAGGAGAAACCTGTTAAGATTCTGGAGACAGCAGAGAGAGTTACTCGCACCAAGACAATTAAGTTATGCAAGGTTCAGTGGGATCATCATACAGAGGAAGAAGCTACCTGGGAACGAGAGGAAGATCTCAGGCAGGAGCACCCACACCTATTTCCTAGCCAACCCGAATCTCGAGGGCGAGATTCATCCTAAGGGGGGTAGGTTTGTAACATCCCAATTTTCCTAATTTGGATGTTAATAGATCATTCACTTGCATATCATATTTTTATTGCATTATTTGTCTGTCTGTAATATTCTTTTCATTATGCAACTAAAGGCAATTTATTGGAGTGGAGATAACATGACTTCTCCCCTCTTTTAAAAATGTTCATAATGTCCAGAATAATGTTTCCAGTTGATTTAATATGTTCTGGTAATTTTTGCAATCTTCAAAGTATTTTATTTGTGATTTTATTTTCTGTTTGAGTGGCCAAATGCATCAAAATCATTTTACAAAATTGCATTAGCTTTGGAACTAGTGTTCCTGTAGTTTATATAGATAGGGCTATTTTTACTGTGTGCCTAGGTATTTTTATCTAGATTTTATACTGTGTGTTTTATTTTATTTTATTTATTTTGCTGCTGGTTGTGTTAAAAAAAAGAGAAGCCAGCCGACCGGCCAGCTAGCCAGCGGCCCAGCCCACCAGCCAGCCAGCCAACCAGCAGCGCAGCCGTAGCGCGGCCCAGCAACAGCCGGCCCGCAGCCAGCTCGAGCCACCTCCCCCGCGAAGCGGTACGCCACCGCACGCCCGCACCCGACCCGCACCTGACCCGCAGCGCTCTCTCTCTGACCGTGGGACCGCCCCTATCCATCCCCTTCCCCGAGCCGGACTAGACGCCGCTGCGCCCGAGCGCGCACGTCGAGGCCGAACCCGACTTGACCCGGCGTCCTACTCGACCCCGTGACCCCCCTGGATGCCTAAGTGCTCCTAGGGCTTTCCCCGCAGTCGCGCCTGCCTCTTCTTCGTCCTCCCCTAGTCTGCACGAGCCGCTAGGGTGATTCCGATCTCAGGAGAAGCTCCGCCGTCCGCCGCCGCTCGCCGGCCGATTCCGGCACCGTAAGAGCCTCCCCCGCAGCAGCGCGTGCACCCTCCGATTCCCCTCGGTTTTGCGCATCCGTTTGACACCTTAACCTGGCCAAGAGCCCACCGGAGCGAGAGGAACAAGTCGACCGCCGCCGCCGGAGTTCACGAGCTCGTCGCCGCCGCCACAGACCGCCTCGCCGCCGGCCAACATCACCAACGCCTCCGCCACTCCACGCCGCATCCACCCGTCGCTTCCCCTTCATCGGAGACCCGCCGGAGACGCCCCGCCACCGACGCCCGAGCCGCCGCCCCCGTGTCCTATGTTTTCGGTGAGCACACACGCGCAAGGGTTTTTCAGCCAATGGGCAACTGCCGCGTGGCTGTTTGCTACAGGAGTTCGAACAGGAGATGGCACAGTGTCCAGGCAATTTCTGTGGCACTTTTTGTCTTTTTCCAGTTTTTCCTCAAATTTGCAAATATTCATATCTTCTTTTCTGTAATCCAAAGTAGGTGATTCTTTTTCCTATGCACTCACAAAAATCACCTCTTCATCACAGTACCAAGTTTGCACATGTTTGCACAATTCAAATTTGAATTCGTTTGAATTTGAATTAAAACTTCCGGAGGCCATATCTTTTAAACCGTTTATCGGAATCCAACGATTCTTTTTGCATTGTGATCGTAGTGGTGTGTAGATGATCTGTACATGTTGTTTTGCTTCTGTTTTTGAGTTTTAAAATGATTTTCTTGCTGTTGGCTTTATTTTGGTTTTATTGCAGTTTCGGTGATTGATTTGTTATATTGTGTGAAACGTGTAGATTGTCCGGAGTGCGACGCGAGCTATTGTCAGGAGTGTGACCTTTTGAACCAGAATCAAGGCAAGTTACATGTTGATCATCCTTTACCTATTGTTTTCCTATGCATTGTAGGTTATGCCACACTATAAACTTATGCATTATAGGATTGTTATAATTTGAGCTATATTGTTGAACTATCTTCCGTCTTTTGCAAATCGTGGTAGGTATAGTTTTGCTATGCTTGTAGACGGGGTTGGTTCCTGTATACATTGAGCTTATGTGAGGATTATTAATATTTAACAAACTGAGTAGTAATTCAGGACTTAACTCACCTCTGGGCGGAAGTGGTATTGATGTGTGGTCTTAAGAACATCATGGTTTATACCCTCTGAATGTAAGTGGACGGCCGCCCAGGCTCAAAAGGACCAGACAGACTTAATGACTAGTAGCTTCCATGCGCGACCTCTAGCTATATGGGCTCTGGCTTAGTTGAGTAGGTTGTGGGATCCTCGCCCAGGTATGCTAGCAGATGTAGATATGGATAGGTGTACCGGCTGCCGGGGGTGAAGGTGACTACTTCTGAAAGGCTTCGTCTCAATCTTCGGGTTGAGTCTAGTGGGTAAAGTGTGCAAAACTCTGCAGAGAATAAAACTAATCATGATTAGCCGTGCCCCCGGTTATGGGTAAATTTGAGCGACTATGCCATTACAGTTGTTGGATGATCTTGACAGATGTGTCACTTAATAATATTTGTGGGCAACTTAATAAGTGGGTAGGTTGGAGTTGATTTTGCCAACTCAACCTTGTGCATTTAATTGTAGTATTTAAAGGAACTAAATGAAAAATTGACTATTAGGTAGTTATGAGGACAAAATCAGCTTTCTGCAAAATAAACCCCCAAGCCTTCCTTTGTTGTTCTATGCATATACATGTGGGTCTGCTTTATTACTTCTCCTGTGTAACTTGCCAATACATTCAATGTATTAACCTATACGGCTGCAACGTCTCATGTTGCAGGATTTTCAGACGAGGAGTAAGGTACCGTTAGGGTCGCGAGTCTGCACTCAGCATCGCCAGTTGGGCTATGATGGGACTCATCGTTATTTTCTGCTACTTTCCGCTGTGTGATTGGATAATAGCTAGCCATGAGCTATGCAGATTGTTTTATTTTATATACTCTGGATCATATGTTGTAATAAATGATGCACTTGTATTCTGGTATTCATCTATACTGTGTGTGCTAGCGAGTTCGATCCAGGGACTAGCACGGTAAGCACAGAGACTCAAATCCTTCGAGGTTTGGTCGTTACACTACCCCTCCACCTCCTCGCGCTGGACGTGAGCCGGACTTCGACTTCTCCGCGCTCAGCTCCGACGAGGAAGAAGAAGAGTAAGATTCTTGTTGTTCTTGTATTTCTTCAATTCTTGTTGTTTTGTCTTGTATCTCATTTGCTTCATTCCGGACTTATTCCTTTTCAGGACTCTGGCCCAGAGAGCGGCAAAGAGAGCCAAGGTCCCGGCGAGGAGAGAGGAGGTGATCATCGTCGAGGATGAACCCACCGAGGCCACCTTGCCGGACCCGGCAACTAATCTTCAGAGCAGCCCCCAGCGCAGCCCCCAGCGTAAGTGTATGGTTCACTTTCCACTGTTAGGCGCGTGTGGGTGTTCTTTGGCTGATATTCGTTTGTTGATTTGTGTAGGAGCAGAGCAGCCACACCAGGAGCGCCCGGAGACCGCCCCCGAGCGCCATCTGCTTCAACTACGCCGCCAAGGGGAAGTTCCCCGGCAAGGGTCTCCCCGGCAAGGGAGAGTTCTCCGCCAAGGGCGAGCTCTCCGTCAAGGGAGAGCTCTCCGGCAAAGGAGAGCACCAGCGGCCCTCCGCCGGCGGAGACTACAACCATGCCGCCAAGGGAGAGTTCCCCGGCAAGGGACACTTCCGAGGAGCCGGCCCGCGTAGGTAATCCTCTCGCTTCAAACTTCCCTTGGGCTTTTCTTCTTTTGATCTTCTTTTTGGATATTTGCTTGACTTATTTTCCTCTTCCGGCTGTCAGATCCATCCACTGCTGAGCCGATGGAGACTGAAGTTGTTGCTGACGACGCCGCTGCCAGCGAAGAAGCAGCCGGCGCTGACGATCCCGTCGGCGCAGAGGCCGCCAAGGCTGCCACCGCAGCAGCTGGCGAGGGGTCTGGCGATCGCACTGACGGCCCTGAGGCCGCAGGAGCGCCAGGCGCTACGCCGACCGCCGATCCCTCCGCCGCTGCCGCAGCGCCAGGCTCCGAAGAGCCCGAGCCAGGCACCTACTTGAAGGCCGGCGACGGCGTCTTCATCAAACTTCCCTGGGCCTCAAGCTCTAGGGCGCCGGTTGAGGGAGAAATCTTCGACGGAGAGGTGCTCGCCTCCGCTGGGCTGACGCTGGTCGATGCGCCGAGCAGCAGCAGCGGCGAGCCTGAGGAGGAGCGGCTGCTGCGGAAACTGCTGTTGCTCTACCGCACTCGGCAGGCCAAGCTGGAGTCCCGAGAGGCTCTTGCCGCGAAGGCGGGAGCTGACATTGAGAAGCGCGCGGAGGAGCTCCGGGCCCTCAACCAGGCAGCTCTCCGGTCCCTGGCAGAGGAGCAGGAGCAACTTGCCGAGGAGCAGCAGGCCTTCTTCCTCGAGAAGGCTGAAGTGGAAGAACAGCAGCGGCTTGCCGCTGAGAAGCTGTCCACGCGGGAGGGTGAGCTGGCGCAGCGGAAGGTCAACCTCGACAGCCACGAGGAGGAGCTTGCCGCTCGGGAGCAATCACTTGGCGGGGCCCTCCAGGAAGCAAAGGACGCTGCCGCAGCTGCCGAGACCGCCAAGAAGGAACTGGGGGCGAAGGTGGCGCAGCTGGAGGCCGATCTCAAGGCAAGAGGTGAAGAGATCGCCGCGCTCAAGCTTGAGCGGGAGAAGGACGCCCATAGCCACTCAGAGCTGCAAGTTCGTCTCACCGAGAAGGGCAAGGAGCTTGCCGCCGCCAAGGACTCCAACGCTGATCTTGAGTTGAAGCTGACCACTTTGACCAAGACGCTGGACGGCGCCAAGGAGCGGGAGGCGGCCTTGAAGGAGGAGATCAAGGCCGAGAAGGCGCTGCTGGCGAGTGCTGCTGTCACCCAGAACACCTTTAGGGAGACTGTGGAGCACTGGACGGAGGGTCTCCTCAATGCTGCCGCAGATATCGACAGGGAGCTGGCGCAGCTGGGGGCAGAGTATCTCGGGTATTCCTCCGATGAGAACCTCCACCCCAGCGCCAAGCTCACCTTGTTCTTCAGAGGCGCGGCGACGGCCCTCCAGCGACTCCGGGAGAGGATCCCAAAGCAGCTGGCGGACGAGTCGCGCAAGCTCTGCGTGGGAGCCCTTCAAAAGGTGTTGGTGAAGGTGGCCTTCCACAATCCAGGCCTCAACCTCACCAACGTCCTCAAGTCCCTGCCATCGAACGCTGATCTGGACGCGCTCAAGGCCCTTGTCGCACCCATTGTGGACAAGGTGAGCGGGATCAAGAGGGTTGAGGGTGATCGCGTAGATTAGGCCGCCCGTTTTCTTCTTTCCTTGTCGCTGCTTGTCATGTTATGAGAACAATCTGTTAGAGCTGCGACAAGCCACTTGTAATATAACTCTATTTTGGGTAATGATTGCAACGTTATTTCCTTTACTTGATTCCTTCCTTTGTATGTTTTTGCCCTACGCTTTTAGGGAACTTGCCGGCGCAGGCACCCTTGCCGCGAGTGCTGAGTGCAGGACGTCAGCAGCCTGCTGGTGGTGCCGTTACCGACAAGAAACCTCGTCGTAACTAGTCGCAGCTCACTTAAGTTGTTGAGCGAACTCAAAACAAAGTTGTTGAGCGGACTCGAAACAAGGTTGTTGAGCGAGCTCGAAACAAAGTTAAGGGCGCAACTAGCTACGAGTTGGTTCCTCCGCGCACAGGTTTTCCATACAAAGCACGGTCGTTCAAGGAAGATAACTTAAAAATTTAAAAATCTGATTGCTCAAACTTTGGCAACTTAGCTTTTTTGTTGTTTGCTTCCCGGCAAGGCGAAACTTTCTTGAACGATGCCTGGTCCATACCACTATCTTCTCCTCCCCCCCGGCAAACTTGTGGGCGAGGGAACCTTCCTTTGCTTGAGAAAAAGAAAGAAGAGAAAACAAAGATATGGAGCCTTAAGGCTCATTATTTCTTACCGGGTGTAGGTGCTGCACAAAGTGTCAGATAACACATGCAAAAAATAGAAAGCACGAAATTGAAAAGATGTGCGGAGCACATGAGCTTTACTTATGCACGGGGTCTGCGGCCGGCTTTATACAAAGGATTACATGCAACAGCGGCAAGACTTCTACAAAAGGTGGTTGCCGGAACAGGGTCCGGCAACTGCGCCTTACGGGTAAAACTTACGAAGATGCTCGATGTTCCAGGAGTTGCTCGCCGAAAAGCCATCTTCGGTCTCAAGGCGGACAGCGCCAGGCCTAGTGACTCGTTTCACCCGGTAAGGGCCCTCCCACTTCGGCGTCAACTTGTTGGAATTCTTGGCGGACTGAACGCGCCGAAGAACAAGGTCGCCTTCCTCGATACTTCTGGCGTTAACTTTGCGGCTATGGTAGCGGCGCAAAGCTTGCTGGTAGCGAGCAGCTCGTACAGCAGCCTGAAGACGGTCTTCCTCAAGGAGCAGCGCGTCATCTTGTCACAGCTGCTCTTGCTCAAGCTCATCATAAGCGAGCACTCGAGGTGACCCGTATACGAGTTCCGTGGGGAGAACTGCCTCTGCTCCATAGACTAGAGAGAAAGGTGTCTGTCCAGTGGCTCGATTTGGCGTCGTCCTGATCGACCAAAGAACCACCGGCAGCTCCTCGATCCAGTTTCTTCCGCACTTGTGCAGCCTGTCGAAAGTTCTGGTCTTGAGGCCACACAACACTTCAGCATTTGCCCTCTCCGCTTGACCGTTGCTTCTCGGGTGAGCAACAGAAGCGAAGCAGACCTTGGCGCCAAGATCTTGGACGTACTGCATGAAGGTGCGGCTCGTGAATTGCGTACCGTTGTCGGTGATGATCCTGTTAGGGATCCTGAAGCGGCAAACAATCGACCTGAAGAACTTGACTGCTGATTGTGCGGTCACCTTCCTCACTGCTTCCACTTCCGGCCACTTTGTGAACTTGTCGATTGCAACATACAAGTACTTAAAGCCCCCGGCTGCGCGGGGAAAGGGGCCGAGGATGTCGAGCCCCTAGACCGAAAATGGCCAGGATAAAGGGATCGCCTGGAGAGCTTGAGCTGGCTGGTGTATCTGCTTGGAATGGAACTGGCACGCTTCACACTTGGTTACTTGTTGATGTCTACACACGCTTCTACTCTTGTAGACTATGTTGGGCCTCCAAGCGCAGAGGTTTGTAGGACAGCAGCAAATTTCCCTCAAGTGGATGACCTAAGGTTTATCGAACTCAGGGAAGTAGAGGTTGAAGATGGTCTCCCTCAAGCAACCCTGCAACTAAGATACAAGAAGTCTCTTGTGTCCCCAACACACCTAATACACTTGGTAGATGTATAGGTGCACTAGTTCGGCGAAGAGATGTTAAATGGCAAGTGATATGGATGGCAAAACAAAGTAATATAAATCTGTAATAAAAAGTGCAGCAAGGAAACAAGTGGTAAACGTGAGCACAAATGGTATTGCAATGATGGAAACAAGGCCTAGGGTTCATACTTTCACTAGTGGCAACTCCCAACAACATTAACATAATCGAATCACATGATATTTCCCATAAAACAAGCAAAGGGGACGCACTCGGAGGTCATTCCTTCGTGGTCAAGAGAGGACGAGAATTATGTAGGGCTACAAAAGCACACCTCAAAGTTCGTAGTTCTCAATCTAAGGATTTCCCAATGTCACCGCGGCCATCCAAAGAGAGTCCCACAATCACCACAACATATCTAAAGGATAGTCAAAGACAAGCACCAAGAGACTCTCAATCTTCAATCAACACACAAGAGAGGAAATCACTCATGAAAATATTGTTCTAATCCATGTCCAATAGACCGCTGTCACCTTGGTCTCGGAGATTATACTAGATAAAGACAAGTGAGTACATCGATCCAATACATAGAGGAAGGGGAAATATCATGGGATCACCCTAGATTAACATAGTCTATGATCACAACGAAGATCACATCATGGGAGAGATAATTGACCACATAGCTACTGGTAAGAACCTCAGCCCCGAGGAGGAACTACTCCCGCCTCATGGAGGGAGGAAGCAACGTCGATGGAGATGAATCCGGGGGCACTTCCCCGTCCCGGCAGGGTGCCGGCGCAGGAATTCTGATCCCCCGAAGCTTGATGGCGATGGCGGCGGAGATCAGAATCGCGTCTGGAGAAAAGGGGTCTGGAATCAGGGTTTCCTCGACACGCTTTAAATATATGCCAAAGGGGGCCACCAGAGGGGGTCAGGGGTGCCCAGGCGCCCCCCGGCGCGGCCCAGGGGGGGCCGCGTGGGCAGGCCGCCTGGAGCCCCTGTGGGTCCCCCCCGGCAGTACTTTGGCCGCACGGTAGCTCCTGGAACGCTGATTTTTTATATATTTTTTCTGGATTTTTCCTGGAGTTCTCGTAACGTGAAAACCTGAAATACAAAAACAGCCGAAAACAGAAACTGGCACTGGGGTGCACTGGGTTAGTAAGTTAGTCCAAATATGATCAAAAGTGTATGGAAGTGTATGAATATCATAGCAATATCACCCAAAAGTGGCATGGAGCAAGCAGAAATTATAGATACGTTTTGGACGTATCAACATCCCCAAGCTTAATTCCTGCTCGTCCTCGAGTAGGTAAATGATAACAAGAATAATTTTTGTGGTGACATGCTATTAACCATATAGGACTTTTTCATAGTCATATGACAAAAGCTTACTGAGACAATGATTCTAAAGTAATTAAGTTGCCTCATGAGAAAATCACAAATGACTGAAAGTTTTACAATATGAAACTGAAACATCAAAAAGATTTGCAATGAACATGATGTGAAAATATGATAAAGTGATATCTAGCTCGCCCCCTTTAGTGATGCAAAACATAAATGCAGGGGCACCTTCAAGGTTTAAGTGATGATTAGATACAATGATTTCAGAATAAACGATATCATAATCATGCAAAAGACAATGCTACTTTGGGACAATGCACATTACACTCAGAATGACAATCATGCTCTCAGTAGTTGGTGCTTCAACATAAAAGTAAAATAATGGTTATGTGCTAGAGCTTTTTATTTTGAAAACATGGAAGCAATTTTGTCAACGGTAGTAGTACTTCATATGTGTCATGCATAAGACATCCTATAAGTTGCAAGCCTCATGCATCGAATACTAATAGTGCTCGCACCTTGTCCTAATTAGCTCGGATTTCCATGGGTTATCATTGCATTGCATATGTTTCAACCAAGTGTCACAAAGGGGTACCTCTATGCCACCTGTACAAAGGTCCAAGGAGATAGATCGCATTTGATTTCTCGTTTTTGATAGATCTCAACTTGAGGACATCCATACCGGGACAACATAGAAAATAGATGATGGACTCCTCTTTAATGCATAAGCATATTCTCATAAGAGATTGAG
>LR738714.1:84628218-84796901 GCA_902687465.1 Secale cereale
CCAGCTATTTGAGATTATCCATAAGAAAACTTGAACTACTAAGCACCATCATGCAAGTAGCATCTTTATCATAGACACATTAACCAATGCAACAGAAGCAAACTCTCTTAATGAGGTGAGCATGATAATTAAAGAGAGTTCAAGCAACCAACTAAACAAAAGCTCTTTGAAAGGATAAGCATGAATACAAAGAGCAGAGCACGATAGTAGCTATTAAAAGATAAAGAACACACACAACATAGATAGACATGAAAATTCTATGTTATGTTCTAGGTAGAGGTGGAGCGTGTTTCTCTCCCACATAAAGGAATGCTGAGTTCCGACTCGTTATGAAAAACTAAAAAGAAAACTAAAAGCAAGACGCTCCAAGCATAGCACATAACACATGAAGTGATAAAAATATAGCGGAACGAAAGACGAACTGATAATGTTGATGGAGAAGGGGATGCACGGGGGCATCCCCAAGCTTAGACGCTTGAGTCTCCTTGAATATTTCTTGGGGGTGCATGCTGAATATGAGATGGGCTTTGGGCCCATTTAGCAATTACAGAAAAAATCCCTAAGGGCCCATGCTGCCTAGCAAGTGGTGGGAGTTTAGTCCCACATTGCTAGTTGAGAGAGATGTACACCAACTTATAAGGTGAGACATTCTCCCACTAGTATGAGTTGGTGTGAAGGAAGGAGAGGTGTTCCACACGCGCGCTCCTCCTCCTCCGCCGCCCGCTCGTCTCGTCACGACGCGCCGCGGGTTGCGGGAATCTCGCCGAGCCGATGTGTTCTTTTTGTCACGCAGGATTGGAATTTGAACAGTCAACTGAAAACGGTCAATGAAAAATGAATACGAGCTGAAACGTTTCGTCTTAAGTACGGCCGTTACCAGAATTCATTGTGATTCATTATGTGCGTTTATGCTGGACCGTTTGTCTCCTCCTCTGCGCCTATATAAGAGAGGTCGCTCCTCTCCAGAGAACAATACAGATCACATCTGCTCTGCCACCACCACCTCTGTCGTTCCTCTCGCTGCTGTTGTCGCCGGTGACTCCATCCCGTCTTCCGCGTACACGGCCGACGGGAGAGCAGGCCTCCGAAACCCAGCCTCTCCAGATCCTATACGGGAGAGGGGCGATTAGGTTTTTGGGGAGAGTCTTCTACGCGACTGCTCGCCTCGGTTCGACTGCTTCCTCTACGTCGACTACATCTTTGTCCGCGTCGCCTTCGTCTTCACCATGAGCACCAGCACCGACGCTGACAAGGCTGCTGCCGACAAGGCCGCCTCCGACAAGCGCATCGCCGACGAGGCCGCCGCCTCTGCTGCTGATCCGGCCAACTGGCCTACTGGAGGGTATAACATGCTTACCCTTATCCGGATTATTTCCATGTGTGCAGTACTAGTAGTTTGCGTAGATGTTTCTACTATATGTCTAGTATGTGCGTACATCATGAATTTTCAGTATGTCATTAGCACTGTCTATATCATGTTCATGATTCATTCTTGGATTAAATTAATCGAACAATTGCTTAATTTCTCAACAATCCAAAAACCTAATATGTGTAGGCAATTTTCGATCCATGGTTTTGCTGCTACACTGAAACCTGCCCCGTTTACGGGGACGTACTTTAAGCGTTGGCAGACCAAAACCGTCTTATGGCTCACGGCGATGAACGTGTTCTGGGTCGCCGGTGTGACTCCCACGGGAACGATTGCTCCTGAACAGGAGAAGGCGTTCAGGGAGGCCACCGTCGTCTTTGTTGGATGCGTTCTGAGCGTGATCGGAGATAAGTTGGTTGATGCATATTTACATATGCGGGTTGCCAAGGACTTGTGGGAGGCGCTCGAATCTAAATTCGGCGCAACCGATGCTGGAAGCGAGATGTATATTATGGAGCAGTTCCACGATTACAAGATGGTGGAAAACCGTCCTGTATTGGAACATGCTCATGAGATACAGTGCATCGCTAAGGAACTTGAGGTTCTGAAGTGTGTGCTGCCGGGCAAATTTGTCGCGGGATGCATCATCGCTAAGCTACCCAATTCCTGGAGGAATTTTGCTACCACTCTGAAACATCAGAGGCGTGAATTCTCAGTTGAGGATTTCATTGGCAATCTGAGTGTTGAGCAGAACTCGAGAGCAAAGGACTCGAATGGAAAAGGGAACGAAGGGACCTCTGTCGCCAACATGGTGCAGAAGAACTTCAACCCCCACAAGCCCAAGGGAAAGACTGGTGTCCAACAGAATACCGAGTTTAAGAAGAAGGGCAAGAAGCCTTTCAAGAAGGATAAGAAGAAGGGTGGCTGTTTCACTTGTGGTTCTGATGAACATTGGGCTGTCAAGTGCCCACACAAGTTCAAGAAGCCAGGACAGGACTCCAAGACTGTCAACATGATTGTGAGCAACAATGAGAGTGGGCCATCTGGGTACGGTAATTTGTTTACTGTATTTTCAGTTTGCCAGTCTACCGATTGGTGGATTGACACAGGTGCAAATATTCATGTGTGTGCTGACATTTCATTGTTTTCTTCTTATCAGGCCACAGGAAACGGGTCCGTACTGATGGGGAATGGCGCGAGTGCTTCTGTTCATGGTGTTGGCACGGTCGATCTGAAGTTTACTTCGGGAAGGATCGTGCAACTGAAGAATGTGCAGCATGTCCCCGCCATCAAGAAGAATCTCGTTAGTGGTTCCCTTATATGTAGAGAAGGGTTTAAGCTGGTATTCGAGTCTAATAAAGTAGTTGTTACGAAATATGGACTGTTTGTTGGAAAAGGTTATGAATGTGGAGGTCTATTCCGCTTTTCCCTCGCTGATTTTTTGTAATAAAGTCGTGAACAATATTCATTCAAATGTTAATGAAACAGAAGTTTGGCATTCACGTCTTTGTCACATTGGTTTTGGTTGTATGACGCGGTTAGCAAAGTTAAATTTAATCCCAAGTTTCACTTTAGCCAAAGGTTCTAAGTGCCATTCGTGTGTGCAAGCAAAGCAACCTCGCAAGCCCCATAAGGCTGCGAAGGAGAGACACTTGGCGCCATTAGAACTCATACGTTCTGATCTTTGTGAGATGAATGGTGTGTTGACTAAAGGTGGAAAGAGATACTTCATGACACTGATAGATGATTCTACTAGATACTGCTATGTATATCTTTTAAACACTAAAGATGAGGCTCTACACTACTTTAAAATCTATAAGGCAGAAGTTGAGAATCAACTTGAAAAGAAAATAAAACGAGTCCGGTCAGATCGTGGTGGAGAGTATTTCTCTAATGAGTTTGATTCCTTTTGTGCGGAACATGGTATTATTCATGAGAGGACGCCTCCCTACTCACCTCAGTCAAATGGGGTTGCCGAACGGAAAAACCGTACTCTAACTGATTTGGTTAACGCCATGTTAGATACATCGGGTTTATCCAAGGCATGGTGGGGGGAGGCTATATTGACATCATGTCATGTCCTGAATAAAGTTCCGACAAAAGACAATGAGATCACTCCCTATGAACAATGGGAAAAGAGAAGAACAACACTCTCATACTTACGTACTTGGGGCTGTTTGGCGAAAGTCAATGTGCTGAACCCCAAAAAGCGTAAGCTTGGACCAAAGACTATGGATTGCGTTAATTTGGGCTACGCTAAGAATAGCGTCGGCTATAGATTTCTGGTAGTGAAATCTGAGGTACCTGACATGAAAGTCGGTACGATTATGGAGTCTAAAGATGCTACATTCTTTGAGGATATTTTTCCTATGAGAGATATGCAAAGCACTTCTAGACTGGAATCTGATGAGACTCCTGAACCTGCCATTCCGATGGAATATTATGAACAAACACATGATGAAAATCCTGAGGAGGAGGACAAGGAAACCCTTGGTAGGGGCAAGAGATAGAGGACTGCAAAGTCCTTTGGTGATGATTTCCTTGTGTACCTTGTGGATGATACTCCCACTTCCATTTCAGAAGCTTATGCGTCTCCGGATGCTGACTACTGGAAAGAAGCGATCCGTAGCGAGATGGACTCCATCTTGGCTAATGGGACATGGGAAATCACAGAACGTCCCTATGGCTGTAAACCATTGGGATGTAAGTGGGTGTTCAAAAAGAAGCTTAGGCCTGATGGTACGATTGAAAAATACAAGGGTAGGCTTGTGGCCAAGGGTTATTCCCAGAAAGAAGATGAGGATTTCTTCGATACTTATTCACCTGTGGCCAGACTGACCACCATACGAGTATTACTCTCGTTGGCGGCCTCGCATGGCTTCTCGTCCATCAAATGGATGTTAAGACGGCCTTCCTGAACGGAGAGCTAGACGAGGAAATCTATATGCAACAGCCAGATGGCTTTGTAATAGATGGTCAGGAAGGAAAAGTGTGTAAGTTACTGAAATCTTTATATGGCTTGAAACAAGCACCTAAGCAATGGCATGAGAAGTTCAATACAACTTTAACATCGGTTGGCTTTGTTGTTAATGAAGCTGACAAATGTGTATACTATCGCCATGGTGGGGGCGAAGGAGTTATACTGTGCTTGTATGTTGATGACATACTGATATTTGGGACCAACCTCAAAGTCATTGAGGAGGTTAAGTCGTTTCTATCTCAGAATTTTGAGATGAAGGACCTTGGTGTGGCTGATGTTATTTTAAACATCAAGCTGTTGAGAGATAATGAGGGTGGGATTACACTTCTGCAATCTCACTATGTTGAGAAGATCTTGAGTCGTTTTGAATATTCGGACTGCAAGACTTCTCCAACACCATATGATCCTAGTGTGCAGATTCGAAAGAACGAAGGCACAGCTAAGGATCAACTGAGATACTCTCAAGTCATTGGTTCACTTATGTACCTAGCGAGTGCTACGAGGCCTGACATCATGTTTGCTGTGAGCAAACTGAGCCGGTTTGTTTCCAATCCGGGTGATGTACACTGGCATGCTATTGAACGAATTATGCGCTACTTGAAAGGTACTGTGACCTATGGACTTCACTATTCTGGATACCCATCGGTTCTTGAAGGATATAGTGATGCGAATTGGATCTCTGATGCTGATGAGATGAAAGCCACAACGGGGTATGTTTTTACCCTTGGAGGTGGTGCTGTTTCCTGGAAGTCTTGCAAGCAAACGATCCTAACAAGATCGACAATGGAAGCAGAATTAACAGCATTAGACACATCTGGTGTCGAAGCAGGAAGGCTTCGAGATCTTTTGATGGACTTGCCAGTGGTTGAAAAGCCGGTTCCGACTATCCTTATGAACTGTGACAATCAGACTGTTATTGTTAAAGTAAAGAGTTCAAAGGACAACAGGCAGGCCAACAAACACATACGAATGAGATTAAAAGCTGTCAGACGTTTAAGAAACTCCGGAGTGATAGCATTGGATTATATCCAGTCGGCTAAGAATCTGGCAGATCCCTTTACTAAAGGGCTATCACGTGTTGTGATAGACAATGCATCGAGGGAGATGGGTATGAGACCCACATGAGTTGCCATGGTAGTAACCCAACCTATGTGATCGGAGATCCCGTGAAGTAGGACCTGGGAAAACAAGCTAGTGGTTAACTGAGGAGAGTATTTTAACTAACCCGCTCCGTTGGAGATGCACAACTCTCGGTAACTGTATGGCAGGTTGACTTATGTCTTAATGTGTTCCAAGGCTTGAATAAGCAAGATGCTTTCCTACAGAGCGATCTTTGGAGGAACACACCTATATGAGCCTGACTGCTGGTCACAGTCTATGAGAATAGGGTGATCTCTAGTAAGTTCATGAATGGGCCAAGAGTGACTAATATGCTCCACCCGAGGGGTCAGCCTTCGGCAGCCTAGTACTGGTAAGACACTTGGTGAAACCCCTTCACGCCAAATTGACAATTCAAGGCTTAGTCAATTGTTCAGTTGTGGAGGGGTGTAGCTATTTGCTCTAGGTGGATGTTCAACCTTAACGGGTCTCCACTGAAATACTGGTATATCAAAACAGAGTTTGGAACAGAGGACAACACCAGGGGCCTTTGGGATCTGGTGGGGGATTGCTGAATATGAGATGGGCTTTGGGCCCATTTAGCAATTACAGAAAAAATCCCTAAGGGCCCATGCTGCCTAGCAAGTGGTGGGAGTTTAGTCCCACATTGCTAGTTGAGAGAGATGTACACCAACTTATAAGGTGAGACATTCTCCCACTAGTATGAGTTGGTGTGAAGGAAGGAGAGGTGTTCCACACGCGCGCTCCTCCTCCTCTGCCGCCCACTCGTCTCGTCACGACGCGCCGCGGGTTGCGGGAATCTCGCCGAGCCGATGTGTTCTTTTTGTCACGCAGGATTGGAATTTGAACAGTCAACTGAAAACGGTCAATGAAAAATGAATACGAGCTGAAACGTTTCGTCTTAAGTACGGCCGTTACCAGAATTCATTGTGATTCATTATGTGCGTTTATGCTGGACCGTTTGTCTCCTCCTCTGCGCCTATATAAGAGAGGTCGCTCCTCTCCAAAGAACAATACAGATCACATCTGCTCTGCCACCACCACCTCTGTCCTTCCTCTCGCTGCTGCTGTCGCCGGTGACTCCATCCCGTCTTCCGCGTACACGGCCGACGGGAGAGCAGGCCTCCGAAACCCCGCCTCTCCAGATCCTGTACGGGAGAGGGGCGATTAGGTTTTTGGGGAGCGTCTTCTACACGACTGCTCGCCTCGGTTCGACTGCTTCCTCTACGTCGACTACATCTTCGTCCGCGTCGCCTTCGTCTTCACCATGAGCACCAGCACCGACGCTGACAAGGCTGCTGCCGACAAGGCCGCCTCCGACAAGCGCATCGCCGACGAGGCCGCCGCCTGTGCTGCTGATCCGGCCAACTGGCCTACTGGAGGGTATAACATGCTTACCCTTATCCTGATTATTTCCATGTGTGCAGTACTAGTAGTTTGCGTAGATGTTTCTACTATATGTCTAGTATGTGCGTACATCATGAATTTTCAGTATGTCCTTAGCACTGTCTATATCATGTTCATGATTCATTCTTGGATTAAATTAATCGAACAATTGCTTAATTTCTCAACAGTGCACGGGGGCATCCCCAAGCTTGAGCGCTTGACACTCCTGAATCTTTTTTATCATCTTCCCTCGCACACTTGAAAACTCCCTTCATACATAACTCATCATAATCTGATTAGCGAGGTTAGTTCCTTAATAAAATAATTATACCTTGCTGGAAATAAGGATATTCTTGAAGTTCTACTGTTTCTCAAGATTGCCAAAAGGTTTTTGCAAAGAAAAAGCAAGCTCTTGATTTGCAAAGTGAAGGAAAGGCAAAACAGGACAGAATCTATGAAAAACAGAACAACAGGTAGTAATTGATCTGTTCGGGATACTTCTGCAACTCAAATCAAAAAACTCAGAACAGACGCACGAAAGACAATTATATAGAGAACGCTGTCGAAAAAATTCAGACCAAAAAGATGATCTGGTGATTATTATACGAATTTTTCTATCCAAGGACAGAATCTGTTTCCTGGACAGCACCTCACAACTTTTGAACTTTCTAGCAATCAGAGGCTATAATTGGCACAAATATGAAAAGTAAAGATACAATGATGATGCTACAGCAGTAAACAACATCAAGACACAACAAAAGCAAAAAATTTATTCATGTGGGCTGCCTCCCAAAAGCGCTTTCTTTTATGCCTTTAAGCTAGGCATAAGACTTTAATGATGCTCTCGTAGGAATAAGAGTTGAAGAACACAAGAGAGCATCAAGAAACAAATACCAAACACATTTAAGCCTAACATGCTTCCTATGCATAGGAATATTGCAATAGAATAATTCATTGAAGCACAAAGCAACTAGCATAGGAAGGCAAAACAAGCATAACTTCAAAATATTCACCGTAAAGAGAGGAAACTTCTTATTATTAAGATATTTAGAACCAAGTCTCCCTCTCTCATTATAAATTTCAGTGGCATCATGGATGAACTCAACAATATAAGCATCACATAAAGCATTGTTACCATGATCCACATGCAAAAAGGTACTCTCACTCTCCACATAAGCATAATCTTTCTCATTGGTAATAGTGGGAGTAGGGCTATCATAAACAACTTGAACACTATAGATTAATTGTATATTAGGAGGGTGGTGTTCAACAAGGGAGTAATTCCCTCCATGATTATGACAAGTTTCATAAGGATAATTTCTCCTTATGTCATAGGTACCTTTATAATCACTATAGATTGGAGTTATAACATCATCATGGTAGAGAAGAGCATCATCATTGCTAGCAACTAGATTTGTAAACATGTTGTCTTTATTCTTACTAGCAAGAGAATTATCAATTATCACATCACTAGTGGGGATAGGATTTGCAATCCTATCATCCCCAAGCTTAGAGCTTCCCATATCTTCACTTTCAGAGTTGGTACCAAAAAGATTTTCAAGATCATAAGCAGCATTATCATCATTTTCCCAATCACAATAAGTAACATGCATATCATAATCAAAATCATCTTCAATAGTACCTACGGACGTATCATCAAGATGATAATTAAGGCAATAAACTTCACCTTCTTCTTTAAACTTACAACTGTTAGGATAAAAGTTGATAGGAGGAATATGCTCAGGCCAGGTTGATGCCCATTCTTCTTCCTTCTTGCTCCTCCTCCTCCTCCTCTTCTTTTTCTTCTTCTTCACCTTAGGAGGGGGTGGTTGGAGATGAAGCTTCTCCACATATCCTGGTTTATCATTAGAAACAACAGGGGAAACTTGGGAGAAACTCTCCTTTTTATTAGCAGAAATATAAGAGACATTTTTATACTTTGGTAAAGTTCCCTCCTTTCTAATCTTACTTATGTAATCATTTTCATGGCAATTAACAACACAATAGAGATGGCAATTTTGCAAAGTGTTTTTTATTCCTATGGCATCATCATCTAGCCAAGAAGTCTTTTCTGATAACTCTTCACACATCAAAAATAACATAAGCTCATCATAAAGATGAGAGGTGATCATGTCACCACACAACCAGTTAACAGTTATGTTTTGAAAGTTCATGCATTGAAAATTAAAGTGACCCTCTGTACGGCAAAGTTCACAAGTAAAAGGATAAAGGTCACACAATTCTCTAGCAATTTCATTTAAATCTCTGACCCAAGTGATTGTTCTTTCATGCTTATGTTGCTTACAATACTTCTCTTCTTCAATCATAGGCCTTTCACAAGGTCTATCCACTCCACAAAAATTAACATGCTTATATAAAACTTCATTTTTAGGAACTGGATCATGCATGTTGCAATCATCATGAACAATTTCATTTTCTTTGCAAGTCTCTTTAAAAGGTTTATGATACTTGATCCAATCCTCCTTAGGCATATTAAGATGTGAAGCAAAAGATTTGAGGAAATCAACAAGGAGTTGAGAATCAAGCCCAAACTTAGCACTAAACTTATTAAAACTTGTAGTTTCAACAAAGGACTTAATGCAATCATACTCATAAATTATACCTGACTCTTTACCTTTGTCGATCTCCCAATCTTCAGTGTTGCGTTGAATTCTTTCAAGGAGTTCCCATTTAGCATCAATATTTTTGTTTGTGAAAGAACCCATAGAGGAAGCATCGAGCAAATCTTTATCCTGTCGAGAGAGCCTCGCGTAGAAGTTAGTAATAATAATATCTTTGGGGAGCCCATGGTTAGGACATTTTAGCGTTAACGTTTTCAGTCTCCCCCAAGCTTGAGCTATGCTCTCTCCGTCATGAGGATAAAAATTATAAACATAATTCCTATTCTTATGGACTTCATGAAGAGGATAAAACTTGGAGTAAAAGAGAGACTGGATCTCTTCCCACTCCAGCAGGTGAGAGTCATTTAGTAGCCTATACCATTCCAATGCTTTTCCTTTCAGTGACAAGGCAAATAATTTCCTCATGACAAACTCCCTCGATACACCTGCAAGCTTAAATAATGAACATAGTTGTGACAGATATAGCAAGTGTTCACCGGGACGCCTGTCTCCTGCATAACGATTAGCCAAAACATAATTGATAATACCAGCCGGTATTTTATAGGGCACAATTTCAGTAGGAGGAGGAGCAACCACCACAGGTGTGGGGTGTCCTCCCGCAAGCAACGATCCAATAACAAGGTTTTCCATAAGCATAACTAGTGAAATAATAAAAAACAAGAAACAAAAAGATTTAATTGCAAGATCTAAAGATATACCTTCAAGCGCTCACCTCCCCGGCAACGGCGCCAGAAATAGCTTGATGTCTACACACGCTTCTACTCTTGTAGACTATGTTGGGCCTCCAAGCACAGAGGTTTGTAGGACAGCAGCAAATTTTCCTCAAGTGGATGACCTAAGGTTTATCGAACTCAGGGAAGTAGAGGTTGAAGATGATCTCCCTCAAGCAACCCTACAACTAAGATACAAGAAGTCTCTTGTGTCCCCAACACACCTAATACACTTGGTAGATGTATAGGTGCACTAGTTCGGCGAAGAGATGTTAAATGGCAAGTGATATGGATGGCAAAACAAAGTAATATAAATCTGTAATAAAAAGTCCAGCAAGGAAACAAGTGGTAAACGTGAGCACAAATGGTATTGCAATGGTGGAAACAAGGCCTAGGGTTCATACTTTCACTAGTGGCAACTCCCAACAACATTACATAATCGAATCACATGATATTTCCCATAAAACATGCAAAGAGGACGCACTCGGAGGTCATTCCTTCGTGGTCAAGAGAGGACGAGAATTATGTAGGGCTACAAAAGCACACCTCGAAGTTCGTAGTTCTCAATCTAAGGATTTCCCAATGTCACCGCGGCCATCCAAAGAGAGTCCCACAATCACCACAACATATCTAAAGGATAGTCAAAGACAAGCACCAAGAGACTCTCAATCTTTAATCAACACACAAGAGAGGAAATCACTCATGAAAATATTGTTCTAATCCATGTCCAATAGACCGCTGTCACCTTGGTCTCGGAGATTATATTAGATAAAGACAAGTGAGTACATCAATCCAATACGTTGAGGAAGGGGAAATATCATGGGATCACCCTAGATTAACATAGCCTATGATCACAACGAAGATCACATCATGGGAGAGAGAATTGACCACATAGCTACTGGTAAGAACCTCAGCCCCGAGGAGGAACTACTCCCGCCTCATGGAGGGAGGAAGCAACGTCGATGGAGATGAATCCGGGGGCACTTCCCCGTCCCGGCAGGGTGCCGGCGCAGGAATTATGGTCCCCCGAAGCTTGATGGCGATGGCGGCAGAGATCGGAATCGCGTCTGGAGAAAAGGGGTCTGGAATCAGGGTTTCCTCGACACGCTTTAAATATATGCCAAAGGGGGCCACCAGAGGGGGTCAGGGGTGCCCAGGCGCCCCCTCCCCCCGCCCCCGGCGCGGCCCAGGGGGGGGCCGCGTGGGCAGGCCGCCTGGAGCCCCTGTGGGTCCCCCCTGGCTGTACTTTGGCCGCACGGTAGCTCCTGGAACGCTGATTTTTTATATATTTTTTCTGGATTTTTCCTGGCAGTTCTCGTAACGTGAAAACCTGAAATACAAAAACAGCCGAAAACAGAAACTGGCACTGGGGTGCACTGGGTTAGTACGTTTGTCCAAATATGATCAATAGTGTATGGAAGTGTATGAATATCATAGCAATATCACCCAAAAGTGGCATGGAGCAAGCAGAAATTATAGATACGTTTTGGACGTATCACTTGTGCAGTTGCATCCTGGAGGACCGTCGGCCAAAAGAAACCTTGCCGAAATGCTTTGCCGGCAAGGGCTCTTGCACCAATGTGGTGACCACATATGCCTCCATGTATCTCTGCCAACAGCTTTTGTCCGTCTTCCCGGGGAATACACTTCAATTTCACACCGTTGAGTCTTCTTCTGCACAGTATGTTGTCAACAAACTGGTACATACTTGACTGCCGGGCTACTCTTTCCGCTTCTTCTTGCTCTTCGGGAAGTTCTCCTGTCTGAAGGAAACGGACAATCTGCTGCGCCCATGCTGGAGCTTGTGGCTCGACAACAAGGACTAAAGGCACATCTGCTGCTGCGGGAACATCCGCTTCTACGACGAGAACCTACGGCTCAGCCGGAGCTTGATGTTCCCCGGCAAGCTTGCCGGAGCAAAACTTGTCGGGAGCGTTTGCTTCAACGGAACAAACCCTGGGGCTTGCCGGAGCAGACTGCTCCTCAGCGCTCTTGGAGTTCATCTTGGGGACCTTCTTGGCGGCGGCTTCGGGAAGCTCTACCGGAAAATAGTCACCAGAAATCAACTTCCTCTTCTTGCTCTGTCCAGTTGATGGTGTTACGGATGGTTGAGTCAGCTTGAGCACAAAGATCCCTGGTTCCACAGGTAACTTAAGTGTGGCGCACTTTGACAGGCCATCTGCAATGTCGTTCTGAGCTCTCGGAACATGCTCCATCTGTAGGCCGTCAAAGTGCTCTTCTAGCTTTCTCACTTCATCGACGTAAGCTTCCATCAACGGACTCTGATAATTCTTGTTCACTTGGCGGACGACAAGCTGCGAGTCACCCCTGACAATGAGCTTCTTGATCCCAAGGTCTACCGCGATCTTGAGGTGCTCTCCAGTGGGTGCGACGAGCAGCACGCCAGCACCAACGCCTTGCAGCGAGAAGGCACCATCAAAGTACATCAACCACTCTTTGCTTGCTTCCTTGAATGGGATGCTCGTTTCTGGAATCTCTTCATCTGGTGTTGGCGTCCATTCTGCTATGAACTCTGCCAATGCTCTGCTTTGGATAGTTGAAGTGCTCACAAACTTGAGGCCAAAGTTTGATAGTTCCAGCACCCACTCAACAATCCTGCCTGTTGCTTCTGGATTCGCAGTATCCTCTTCAGCGGAAAGCGAGTGACAACTGTGATCTCATGCGCTTGGAAGTAATGGCGCAGCTTTCTCGAGGCCATGAGAAGGACGAAAAGCAATTTCTGCACACCAGAGTACCTTAACCTAGCCCCCTGCAGAAGGGAACTGACAAAGTAAACTGGGCGCTGCACCATCCTCTTCCGTATCTCCTGCGTAGATCCATCTTTGTCGGGACCAGAGCTTGTCGGGGAAGCCCCCTGCTTGTCACTGGATGCGCTTACCGCGGTTGCTGGCTCATCGTCTGCCTCCCTCTCCGCTACTAACGCAGCACTAACCACTTGATTGGTTGCCGCTAGATACAGCAGCAACTTCTCTTGTGGCTTAGGTGCGACAAGTATTGGAGTGGAGGACAGGTATCTCTTCAAGTCTTGCAGCGCGGCCTCTGCTTTCGGAGTCCATTTCATTGGACCTGCCTTTTTCAAAATTTTGAAAAACGGCAGGGCGCGCTCAGCAGACTTAGAAATAAACCTGCTGAGAGCAGCTACGCAACCGGCAAGTCTTCGTACATCCTTGACGCGCTTTGGTGCTTCGATCTGCTCAATGGCCTTGATCTTGTCGGGATTGGCTTCAATTCCCCTCTGAGACACGAAGAACCCAAGAAGCTTGCCGGAAGGGACTCCAAACACACACTTCTCGGGGTTGAGCTTGAGCTGGATCTTGCACAGATTTGCAAAGGTCTCGTCTAAATCTTGAATCAGAGTTGTCCTGTCCCTGCTCTTGACCACTATGTCATCCATGTAGGCTTCCACGTTTCTGTGAATTTGTGGCTCAAAAGCTGTATGGACTACTCTTGCAAATGTTGAACCAGCATTCTTCAAACCGAAAGGCATCCGTATGAAACAGTACGTGCCACATGGAGTGATGAATGCGGTTTTCTCCTCATCCTCTTCTGCCATGAAGATTTGATGGTATCCTGAGTATGCGTCAAGAAATGAAAGCAGGTCACATCCGGCCGTGGAGTCAACAATCTGGTCAATGCGCGGCAAGGGAAATGGGTCTTTGGGACAAGCTTTATTCACATCGGTGAAGTAGATACAAAGCCTCCATTTCCCGTTTGCCTTGCGCACGACTACAGGATTGGCCAACCATGTAGGATGGAGCACTCCTTTGACAAGGCCTGCTGCTTCCAACTTCTTGATTTCTTCTGCGATGAATTCTTGGCGCTCCACTGCTTGTTTCCTGACTTTCTGCTTGACGGGCCGCGCATGAGGACAGACGGCAAGATGGTGCTCAATTACTTTCCTGGGAACACCGGGGATGTCAAACGGTTGCCACGCAAACACGTCGACGTTCGCCCGCAGGAAAGCAATGAGCGCGCTTTCCTATTTAGGGTCAAGTGTGGCACTGATGGTGAAGGTACCACCAGTGCCATCCTCCTTGGCGGACACCTTCTTGGTCTCTGGCGGAGCTGCCATCGTCTTCTTACACTTGCCGGTGGAGCTCGATGGCGCGTCCTCGACGGTAGCGCAGCACTCCGAAGAGGTGCGCTTGCCGGAGTAGGCACCAGAGCTCTTGCCGGACTTGGTCTTCTTATCCCCCCCGGGAGCTTCAGTGGCAAGTGTCTTGCGATCTGTTGCGGCTGCTGCTTCCCGGTAGATCTTGTCGGCGTAGATAAGAGCATCCTTCTTGTCGCCAGGGACAGAGATGACACTTATCGAGCCTGGCATCTTCAGCATGTTGTATGCGTAGTGAGAGGCTGCCATGAACTTGGCGAGTGCTGGACGGCCGAGTATCCCATTGTAAGGCAATGGAAAATCGGCCACGTCAAAGGTGACCCTCTCAGTCCTGAAGTTCAGCTCGCCGCCAAATGTCACTGGCAACATGATCTTCCCCTTCGGCTTGCTCCTTCCCGGGTTGATTCCTTGGAATGTGCCGGTCTCTTCGAGCTCGCTGTCAGGGATCTGGAGTTTCTGGAGTACAGCGGAGGAGATCAGGTTCAAGCCGGCCCCACCGTCAACTAGCATCTTAGTGACCTTGAGGTTGCGGATAGTTGGTGAAACCAACATCGGCAAGCACCCGACCGCAGTTGTGCGATCAGAATGGTCCTTAATATCAAAGATGATAGGCGTGCTGGACCATTTCAGAAGCTTGCGCGATTCGACAGGTGGTTCTGCTGCATTAACTTCCCGCACCCACTGCTTGAGTTGGCGGTGTGAAGTATGCAGAGAAGCACCGCCGTCAACGCACAAGACCTCTGTGGCTTTCTGGAACTCCTGCTCACTGGTCTCGACATCATACATGTCTTCGTCGTCGTCGTCATCTTCATCCTTGTCGCGACCGCGGGGAGGTCTGTCTCCTTGCCGCTGCTTGGCCTTGCCGCGGCGTCCTCCTCGGCCGGGGCGTTTCTGGCCAGATCCTCCAGTACCTCCTTGGGCCTTCTCCTTGTCGCGCCGCTCGTATTCAGCCTTCTGCTGCTCAACAAGCTGCTCGACTCTCTTGTAGTTCTGGAGGTCATGGCCCTTGGTGTGGTGGATCTTGCAGTATTGCTTGTCGGTGCCGTCCTGCTTGTCGGCGGCCGCCACAGCCTGGCAGTTGGTGCATGCGGCAGTCTCCTTGCCGGAGCTACCAACTTTGGCTTTCTCGGTGCCGCCTCCGTTGCCGGACTGCTCAACGACTAGCACGTCTTTGCCTTTCTTCTTCCTGTTGTTCCGCCGCCGGTTCTTCTTTGCCGGGGCAGCATCCTCACTGTCAGATCCTCCTGCTCCTGTATCCTCTCCGGGGAGTTTCCTCCCTTCCTCAGCACGTGCGCACTTGTCGGCCAGGGCGTACAGCTCACTGACGTCCCTGATCTTGCACATCGCCATCTCCTCCCTCATCCTGCGGCTACACACGTTATGATGGAACGCGCTGATAACAGCGGTAGGGTGGACATCTGGGATGTTGTGCTGTACACGGCTGAATCTCTGGATATACTTGCGTAGGGGCTCTCCTTCCTTCTGGGCGAGCAGATGAAGGTCACTTTCTTGGCCATGAGGTTTGTGGCCGCCTGTAAAGGCGCTGACAAACTGATGGCACAGGTCAGTCCAGGAGGATATAGAGTTGTCCGGCAAGTGCATGAGCCAGGACCTGACGTTGGGCTTGAGTACCAGCGGGAAGTAGTTGGCAAGGATCTTGTCGTCTCGCCCCCCGGCAGCTTGCACCGCGATGGTGTAAATGCTGAGGAACTCCGACGGATGCGTCTTGCCGTCGTACTTCTCTGGTACGTCTGGTTTGAAATTCTTCATGCTGGGCCACTGGACTTGCCGCAGCTCACGAGTAAACGCAGGACAACCTACCGCGTACGGCAAGTCGCCTGGTTCTCCTGGCGCATGCATATCGACAGCGGGCCCAGCGCACTGGTCGGATTGACGCCGCGCTTCTCTTCGGCGCTCGATGCGAGTACGAGCATCCTCTTGCTGTCGTTCGTGAAGAACTTGGCGCTGATCGGGACGAGCTCGCGGATCTGACGATGCGGTGGAGTCGCTGTCGAGGTGGATCCGGCGAGTCGGCGATTTTGGCCTTCGGGGCGGAGAGTGCACGGTGGTTGCACCCCCACCGGTCTTGTCGCCATCGACCCGTGCCTGGCTGACTTGCCGCGGCTGCGATGTACTTGGCTGCCGCGGTGTGTCGCCGTTGGCGAAGGCGATGAGACTCTGAATGGTGGCCCTCCAGTCGTCGGCCTTGTCTGCCGCTGGAGGGAAGTCTAGGAGCAGTTGAGCTCGGCCCGAGCTTCTGCTGGAGTGGCGGGTAGCGGTGGCGAACGGTGTGAGGAGCGGGATATGCTCGGACTTCTAACTATGTTAGAAGGGAGCAGTATCCCGTCCGGGCGACAGTGACTTGCTCGTGCCGGTATGTTGGCGTGCATGCTGGTCTTGAGCGTCCCGGGATCCACCAGCTCGATCTTGGTCCAGCAAGCGTATGGTACCGTGAGTACCATGACGCTGCCGGTCCCGCGCCTCCTGAGATGGGCGCGGTGCATGCACGGACGCCGAGGTCTTGGAGTGCGCCCAGTCATTGTGGGAGTCGACTACGCCGCCGATGGGTAGCGCAGCTTTGTCCTTGGACTTGGCGGCACCATGAGCTCCCTCGTTGGTGCCCGTTCTTCCGCCGGCATCTACCCCACCAGCCGTTGGCTCCGGCGGTGGTGGGTTCGACGTGGACGGAACAACTGCCTCCGAAGCCTTCTTCTTCGGCGGCATGTCGATGAAGATGATGAAGATCTAGCTCGTGTGAACGCCGGATCAGGTTCACACAACCTCGACACACCCCTACCTGGCGCGCCAAAGATGTCGGGGAAACTGATCCACGAACACCTATGGGACCGGCGGGCCGGGTCCCTTTTGGTTTGGCGGGGGCGGAGATCGCACAAAGAGCAGATCGAGGCAAAGCACACGAGCAGTTTACCCAGGTTCGGGCCGCACGGATGCGTAAAACCCTACTCCTGCTTTGTGATTTGTATTGAGTTCTTGCTCAGGAGCGCTGAGTGCTACAGTATACACCAGCAGCTAACAAGACCGAGCATGAGAGTGTTCGAGCCCTCCCCTATGTTGCGCATGGGCCTCCTTTTATATGCTCAAGGGGTCACCAACAGGTGGCAACACGGACGAGGGCAAAAATGGAAAAGTATTGCGGTTGGTACAGCTACCTATACAGTGTTCCATACCTAACCCTGACGGCAGGGGACAAGGGCATTAAATGGCCATCGCCGTCGCCCAAACGGTGCAAAAAGGGGCCGTCAGGGGCGCCACCGTTCGCCACGATGGCAATCTTGTCAGCGCCGCTTGCCACTGCGCACCCTTGGCTGCACAGCCTCCCGCCACGTACGCTTCGGAGGGTCCCAGAGCGACACGTGGATGGATGCGCTGGAGCGCGGGTACAGGGTGGTAGCTTGCCGCGGCAAGCGCCTTGCCGTGGTCGTTGTCTTGTCGCTTCCGGGAGCTTGCCGCTCACCGGGCCTTGCCGGGACGCGTGGCGTGTCGCGGCAAGTTCCTTGATATGCCTTGGTTGGCCTTCCCGGCAAGCTCCTCTTGCCGGGGTCTTGTCTTCTTGGCTTGAATACTTTGTTCTTGAATGGCTCCAAAGGAACCACGGAGGACCTTGGCAGTCACCCGGCAAGCCTTGCCGCGGGGCGCTGCGACTGCCCGTGCACAAGTTCGGGATACTAGGGTACCCCTATTCTAGTACACCGACATTTATCTGCATGTATCGCAATAGAAAATTCAGGGCGTGCACACTAACATATCTACTATTATAGTGGTTTTAGTTTTTTACTGTAGGTACTGACCAATAAGAAAACCCATTCCTCTCTCATTTTTGTTACTCTCTTCAGGAACAAATAAAAGATAATCAGTGTTTATTCGCAAGTTGGAATTAAAGGCAACGATGAGAGAGGAAGATAAAGGAGAACTTGAAAATTATATAATATATGCAAGGTACGTGTCGTATGACCGTCATATTTTTATTGACTACTCGATAGCTGGAATGTGATTATTTACGACGAAGAAAACCTCGTATAGTATAGCAGCGTGTGTATGGATGGAGTTATACTATACGAGGTAGTATATGATGCGAGGCACGGAATGTCTGAAAAGATCACCTGCCGGTCTTTGAGTACGTTGTGAACCTTCCATGGTCTAACACAAAAGTACTCCGGTTCACCTGGAGCACCAAACCTGGTCCAAACTGGTCTGGCCTTCTGCCCGTAAATTTAGGGTTTAGAACTTATGCTCTCGGAGTCGATCAAGAACCAGACGTAAGTGCTTTTCGTGATCTTCTTCATTCTTGGAAAACACCAAAATATCATCCAGATACACAAGCACAAACTCGCCAGTATAGGGGTTGAAGATGTAGTGCATCATCCTCGAGAAGGTAGGAGGAGCATTGGCGAGACCAAAGGACATGACAGTATACTCATATGAACCAAAGCTCGTTCTGAAGGCAGTCTTGGGAATGTCCTTCTCGCGAATGCGAATTTGGTGATAGCCCATTCGGAGATCGAGCTTAGAGAACACTTTAGCTCCTTTGAGCTGCTCGAAGAGTTCGTTGATGTTGGGGAGCGGATACTTATTCTTTATCGTCTTCTTGTTCAATGGCCGGTAATCAACGCAGAGACGCTCTGTGCCATCTTTCTTCTTGACAAATAAGACACCACAGCCCCAAGGAGACGTACTAGGCCTGATGAGACCCATACGCTCCTGTACATCAAGCTGCCTCTTCAACTCCTTCAATTCATTAGGAGAGAGCTTGTACGGACGCTGGCATGCTGGCTCGGTACCCGGCTCGAGTTCAATTACGAATTCCACCTGACGGTGTGGAGGCATGCCTGGAAGTTCTTCAGGAAAGACGTCTTGATATTCGTTCACCACCGGAATTTGAGATATGGCATTAATTTCGCCCTTATCATTGAGAGAGAAAAGCCTGATAGTGTTATCCCTGGAGGCGAAGATAATCACATCTTCATCAGGATGAGTCATCTTGACTTCCTTTTGTGCACAATCAATGTGAGCATCATGCTGAGAAAGCCAATCCATTCCGAGGATGAGGTCAATGTCGGAATTACCAAGAACCACCGGTTTAGCCAGAAAGCGATAATCACCCAAGCGGATAGAAACATCCGGAGCATATATATTAGAAGTCATACGTCTCCCCGGAGAAATAACTTGCAACCTCTGAGGCAAATTTTTGGTGACAATGTTGTGCTTGGATGCAAATGGAGATGACATGAAGGAACATGTAGCACCTGAATCAAACAACACTTTAGCTGGAAAAGAGTTAACTGAGAGGTTACCCAAAATAACATTAGAAGAATTCTCCGCTTGCGCTGCATTCATCAGATTGACCCTTGCAGACTTTGGATCATGCTTGACAATAGCTGAACTGACAGGCGGAGGAGGTGGAAGACGCTTTGGGTTGGGACATCTGTTGGCATAGTGACCCTTCTGGCCACACTTGTTGCACATCACTTCTGAGAGAGGACGGAAATGAGAACCACTTGACTTGGAGCCTTGAGACTGAAACTGATTCCTCGACTGGTTGCTCGGGTTGGGTGGGTGGGAGAAGCCACATCCACCGGAGTTCTTGTTGCTGTTGGAGTTGTTGGAGTTGTTGAAAGGAGCTCGAATCACTGGAGGAGGACGAAGCCAAAATTTCTGTTGCTTCGAGACCATCTGAGACAATGAGGAAGAGTGAACGGCATCTCGATTCCTCTTTTTAGAAGCCTCCATCTTAAGCTGAGCTGCCTCTTGTTTCAAAGCCATATTATAGAATTTGTCGAACTCATCGGGCTCGAACAGAGTGAGAGCAAGTTGAAGTTCATCTTTGAGACCTCCACGGAACTGGTAGATTTTGCTCTTAGCATCAGGAATGTCTTGCTTAGCATAGCGAGCGAGGTTTTGGAACTTGACATTATACTGATAGACTATCATAGAGCCCTGCTTCAGGTTGCGGAATTGCTCACGCATACCCTCGATGACACTTGTAGGAATGTGGTGAGAGCGAAAGTCCTTGCAGAAATCCTCCCAAGAGATCACACGACCTGGCCTGGAGTCTTTGTACTGCTGCCACCAGTCAGCTGCTTGGTCTTTGAGTTGGAAGGCTGCAAACTTCACATAATCCTCTTCTCTTACGTTACTGCACTCAAAATGCTTCTTTATGTCGGTTAACCAATCTTCAGCATCAAGAGGGTCGACACAGTAACTGAAAGCTTTTGGATTATTAGCCAAGAACTGGTTGAGAGTAGCATGGTGCTGCTGGTTGAAGAAGTTGCCTTGATTCCCTGGAACACCCTGATTAGCTTGATTAGCTTGCATCTGTTGCATCATCTGCATCAACATCTGGGTGTTCTGAGCTGTAGTCTGCATAATCGCTCTCCAAGCCTCAGACGGAGGAGGAGGGGAAGGAGGACGATCTGGGACCTCTTCACCCTCTGGGTTAGCGTTGGGAACCCTTTTCGGAGCCATCCTGAAAGAGATGACCACGAATCAGCAATTGATTGACAGAAGGTATAAGCTGAATCAATGGAATGAATTGCAACAAGTCTTCACAATAATCATTCGAACAATAGGAACGAATGAAATCATTCGAACAAGAGGAACGAATGAAATTCTCAGTTTAATGATAACAACAATCTTCACGAGGAGCCACATAGGGGACAAAAGGTTAAATAAGAAAAAACAACAAGGTACAGACGGAAACAAACACAAGATAGGAGCTTCGTTCTAACATCTTTGTGCTGAAAGCATATGAACGCGTTACGAAAGGGTTTTGCAATCCCCGGATCAGCATAGCCAAGGACCCTTTAAGATGCAACTCCCGATCGGAACATCGGTCATAATACCACTTCACTCAATGTAGAACCCCGAACTCGCTAACCTGCATTCGTTGGAAGAATGCCTACGAACTACTGGATAAACCCACCTATGAATTTTTGAAAGATTCCAGTTATGCAATCAGGTGTTGGGGATACAGGGGAAGCACTGCGCAATCAACTCTAAACCTACATCCAGCTGTATCCATCCTTCAACACATAACCAGTCTTTCTCGGAAACTATTTACCTCGGACCTTCGAAAAGCATCCACTATAACAAGCTATGGCAATACTCCCGAACTACCTCCCCGGTACTGGGTGATGTCGGGGTTATCTTGCCACTAACCGTATAGGAGAGATTTTCGATGTCGGCCGTCTTAAGTATTTAGTACTGCCGCGATATGCTTGTGACGACAATACCCCGAAGCTCAACTCCCCGGGACACTGCCACAACCCCTAATGTTGGGAGGCATCGTGAACAATATTCTCGTCACAAGAACATCGAAACAATCCCAGAATACTCGCGAGATTCCTAAAAAAAATTGGTGCAATGTTTGAAAGTAGAAGAGACAAGAGTAGTCGTCAGGAGTCCTCACCAGAGAGAAAGGGGATGAGAAGCAAAGAAATCCTACTCTCCGATATAATATAGGACTCAAAATGTTTTCAGTGTGTGCCTAGACTCGACCGTCAACGATTCGATCAATCAGTGGGGGCTCCTAGGTCGGAGAAGGCTCTGAATACCAACTTGTAATGCCCAGGATGGGACTATATCTCCTACGTGTCGAGGCACGACTTAGAGACATAACCCCATGCTGGAATGAACGCAAGTCTGGTATCTTTGCACAACTCATGTAAAAGAGGGGGATGGAAAACATAAAATAGTCGGCTTACAATCGCCACATCATACAAATACAATACATGTCTCAATCATCATTCAATAAAACATCACAGCCCTCTAAGGGTAAAATCCAAATGACAAGATACCAAACATAATTTAAATCCACAGGTCGGATCGAATCCTAGTAGAAGTCTCCACTACTGATCATCAGGATAACGAACATAGTATCGACTACGCTCCTCGTCATACTCCCAGTCTAGCTCGGTGCCATCACCTGGATAGCTCACCATCGGACCTGCATCTGGTGTGGTGAAGTAACTGTGAGCCACAGAGGACTCAGCAATCCCGTTCCCGGGTAACAAGACTATTTAAGCCTTGGGAGAGGATAAGGCTGAAGAAAAGTATAAGTGTCTGCAGCAGCAACTAGCACTAGCTTACGTGAAAGAATGCGAGAAGAGAAGTGCCTCGGTCGAGAGATGATCACGAAGTGATCCTAGCTAAAGCTCCACAAACATAACCCCACCGTGTTCAACTCCCGAATCCCTATTCGGAAATTGACAGTCACGGTACACACGCTGGTAGTGTATTAGAACAATGTGTCAAGTTATCTACAACAGGATATTAACAAGCTCCCATCTGCCACTTAACCGCGGGCACGGCTTTCGAAAGTTCATAACCCTGCAGGGGTGTTCCAACTTGGCCCATTACAAGCCCACGATCCGCGGAGTCACAACTCCAAAGTGGGAAGACCAGAGTATTCTTGGAATCCCGTGCTCAAGATACTCCGAACTAAGGTAAGGCTAATCCAGCAAATCCTCCCGGCGTGCCGACACCCTGATAGTAGCCGCGCGTATCTCGTCTCAGGCCACGTCCGGATGGGCGATCCCACAGGTTTTTACCAAACCTCGAGTTTCCTCGTGGTGGCCCCGCGTAACCCCCAGTTTGGACCAACACTCATGTGGAGCACTGGCCCGGGTTGTTGAATTAAGAAAGAGGGTTAATTACTCCCTATGCAAGTTTATTTAGTTATTAGGCAAATAGTACCAATGTTGGGACTTGCTGGAAAAGACTTAGCACTTAGCGGTTTATCGAGGGGGTCCCATACACCCCAACCGTGTAAGGAACGCATAATCAAGGAACATAACACCGGCTTAAACGGTTCCTAACGGCATGAGTGGAACAAATCACCAAGCAAAAGGCTTAGCCTTCCACCCTTGCCAATATATAGATGATTTCATTTAAGCATTTATATAGTGTGATATAACCCAACAAAACTTCAACATGAAGCAAGCATCTTCAACTTCACCTGCAACTAGCAATGCTATAAGAGGGGCTGAGCGAAGCGTACTTAGCCATTCAACGGTTTGCATAGGTAGGGTGGTTAGACATGATCATGGTTACAAGTAGGAGGCTGACATGAAAGACATGGGCATCGAGGCAAAACTATAGAGCGGAACTACTAGCAATAGGCAAAGATAGTAATGTTATCGGGGTTCGGTCATCTTGCCTGAAGAGAAGTCGTTCGGATCGTAAGAAGGGTCCTCGTGCTCAACCTCGTTGGTAACCTCGTGGTCGTACTCGTACTCGGTCTCAACTTCCGGCTCTAAACAATACAACCACACAAGGCACGAATCAACAAGATGCAATGCGCACTCGGAAAAGATGGATGCATGATGGATGCACTAAGGAAGCACACGGAACACGGAAAATAGCACTCGAGCAAAACACCTCAAAACATGATAACAATAGGAGGTTATGAATCTACACGGAAAATCAATCAAGTTTCATATAAGACTCGTTGAAAACGGAGCTACGGGCTAAAAGTTACGCCCGAAACAAGAAATAGGCGAAAGCTGAAAATTACAGCAACATAGCAACTTCGGAGCACTAGATAATTAAGCTACAGCACTCAAACACCATGGCAAAGAGCATGAACATAAACTAGACATATCCTACCGCAATTAAGTCCAAAGGTGCACCCCCAAAGGAGTCAAGGATCAATAGCAACAAGCTTGGACATATTGAACTTGACAACAAAATTTTGACAGCAGAATTTTATTGAAACTTTGGAGCAAAAGTTAAACATGCTACAGCCACTCGAATAAGCATGTGAGAACATGAATGGAAATCCAACAATATCTACTACAAGGAACCATCAAGAGACACTCCAAAACTATCATGGTTTGTCCTAGAACAGCACGCAAACATGGCATCGGAACATTACAGATTTCAGACTTAGTGAAAATCCACTAAGTGTTAAACCAGTAGTTTCATCAAGGCATCTAAAAGAGCAAGTTTAAGTCACCTCGAAACTAAATATGGCAAGTGGTAAGCACCACATCAAAGTACACATGATGGTGATTCCGAAACATACAAGCATGCATCATGGAGATAAACACAACGATAGCAATGAGCTCAACAAGATGGCATTTCATAACAAGTGAAACAACATCACAACCACATGGCACTTTGCAACGAGGATAACCATGGCAAGAATAAATCTATCATGCAACCTAACACAAGCAACATGTAGAGCATGTCAAGACGAACACGTGGACATGTCATTTGCATCATTCGGACAAACGAGCTAAAAGATATCACTATGCAAAGATGGCATAAAAGCAACACATAGCAGCAGTTTATAACGGGATGCACTCTTACAACAGAAAAATAAGCATCTAGATGACCACAAACATGCATGGCACAATGGAATGAATCGTAGTGCTAGTCACCACGAACGTCTGTACACCTCATTTGCGCAAAACGGATCAACACACAAGAAGTTATTGCAGTTCTAGTAATGCATCAGACAGACAAAACTGGGGACTTAGAGATGAAAACAACCTAGATCTGGAATCCAACGGGCCTGGGTGCTGGATCTGATGTGGCCCGCGGACTGGGCCCTGGCGCGGTCAACGGCGGCTGGACTGGCAGCGGCGCGCTGCGGAGTGGGCCTCGCGGCCCAGCGCTGGAGGTGGAGCGGTTGACCAACGGGCCGGGGAGGCGGAGCGGCAGCCCACCTGGCCTGGGGATGTGGCCCGCGCGGGAGACCTGGCGGACGAAGGAGGGAGGCGAGCGCCTGGCGCTGGAGGGGAACGAACGGGCCTGGCGCCCGGTGCGGTGGCTGGGCCCTTGGCTGGGGCGGCCCAGCCGGCTAGAGGCAAGGCGGCCTCGGCTCGGTGGGGCGAGGCGATGCGGGCGAAGCCGGGGCGCGACGGCTGGGCCCGCAGCTGGCGAAGTGAGGCGATGTGGAGGCCCAGCGCTGGCGATCGGTGCGAGCGATGCGGCCGAAGGATCCTGTCGCTGGCGGCTGGGCGTTGACTCCGAACGATCCGATCGATCTGGACAGCGCGACGGCTGCGTCTGGCTCCTTCGCTGCGGGAGGGAACTCCAAGGTGGGATTTGGATCTGGACAGGCACGGCAAAAGAGGGAAGGAGGGGCTAGAGGTCGGTGGAGGTGGTTTAGGCTGCCAAAAATGGCATGGGGGATGTTTATATAGGGTAGGTGCTAGGGTTTGAGGGATTTGGGGGGTTTTAGAGCCCTCCGATCGCGATTCGACGGATCCGATCGCGAGGGGAGTTAGGATGGGCCAAGAGGAGGGAAGTGGGCTGTTGGAGGGGTGTCTTGGGCCACAAAGTGGAGGCACTTTGAGACCACACGAATAACTGTTGGGGTAGCAAACGGACTCCAAACGCGACGAGATTTGACAGGCGGGTTACACACACCAAAACAACAACACACGACAAGTCTCGCGCCAAACCGGTAACGTTATACGGCCAAACACCAAAGTAGGCCTACGGTACGCCACGGACACGTGAGGGAGCTCCGGAACGCGAAACGGACAACGGGAAGGAACGCGTGGAACCGGATGCAAACGACAACACAAATGCAATGCGATGCACAATGACTACATGATATGAATGAATGCCACACACGCACACAACCAAACGACGAAAACCCGAAAGACAAAGGACCCGGAATGGAATAGATGAAGCCGGAGATATATTATATGCCCAAAAGGGAAAGTATTACATCCGGGCCAATACAAACTCTCCTATACTACAAAAAGATCTCGTCCCGAGATCTAGGACTGGAAAAAGGAAGGGTACTCGGAACGAAGATGATCTTCTCGTTCCCACGTAGCTTCTCGGTCGGTATGGTGTGACCACTTGACTTTCAAGAATTTGATGGACTTGTTGCGGGTCTTGCGCTCGGTTTCTTCGAGAATAGCAACGGGATGCTCTCGGTAAGACAGGTCTTGTTGAAGATCAATCTCTTCAAACGGAATCATGCGCTCAGGTGCCTTGAAGCATTTCCGAAGTTGAGACACATGGAACACATCATGAACATTGGCGAAGTTGGAAGGGAGCTCAAGTTGATAGGCTAGATCGCCTCTTTTGCCAAGAATCTTGAAAGGCCCGACGTATCTAGGAGCAAGCTTTCCTTTGATACCGAATCTTTGGGTGCCTTTCATCGAAGAAACACGGAGATAGACATGATCACCAATGTTGAAGGCCAAATCACGATGCTTGCCGTCATAGTAGCTCTTCTGACGCGACTGAGCGGCCTTGAGATTCTCACGTATGACTTTGCACATTTCTTCGGCTTCTGAGATCAAGTCATTGCCAAGAAGTTGACGTTCGCCTGTTTCAGACCAGTTGAGAGGGGTACGGCACTTTCTGCCATAGAGGATTTCAAACGGTGCTTTTCCGACACTTGCTTGATAGCTGTTGTTGTAAGAGAACTCGGCAAATGGAAGGCAGTCTTCCCATTTCATGCCAAAAGATATGACACAGGCTCTGAGCATGTCTTCTAGAATCTGATTCACTCGCTCGACTTGACCACTAGTCTGAGGGTGAAAAGCAGTGCTGAACCTGATCTTAGTGCCCATGGCGGACTGAAAGGAGTCCCAGAACTTGGATGTGAACAAACTTCCACGATCTGAGGATATAACTTGAGGAATGCCATGTAAGGACACAATTCTGGAAGTGTACAACTCTGCCAATTGAGCTGCATTGATGGATTCTTTGACTGGAAGGAAGTGAGCGACTTTGGTAAGCTTGTCAATCACCACGAAGATAGAATCATTCCCTCGCTTGGACTTAGGAAAGCCAGTGACGAAATCCATTTCAATGTGGTCGAATTTCCACTCGGGAATAGGAAGAGGTTGGAGAAGACCGGCTGGACGTTGATGTTCTGCTTTCACTCTTCTGCAAACATCACATTCATTCACAAATTGGGCAATCTCCCTTTTCATGCGTGTCCACCAGTAAGATTGCTTGAGATCTTGGTACATCTTGGAACTGCCAGGATGAATGGAAAGGAGAGAACCATGTGCTTCTTTCATTACGAGCTTCCTGAGATCACCTTTGGGAACAACGAGTCTGTCCTCGAAGAACAAGGTATCTCTCTCATCAACACGAAAGCACTTGTATTTTGGAGTGCCCTTTGCAATACCATGTTTCACCTTCTGCACCATGGCATCACTGAGTTGGGCCTCACAGACCTGATCTTCCAAGGTAGGAGTAATTTGAAGATTTGCAAGAAAACCCTGCGGAACAACTTGAAGGTTGAGCTTCCTGAATGCTTCACAAAGCTCAAGCTGGAACGGCTTGATAAGAAGGCTGTTGCAATATGCCTTTTTGCTCAAAGCATCTGCAATCACATTCGCCTTGCCAGGAGTGTATTCAATGCTGGGATCATACTCTTGGATCATTTCAACCCAACGAGTCTGGCGGAGGTTCAGATTCGGCTGTGTGAAGATGTACTTCAAGCTCCTGTGATCAGTGAAGATGTCGACTTTTCTGCCCAACAACAGATGTCTCCACGTAATCAAAGCATGTACCACAGCTGCTAGCTCAAGATCATGTGTGGGATAGTTCTTCTCACTTGGCTTCAGCTGACGAGAAGTGTATGCCACAATTCTCTTATCTTGCATAAGCACACCACCAAGGCCTTGAAGAGAAGCATCACAGAATACTTCATAGGGCTTGGACTCATCTGGAGGAGTAAGAACTGGAGCAGAGACGAGCTTTTCTTTGAGAGTTTTGAATGCCACTTCACACTCTGGAGACCAGAAGTATTTGACATTCTTCTGAAGCAAGTTGGAAAGAGGCTTGGCAATCTTGGAGAAGTTCTCAACGAACCTTCTGCAATAGCTGGCAAGACCCAGAAAACTTCGGAGTTGCTTGACGTTCTGAGGAGCTTCCCAGTTGACAATAGCTTCAACTTTCTCGGGATTCACCGCAATACCGTCAGCTGAGATGATATGGCCCAGGTACAAAACCTTATCGAGCCAAAATTCGCACTTGGAGAACTTGGCATAGAACTTATGCTCTCGGAGTCGATCAAAAACCAGACGTAAGTGCTTTTCGTGATCTTCTTCATTCTTGGAAAACACCAGAATATCATCCAGATACACAAGCACAAACTCACCAGTATAGGGGTTGAAGATGTAGTGCATCATCCTCAAGAAGGTAGGAGGAGCATTGGCAAGACCAAAGGACATGACAGTATACTCGTATGAACCGAAGCTCGTTCTGAAGGTAGTCTTGGGAATGTCCTTCTCGTGAATGCGAATTTGGTGATAGCCCATTCGGAGATCGAGCTTAGAGAACACTTTAGCTCCTTTGAGCTGCTCGAAGAGTTCGTTGATGTTGGGGAGCAGATACTTGTTCTTTATCGTCTTCTTGTTCAATGGCCGGTAATCAACGCAGAGACGCTCCGTGCCATCTTTCTTCTTGACAAATAAGACACCACAGCCCCAAGGAGACATACTAGGCCTGATGAGACCCATACGCTCCTGTACATCAAGCTGCCTCTTCAACTCCTTCAATTCATCAGGAGAGAGCTTGTACGGACGCCGGCATGCTGGCTCAGTACCCGGCTCGAGTTCAATTACGAATTCCACCTGACGGTGTGGAGGCATGCCTGGAAGTTCTTCAGGAAAGACGTCTTGATATTCGTTCACCACCGGAATTTGAGATATGGCATTAATTTCGCCCTTATCATTGAGAGAGAAAAGCCTGATAGTGTTATCCCTGGAGGCGAAGATAATCACATCTTCATCAGGATGAGTCATCTTGACTTCCTTTTGTGCACAATCAATGTGAGCATCATGCTGAGAAAGCCAATCCATTCCGAGGATGAGGTCAATGTCGGAATTACCAAGAACCACCGGTTTAGCCAGAAAGCGATAATCACCCAAGCGAATAGAAACATCCGGAGCATATATATTAGAAGTCATACGTCTCCCCGGAGAAATAACTTGCAACCTCTGAGACAAATTTTTGGTGACAATGTTGTGCTTGGATGCAAATGGAGATGACATGAAAGAACATGTAGCACCTGAATCAAAGAACACTTTAGCTGGAAAAGAGTTAACTGAGAGGTTACCCAAAATCACATCAGAAGAATTCTCCGCTTGCGCTGCATTCATCAGAATGACCCTTGCAGACTTTGGATCATGCTTGACAATAGCTGAACTGACAGGCGGAGGAGGTGGAAGACGCTTTGGGTTCGGACATCTGTTGGCATAGTGACCCTTCTGGCCACACTTGTTGCACATCACTTCTGAGAGAGGACGGAAATGAGAACCACTTGACTTGGAGCCTTGAGACTGAAACTGATTCCTCGACTGGTTGCTCGGGTTGGGTGGGTCGGAGAAGCCACATCCACCGGAGTTCTTGTTGCTGTTGGAGTTGTTGGAGTTGTTGAAAGGAGCTCGAATCACTGGAGGAGGAGGAAGCCAAAATTTCTGTTGCTTCGAGACCATCTGAGACGATGAGGAAGAGTGAACGGCATCTCGAATCCTCTTTTTAGAAGCCTCCATCTTAAGCTGAGCTGCCTCTTGTTTCAAAGCCATATTATAGAATTTGTCGAACTCATCGGGCTCGAACAGAGTGAGAGCAAGTTGAAGTTCATCTTTGAGACCTCCACGGAACTGGTAGATTTTGCTCTTAGCATCAGGAATGTCTTGCTTAGCATAGCGAGCGAGGTTTTGGAACTTGACATTATACTGATAGACTGTCATAGAGCCCTGCTTCAGGTTGCGGAATTGCTCACGCATACCCTCGATGACACTTGTAGGAATGTGGTGAGAGCGAAAGTCCTTGCAGAAATCCTCCCAAGAGATCACACGACCTGGCCTGGAGTCTTTGTACTGCTGCCACCAATCAGCTGCTTGGTCTTTGAGTTGGAAGGTTGCAAACTTCACATAATCCTCTTCTCTTACGTTACTGCACTCAAAATGCTTCTTTATGTCGGTTAACCAATCTTCAGCATCAAGAGGGTCGACACAGTAACTGAAAGCTTTTGGATTATTGGCCAAGAACTGGTTGAGAGTAGCATGGTGCTGCTGGTTGAAGAAGTTGCCTTGATTCCCTGGAACACCCTTATTAGCTTGATTAGCTTGCATCTGCTGCATCTTCTGCATCAACATCTGGGTGTTCTGAGCTGTAGTCTGCATAATCGCTCTCCAAGCCTCAGACGGAGGAGGAGGGGAAGGAGGACGATCTGGGACCTCTTCACCCTCTGGGTTAGCGTTGGGAACCCTTTTCGGAGCCATCCTGAAAGAGATGACCACGAATCAGCAATTGATTGACAGAAGGTATAAGCTGAATCAATGGAATGAATTGCAACAAGTCTTCACAATAATCATTCGAACAATAGGAACGAATGAAATCATTCGAACAAGAGGAACGAATGAAATTCTCAGTTTAATGATAACAACAATCTTCACGAGGAGCCACATAGGGGACAAAAGGTTAAATAAGAAAAACAACAAGGTACAGACGGAAACAAACACAAGATAGGAGCTTCATTCTAACATCTTTGTGCTGAAAGCATATGAACGCGTTACGAAAGGGTTTTGCAATCCCCGGATCAGCATAGCCAAGGACCCTTTAAGATGCAACTCCCGATCGGAACATCGGTCATAATACCACTTCACTCAATGTAGAACCCCGAACTCGCTAACCTGCATTCGTTGGAAGAATGCCTACGAACTACTGGATAAACCCACCTATGAATTTTTGAAAGATTCCAGTTATGCAATCAGGTGTTGGGGATACAGGGGAAGCACCGCGCAATCAACTCTAAACCTACATCCAGCTGTATCCATCCTTCAACACATAACCAGTCTTTCTCGGAAACTGTTTACCTCGGACCTTCGAAAAGCATCCACTATAACAAGCTATGGCAATACTCCCGAACTACCTCCCCGGTACTGGGTGATGTCGGGGTTATGTTGCCACTAACCGTATAGGAGAGATTTTCGATGTCGGCCGTCTTAAGTATTTAGTACTGCCGCGATATGCTTGGGACGGCAATACCCCGAAGCTCAACTCCCCGGGACACTGCCACAACCCATAATGTTGGGAGGCATCGTGAACAATATTCTCATCACAAGAACATCGAAACAATCCCAGAATACTCGCGAGATTCCTAAAAAAAATTGGTGCAATTTTTGAAAGTAGAAGAGACAAGAGTAGTCGTCAGGAGTCCTCACCAGAGAGAAAGGGGATGAGAAGCAAGGAAATCCTACTCTCCGATGTAATATAGGACTCAAAATGTTTTCAGTGTGTGCCTAGACTCGACCGTCAACGATTCGATCAATCAGTGGGGGCTCCTAGGTCGGAGAAGGCTCTGAATACCAACTTGTAATGCCCAGGATGGGACTATATCTCCTACGTGTCGAGGCACGACTTAGAGACATAACCCCATGCTGGAATGATCGCAAGTCTGGTATCTTTGCACAACTCATGTAAAAGAGGGGGATGGAAAACATAAAATAGTCGACTTACAATCGCCACGTCACACAAATACAATACATGTCTCAATCATCATTCAATAAAACATCACAGCCCTCTAAGGGTAAAATCCAAATGACAAGATACCAAACATAATTTAAATCCACAGGTCGGATCGAATCCTAGTAGAAGTCTCCACTACTGATCATCAGGATAACGAACATAGTATCGACTACGCTCCTCGTCATACTCCCAGTCTAGCTCGGTGCCATCACCTGGATAGCTCACCATCGGACCTGCATCTGGTGTGGTGAAGTAACTGTGAGCCACAGAGGACTCAGCAATCCCGTTCCCGGGTAACAAGACTATTTAAGCCTTGGGAGAGGATAAGGCTGAAGAAAAGTATAAGTGTCTGCAGCAGCAACTAGCACTAGCTTACGTGAAAGAGTGCGAGAAGAGAAGTGCCTCGGTCGAGAGATGATCACGAAGTGATCCTAGCTAAAGCTCAACAAACATAACCCCACCGTGTTCAACTCCCGAATCCCTATTCGGAAATTGACAGTCACGGTACACACGCTGGTAGTGTATTAGAACAATGTGTCAAGTTATCTACAACCGGATATTAACAATCTCCCATCTGCCACATAACCGCGGGCACGGCTTTCGAAAGTTCATAACCCTGCAGGGGTGTTCCAACTTGGCCCATTACAAGCCCACGATCCGCGGAGTCGCAACTCCAAAGTGGGAAGACCCGAGTATTCTCGGAATCCCGTGCTCAAGATACTCCGAACTAAGGTAAGGCTAATCCAGCAAATCCTCCCGGCGTGCCGACACCCTGATAGTAGCCGCGCGTATCTCGTCTCAGGCCACGTCCGGATGGGCGATCCCACAGGTTTTTACCAAACCTCGAGTTTCCTCGTGGTGGCCCCGCGTAACCCCCAGTTTGGACCAACACTCATGTGGAGCACTGGCCCGGGTTGTTGAATTAAGAAAGAGGGTTAATTAATCCCTATGCAAGTTTATTTAGTTATTAGGCAAATAGTACCAATGTTGGGACTTGCTGGAAAAGACTTAGCACTTAGCGGTTTATCAAGGGGGTCCCATACACCCCAACCGTGTAAGGAACGCATAATCAAGGAACATAACACCGGCTTAAACGGTTCCTAACGGCATGAGTGGAACAAATCACCAAGCAAAAGGCTTAGCCTTCCACCCTTGCCAATATATAGATGATTTCATTTAAGCATTTATATAGTGTGATATAACCCAACAAAACTTCAACATGAAGCAAGCATCTTCAACTTCACCTGCAACTAGCAATGCTATAAGAGGGGCTGAGCGAAGCGTACTTAGCCATTCAACGGTTTGCATAGGTAGGGTGGTTAGACATGATCATGGTTACAAGTAGGAGGCTGACATGAAAGACATGGGCATCGAGGCAAAACTATAGAGCGGAACTACTAGCAATAGGCAAAGATAGTAATGTTATCGGGGTTCGGTCATCTTGCCTGAAGAGAAGTCGTTCTGATCGTAAGAAGGGTCCTCGTGCTCAACCTCGTTGGTAACCTCATGGTCGTACTCGTACTCGGTCTCAGCTTCCGGCTCTAAACAATACAACCACACAAGGCACGAATCAACAAGATGCAATGCGCACTCGGAAAAGATGGATGCATGATGGATGCACTAAGGAAGCACACGGAGCACGGAAAATAGCACTCGAGCAAAACACCTCAAAACATGATAACAATAGGAGGTTATGAATCTACACGGAAAATTAATCAAGTTTCATATAAGACTCGCTGAAAACGGAGCTACGGGCTAAAAGTTATGCCCGAAACAAGAAATAGGCGAAAGCTGAAAATTACAGCAACATAGCAACTTCGGAGCACTAGATAATTAAGCTACAGCACTCAAACACCATGGCAAAGAACATGAACATAAACTAGACATATCCTACAGCAATTAAGTCCAAAGGTGCACCCCGAAAGGAGCCACGGATCAATAGCAACAAGCTTGGACATATTGAACTTGACAACAAAATTCTGACAGCAGAATTTTATTGAAACTTTGGAGCAAAAGTTAAACATGCTACAGCCACTCGAATAAGCATGTGAGAACATGAATGGAAAGCCAACAATATCTACTACAAGGAACCATCAAGAGACACTCCAAAACTATCATGGTTTGTCCTAGAACAGCACGCAAACATGGCATCGGAACATTACAGATTTCAGACTTAGTGAAAATCCACTAAGTGTTAAACCAGCAGTTTCATCAAGGCATCTAAAAGAGCAAGTTTAAGTCACCTCGAAACTAAACATGGCAAGTGGTAAGCACCACATCAAAGTACACATGATGGTGATTCCAAAACATACAAGCATGCATCATGGAGATAAACACAACGATAGTAATGAGCTCAACAAGATGGCATTTCATAACAAGTGAAACAACATCACAGCCACATGGCACTTTGCAACGAGGATAACCATGGCAAGAATAAATCTATCATGCAACCTAACACAAGCAACATGTAGAGCATGGCAAGGCGAACACGTGGACATGTCATTTGCATCATTCGGACAAACGAGCTAAAAAATATCACTATGCAAAGATGGCATAAAAGCAACACATAGCAGCAGTTTATAACGGGATGCACTCTTGCAACAGAAAAATAAGCATCTAGATGACCACAAACATGCATGGCACAATGGAATGAATCGTGGTGCTAGTCACCACGAACGTCTGGACACCTCATTTGCGCAAAACGGATCAACACACAAGAAGTTATTGCAGTTCTAGTAATGCATCAGACAGACAAAACTGGGGACTTAGAGATGAAAACAACCTAGATCTGGAATCCAACGGGCCCGGGTGCTGGATCTGATGCGGCCCGCGGACTGGGCCCTGGCGCGGTCAACGGCGGCTGGACTAGCAGCGGCGCGCTGCGGAGTGGGCCTCGCGGCCCAGCGCTGGAGGTGGAGCGGTTGACCAACGGGCCGGGGAGGCGGACCGGCGGCCCGCCTGGCCTGGGGATGTGGCCCGCGCGGGAGACCTGGCGGACGAAGGAGGGAGGCGAGCGCCTGGCGCTGGAGGGGAACGAACGGGCCTGGCGCCCGGTGCGGTGGCTGGGCCCTTGGCTGGGGCGGCCCAGCCGGTTGGAGGCGAGGCGGCCTCGGCTCGGTGGGGCGAGGCGATGCGGGCGAAGCGGGGGCGCGATGGCTGGGCCCGCCGCTGGCGAAGTGAGGCGAGCGGGAGGAGCGCCGGCCTGGAGAGGCGATCGAGGAACCGATCGGGCGGAGCTGGCGATGTGGAGGCCCAGCGCTGGCGATCGGTGCGAGCTGTCGCTGGCGGCTGGGCGTTGACTCCGAACGATCCGATCGATCTGGACAGCGCGGCGGCTGCGTCTGGCTCCTTCACTGCGGGAGGGAACTCCAAGGTGGGATTTGGATCTGGACAGGCACGGCAAAAGAGGGAAGGAGGGGCTAGAGGTAGGTGGAGGTGGTTTAGGCTGCCAAAAATGGCATGGGGGATGTTTATATAGGGTAGGTGCTAGGGTTTGAGGGATTTGGGGGGTTTTAGAGCCCTCCGATCGCGATCCGACGGATCCGATCGCAAGGGGAGTTAGGATGGGCCAAGAGGAGGGAAGTGGGCTGTTGGAGGGGTGTCTTGGGCCACAAAGTGGAGGCACTTTGAGCCCACACGAATAACTGTTGGGGTAGCAAACGGACTCCAAACGCGACGAGATTTGACAGGCGGGTTACACACACCAAAACAACAACACACGACAAGTCTCGCGCCAAACCGGTACCGTTATACGGCCAAACACCAAAGTAGGCCTACGGGACGCCACGGACACGTGAGGGAGCTCCGGAACGCGAAACGGACAACGGGAAGGAACGCGTGGAACCGGATGCAAACGACAACACAAATGCAATGCGATGCACAATGACTACATGATATGAATGAATGCCACACACGCACACAACAAAACGACGAAAACCCGAAAGACAAAGGACCCGGAATGGAATAGATGAAGCCGGAGATATATTATATGCCCAAAAGGGAAATATTACATCCGGGGCATTACATCATTACCGATGGTTTCATACAGATGGGCCATCTCCTGTAGGACTTTGAATCCGGAGTCCATCCTGTCACAAAAAAACACCATATTGTAATAGCTATAGTAGCGCACACACTAATATGCAAGCCAAATTTAGAATAGTACCGCCGAGGTGAAACATGAATGTTCTCTTGTTCGGGCCATTCCACAAGTTGGTTGTTCCTCTCAGGGGCCTCCCGTTGCAAGACAAAGCTCAATTCTTGCTTCACTGAAAGGGCTTGCCTCTGAAGTTCAGTGTCATGGAAGTCCTCCTCAAAATGAAATACAGCCTCGTTCGAATAATCAATAACGATAGTCCTCTCCATTTCCATGTTGACTGCTAAAAGACCGTAGAACGAATCCACGAGTGATAGTGGGAGAAGATATTGCATTTGGTAGACAGAGGTAAATGGCAAACAAAGTAAGCAAACTAATTTATAAGAATGAGAACACTTACAATTTTAGGGGTGTGAAACACGTCGTATCTTGGAAAAGGCTCAAGCACGACATTGTTAATCAGTGCATTGGTGCGATGTTCTTGGCTTAACCAAGTTAGCCTTAGCGCCCGTGCTTGCTCATGGGATCCCAAATTGAAAAAATGTGTCTTTCCAACAGAGCTGGTGCATGCGCTCTTCTCTGATGCGTCGGTAGTAATCTTACGCACAATAAGATTGAAGCATAACGAATGGACAAGTCCATCTCCTCGGATGGTGTCTCGGATGATCCGTGGGCTAATCTCGATAGGGAATGGGCGGAAGCTCCTAACCCAGATTGTGCTCTAAAAAGGCAGAACAAGGTTCATAACAATTAGGACTTTAAGTAAACGTAAACTCAAACGATAAAACTATGTTGGTGTCTATAACATATGAATAATTTAACAATAGTATATCTCACATCAAATTACCTAAAAGAGTTTGTAATCTCTACCAAGTTAAGTATTTTTATATTATGCACGGGCAAGAACTTAACGGATTGCAGTGTTTTCATAGTAGTACATGGACCTACACTAAAAATGTTGTAGATTTTGGATGGATGTGGCAGCATAGTAGTTTATCACTTGTTCAACATTGTTGTAGAAGGTGTTAGACCCCATAGTTTTCGACCACAGTTTCTTACATATTTCGTTTGAATAGACAGGAAAGTTTGCTAAATAAGCATATTCACAATATGAAAGTAACCCATGTTTTATGAAAAACAAGTCCTCAATTGTTTTTATGTTAGACGCCGCAAAACACTGTGGTTCTAGACACAATTTACCAACACAATACAATATTTGTTAACACCCATTGAATATGTATTGATATACTGGTTTCAGAAAAATAACTACACAATCAGCTTTTGTAATAGCAGTCTGAAGTTAGACAAGACCACGCGATTCTGACCAGTGCTTAATACTACGCAAAACATCTTTCCTAAGGGCCTAACTCATTGGCCTAACTCATCTAAAAAGCTAGCCCCCACTAACTATTTCTCTCAACATGCAAGCACGCCACATCATCCCGCAACATGCATGAGAAAATGCCCGCCACCACTATCATATTTCTCTACATACAAGCATGGCACTGAAATATTATGCTATTTTTGTATTAGTAAAAGCCTCATCTCAACATCCAAACATACATAAGAAAGTTCATTCTATTATGCTGTTTTTGTATTAGTAAAAGAATTACAACTATATAGTAATCAAACATAATAAATTATATGTATTTTCTGTTTGAGCTTTTTATATTGTTACTTCAAATATTCATGTATCATACAACGAATCACACTGAAATATTGCTAAATATCCCCGCAACAATGTGCGGGGTATCATCTAGTTATAAGAGCTCGATACTACCAACTATAATGGAAGTGACTGGGGTGGACTTATACGATCACTTGTAAAAAAGGTATACATGTACAGGGCAATGGGCTTTGACGATGAAGTGCAAAAAATATTAGATGTATAGGGTTACAATGCTTGCATTCTATTCTTCAACATTTGTCCCGCTCGTTGGGCCTGCAACAAATTTTGTCATCGTCAGAAATGAATGTCAGGCACCACTTCTCAGCAATTTTTACACACACTTATACCGGGTTCCGTCGCGTAACTATCGTCAACTTTTTCGTCTACGGGTAGGATGGTTGCATTGTATTCTTCAACATTTTTCCCGCTCGTAAGTCCTGCAACACATTATGCATCCATTTTGTGACTGTCAGAAATGCAAGTAAAACTGGTAGAGTGCTTCATACCTGTAGTTACGTCCTCTTCTTGTTGATGTTCACCGGCCTTGCCTTTTGAATTACCCATACGCACCTGGTGGTAGTTGATCATATGGAAGTATCTTTAAGAAATTGGTGGAACCATATGATTAATAATTTCCTATTTGTGTGTGTGATGGGCCTCTAACCCCTCGTTGGTTACCCCAAGTGGAAGGTGTAAGATGCAGTGTTGTGGAAGTTTTTTCCCTTACCAAAGATGCTAAGGATCGAATCCCCAGAGACTCCTAGGTTCAACAAGTAGGTGTTGACTGCTAACGGCGCGGATTAGCAATCAACGTGGACCTGCACACAGATACAAATAACTTTGCTCCCAATGAGTACAGAGAGGTTGTCAATCCCTCCGGCCTTGTAGTTCACAAAGGATTAAACGCAAATGATAGTAGTGATAGATAATGTTTGCAATAGTAAGTAAAAGCAAAAAGTAAATAGCGGATGTGATCAATGATGGTAATATGGACCGGAGTCTCATGATGTTCACTAGTGATGTCTCTCTCCCAAAAGACGATAAAACAGCTATGTGAGGTAAACGAATTACAGCTGGGCAATTGACAGGACCACGAACGCAAATCAATGCTGACTACATTGCAAGAAAGGTTGAGGTTCAAAGCGTGGGCGGTACGCCAAAGTAAGTAGACCAAAATCCATCAATATCTACTACTAATCATCCACCTTGAGAAATCTATCCAGAACATCTCGCTGGTATTAAGTTGCGAGCCCCACCCATAGTGTAAACTCAATGCAACAGACAACTGCATTAAAAGAACTTTGCGTAAAGTAAACAGTCCTTGCACCCGCGGGCACAAGCACCGTTGTTTCCCCCCTTGTGGCAACAGCACATCCCCTAGACTCATGTTTCTGTCACTCAAGCTAGTCATCGAGGGGCATGAACCCACAATTGAGCATAACGTTCCCTCTTGGAGTCACTACGTATTACTTGGCCAAAGCAATAAATAACAACGGAGAACATGCAAGAATTACTTATGAACATAAATATAAAAGAGGTAGATCAAATATATTACTCAAGATCAATCTGAACATAATCTCATAATCCATCGGATCCCAGCAAACTCATCATAGCAACAGCATAAGGATTACATATGTGCCTCGATCATGTAGGGCAGCTCACGAGGACTAATTAGTGAAGCACGAGAACGGGAGGAGAACATCACATAGCTACTGGTCATGGACTCATGGTCCAAGGGAGACTACTCACAACTCATCCGGGAGGCGTCCATGGTGGTGGAGAAGCTCCCGATGATGACCCTCCCCTCCGGCAGGGTGCCGGGAAGAGTTCTCCTGGTGCTCCCGATCTTGGAAGCGGCGGCGGCGGCGGAACAGAGATGAGATCGCGAAAAAGAGTTTCCGTCCCGAGGGTTTCGAAGGACGCTCTAAATATATGCCGAAGGGGGGCACCAGACGGGGCTCGGGGGGCCCAGGCGCCCCCCCGGCGCGGCCCAGGGGGGGGCACGCCGCCAGGCACGCCTGGAGCCCTGGTGGCCCCCTCCCCTGGCTGTCCTTCGGGCGCAAGGTAGGTTCTAGAACGCTGATTTTTTATATAATTTTTCTGGATTTTTCCTGGCAGTTCTCGTAACGTGAAAACCTGAAATACAAAAACAGCCGAAAACAGAAACTGGCACCGGGGTGCACTGGATTAGTAGGTTAGTCCAAATATGATCAAAAGTGTATGGAAGTGTATGAATATCATAGCAATATCACCCAAAAGTGGCATGGAGCAAGCAGAAATTATAAATACGTTTTGGACGTAACAACATCCCCAAGCTTAATTCCTGCTCGTCCTCGAGTAGGTAAATGATAACAAGAATAATTTCTGTGGTGACATGCTATTAACCATATAGGACTTATTCATAGTCATATGACAAAAGCTTACTGAGACAATGATTCTATAGTAATTAAGTTGCCTCATGAGAAAATCACAAATGACTGAAAGTTTTACAACATGACATTGAAGCATCAAATAGATTTGCAATGAACATGACGTGCAAATATGATAAAGTGATATCTTGCTTGCCCCCTTTAGTGAAGCAAAACATAAATGCAGGGGCACCTTCAAGGTTTAAGTGATGACTAGATACAATGATTTCAAAATAAACGATATCACAGTCATGCAAAAGACAATGCTACTTTGGGACAATGCACATTACACTCAGAATGACAATCATGCTCTCAGTAGTTGGTGCTTTTAAAAGAAGGTGGAGACTCAACATAAAAGTAAAAGAATGGTTATGTGCTAGAGCTTTTTATTTTAAAAACATAGAAGCAATTTTGTCAACGGTAGTAGTACTTCATATGTGTCATGCATAAGACATCCTATAAGTTGCAAGCCTCATGCATCTAATACCAATAGTGCTCGCACCTTGTCCTAATTAGCTCGGATTTCCATGGGTTATCATTGCATTACATATGTTTCAACCAAGTGTCACAAAGGGGTACCTCTATGCCACCTGTACAAAGGTCCAAGGAGATAAATCGCATTTGATTTCTCGTTTTTGATAAATCTCAACTAGAGGACATCCATACCGGGACAACATAGAAAATAGATGATGGACTCCTCTTTAATGCATAAGCATATTCTCATAAGAGATTGATGATTGATGTCCAAGCTAAAACTTCCACCATGATACATGGCTTTGGTTGGCGGCCCAATGTTCTTCTCTAACAATATGCATACTCATTCAACCCATGGCAAATCACCCTTACTTCAGACAAGACAAACATGCATAGCAACTCACATGATATTCAACAAAAGTGTGACAGTTGATGGCGTCCCCAGAAACATGGTTACCGCTCAGCAAGCAACTTATAAGAAATAAGATACATAGGCAACATATTCCTTACCACAATAGTTTTTAAGCTACTTTCCCATGAGCTATGTATTGCAAGGTTAGTCTGCTTAGTACAGGTGGAGGTTAGCAAAAGACTGGGAGCGACCAACTAAGAGAGCAATGACGGTCATAATCATGCAGAGCGACAAAGCAACATTGAATCAGGCATGGTAGTTATATCGCTACTCAGAAATAAAAGATCATCAAGGCTTGACAGACTTTCTTTACAGTCTTAAATATGCGCGAGCATACGCCAAGTCAATCAAAATAAATTCTTGAAGGAAGATATTACTAAACCATACCACATCATCGGCAAACAAATCAAATTGGTATTCCAATGACACATTGAGGATCCCCCAGCTATTTGAGACTAACCATAAGAAAACCTGAACTACTAAGCGCCATTATGCACGTAGCATATTTATCATAGACATATTAACCAATGCAACGGAAGCAAACTCTCTTAATAAGATAAGCATGATAATTTAAGAGAGTTCAAGCAACCAACTAAACAAAAGCTCTTTGAAAAGATAAGCATGAATACTAAGAGCAGAGCATGATAGTAGCTATTAAAAGACAAAGAACACACACAGTAAAGATAGACATGAAAATTATATGTTATGTTCTAGGTAGAAGTGGAGCGTGTTTCTCTCCCACATAAAGAAAGATGAGTTCCGACTCGTTATGAAAAACTAAAAACTAAAAGCAAGACGCTCCAAGCATAGCACTTAACACATGAAGTGATAAAAATATAGCGGAACGAAAGACGAACTGATAATGTTGATGGAGAAGGGGATGCACGGGGGCATCCCCAAGCTTAGACGCTTGAGTCTCCTTGAATATTTCTTGGGGGTGCACGGGGCATCCCCAAGCTTGAGCGCTTGACACTCCTGAATCTTTTTATCATCTTCCCTCGCACACTTGAAAACTCCCTTCATACATAACTCATTATAATCTGATTAGCGAGGTTAGTATCCTTAATAAAATAATTATACCTTGCTGGAAATAAAGATATTCTTGAAGTTCTACTGTTTCTCAAGATTGCCAAAAGGTTTTTGCAAAGAAAAAGCAAGCTCTTGATTTGCAAAATGAAGGAAAGGCAAAACAGGACAGAATCTGTGAAAAACAGAACAGCAGGTAGTAATTTATTTGTTCGGGGCACTTCTACAACTCAAATCAAAAAACTCAGAACAGACGCACGAAAGACAATTATATAGAGAACGCTGTCGATAAAGTTCAGACCAAAAAGATGATCTGGTGATTTTATACGAATTTTTCTATCAAAGGACAGAATCTGTTTCCTGGACAGCACCTCACAACTTTTGAACTTTCTAGCAATCAGAGGCTATACTTGGCACAAATATGAAAAGCAAAGATACAATGATGATGCTACAGTAGTAAACAACATCAAGACACAACAAAAGCAAAATAAATTTATTCATGTGGGCTGCCTCCCAAAAGCGCTTTCTTTTATGCCTTTAAGCTAGGCATAATGCATAGAGATCAAGTTTTATCAAGAGTAAAAGAATAGCTAGCCCGTACAACGGACTCAAAAGGTAACTTGATCTTCTTTCGAGGGAAGTGTTCCATCCCTTTCTTGAGAGGAAACTGAAATTTTATATTACCCTCTTTCATGTCAATGATAGCACCAACGGTGCGTAAAAAGGGACGTCCCAAAATAATTGGACATGAAGGATCACATTCAATATCCATAATAGTGAAATCAACGGGAACATAATTATCATGAACAACGATAAGAACATCGTCGATCCTCCCCAAAGGTTTCTTTATGGAAGAATCAACGAGACGAACACCAAAAGAACAAGAATCAAAAGGTTTCAATTTAAGCATATCATATATTCTTTTGGCCATAACAGAGGTACTAGCTCCAATATCACATAATGCATAGCAAGAGAAGTCATTCAATTTAATTTTTATCATAGGATCCCAACCATCTTCTAGCTTTCTAGGTATGGAGGCTTCTACTCTAAGTTTCTCCTCCCTAGCTTTGATGAGAGCATTAGTGATATGCTCTGTGAAGGCAAGGTTAAGCATGCTAGTGCGGGGGTCTCTAGACATCTTGTGAAGGAAATCAATAACTTCGGTAAGAGTGCAATTATCAAAATCAAGGTCACGAGCATCAAGTAAAGTGGTAGTGGTGTCCTTTAGGTTCACTTGTTTGGTAGTTTCTATAGTCATAGCATCACCATTAATAGGTCCATTGGGACCAGGAGTACATTGGGTGCTAAGGGTTTGGACATCTTTAACAACTTGGATAGTAGCAACAGTGTGGTGGGTAGGAAGGCTCTTAATTCTATCCTCTTCCTCCCTTTCTCTAGCCCATCTCTCTTTAAGTTTAGCCATCATCCGAATGTTTTCTGTAATTTGCACTTGAATAGCATTTATAGGAGTGACTTCCCTCTCCTCAAGAGGAGAAGTTTTAATTTTTAGCAATTTTACCTTATTGGCTAAATGGTCTACCTTAAAAGAAAGATCATCTAGTTTATGTAGTTTTTCTTCTACACTCTTATTAAAGGCTTTTTGGGTAGTGATGAAATCTTTAAGCATAATCTCTAGTTCAGTAGTGGAGTTCTTGGTGATAGGATAAGCATTGTTGTTCCCATAAGAATTAGAGGGGAACGGTCTAGGATTGTTACCAAAGTTACTCCTATAAGCATTGTTGTTAAAATTGTTTCTAGAGATAAAGTTCACATCTACTTGTTCTTGAGCAATCAAAGAATTTAAAGGAACATCACGAGGATCAACAGAAGATTGCTTCGAAAGTAGAGACATGATCAAGTCAACTTTTTCATTTAAGGAGGAAATCTCCTCGACAGAGTTTACCTTCCTACCTGTTGGAGCGCGTTCGGTGTGCCATTGGGAATAGTTGGTCATCATCTCATCGAGAAGCTTTGTGGCAGCACCAAGTGTAGTTGACATAAAAGTTCCTCCCGCGGCCGAATCTAACAAGTTCCGCGAGGTAAAGTTCAAGCCTGCATAAAAAGTTTGGATAACCATCCAAGTAGTCAAACCATGAGTAGGGCAGTTCTTGATAAGAGACTTCATACGTTCCCAAGCTTGGGCAACGTGTTCATTATCCAATTGTTTAAAATTCATTATGTTACTTCTAAGTTGGATAATTTTAGCAGGTGGATAGTATTTTCCGATAAAAGCATCTTTGCACTTGTCCCATGAATCTATACTATTTCTAGGCAAAGACTGAAACCATATTTTAGCTCCTCCTCTCAAGGAGAAAGGAAAAAGCTTAAGCTTAACAATATTACCATCTATTTCTTGGTACTTTTGCATATCACAAAGTTCAACAAAGTTGTTTAAGTGTAAAGCAGCATCATCTCCAGCACCGGAGAATTGATCTTTCATGAATAAGTTCAGTAAAGCAGGTTTAATTTCATATGAAGGTGCTGAAGTGGCAGGTGTAGTGATAGGTGTGCTGATAAAGTCATCGTTGTTGTGACTAGTGAAGTCACACAACTTGGTGTTCTCGGTGGAACCCATAGTAGCAAGCAAGCAAGATAACTATTTTTGTGATTTTCGATAAAAGGTACTAAAGCAAAAACTGAAAGGTAAACTAACAAGACTAAAAGCAAAGGTAAAAGATAGCATGCAACTCCCCTATCCTGAAGAGTGGAGTCCCCGGCAACGGCGCCAGAAAATACTCCTTGATGGGCCTCTAACCCCTCGTTGGTTACCCCAAGTGGAAGGTGTAAGATGCAGTGTTGTGGACGTTTTTTCCCTTAGCGAAGATGCCAAGGATCGAATCCCCAGAGACTCCTAGGTTCAACAAGTAGGTGTTGACTGCTAACGGCGCGGATTAGCAATCAACGTGGACCTGCACACAGATACAAATAACTTTGCTCCCAACGAGTACAGAGAGGTTGTCAATACCTCCGGCCTTGTAGTTCACAAAGGATTAAACGCAAATGATAGTAGTGATAGATAATGTTTGCAATAGTAAGTAAAAGACAAAAGTAAATAGCGGATGTGATCAATGATGGTAATATGGACCGGAGTCTCATGATGTTCACTAGTGATGTCTCTCTCCCAAAAGACGATAAAACAGCTATGTGAGGTAAACGAATTACAGCTGGGCAATTGACAGGACCACGAACGCAAACCAATGCTGACTACATTGCAAGAAAGGTTGAGGTTCAAAGCATGGGAGGTACGCCAAAGTAAGTAAACCGAAATCCATTAATATCTACTACTAATCATCCACCTTGAGATATCTATCCAGAACATCTCGCTGGTATTAAGTTGCGAGCCCCACCCATAGTGTAAACTCAATGCAACAGACAACTGCATTAAAAGAACTTTGCGTAAAGTAAACAATCCTTGTACCCGCGGGCACAAGCACCGTTGTTTTCCCCCTTGTGGCAACAACACATCCCCTAGACTCATGTTTCTGTCACTCAAGCTAGTCATCGAGGGGCATGAACCCACAATCGAGCGTAATGTTCCCTCTTGGAGTCACTACGTATTACTTGGCCAAAGCAATAAATAACAACGGAGAACATGCAAGAATTACTTATGAACATAAATATAAAAGAGGTAGATCAAATATATTACTCAAGATCAATCTGAACATAATCTCATAATCCATCGGATCCCAGCAAACTCATCATAGCAACAGCATAAGGATTACATATGTGCCTCGATCATGTAGGGCAGCTCACGAGGACTAATTAGTGAAGCACAAGAACGGGAGGAGAACATCACATACCTACTGGTCATGGACTCATGGTCCAAGGGAGACTACTCACAACTCATCCGGGAGGCGTCCATGGTGGTGGAGAAGCTCCCGATGATGATCCTCCCCTCCGGCAGGGTGCCGGGAAGAGTTCTCCTGGTGCTCCCTATCTTGGAAGCGGCGGCGGCGGCGGAACAGAGATGAGATCGCGAAAAAGAGTTTCCGTCCCGAGGGTTTCGAAGGACGCTCCAAATATATGCCGAAGGGGGGCACCAGACGGGGCTCGGGGGGCCCAGGCGCCCCCCCGGCGCGGCCCAGGGGGGGGCGCCGCGAGGGCGCCTGGAGCCCTGGTGGCCCCCCCGGCTGTCCTTCGGGCGCAAGGTAGGTTCTGGAACGCCGATTTTTTATATAATTTTTCTGGATTTTTCCTGGCAGTTCTCGTAACGTGAAAACCTGAAATACAAAAACAGCCGAAAACAGAAACTGGCACCAGGGTGCACTGGATTAGTAGGTTAGTCCAAATATGATCAAAAGTGTATGGAAGTGTATGAATATCATAGCAATATCACCCAAAAGTGGCATGGAGCAAGCAGAAATTATAAATACGTTTTGGACGTATCAGTGTGGCCATGGTGTTTATGAGGTCTGGAAGTAGCATAAAGAAAACTTGACTTCGATGGAGAGAGTTGATGCAAGATGAAAGCAAGAGAGATGGCGCATGCACACGATGGTAGTTGACTTGAAGTTTTATCAAAGTTTATCATTCAGTTGACTTGCACTATCTTATCATAATCGTTTAACCATTTACTTCTGCACCACCTCTTCTGTAGGATGGTGAAACTGCTATTTCTCAAATCATTGCGAAAATGGTGCAAATCTGATTGATTGAAAGCCATATAATTTTGTTATGTGTTCGTTGCTCACTTCAATGTAACTAAACATTTTCTTCATTTCTGTGAAAGCCATATAATTTGCATCTACCTTTTCTGGAATAGGTTACTGATTTGCCTTTTGTTCTGATATTAATTATCCATCTACTTTTTTGGTCTTTCAATAATTATGTTCTTTTAAGCACAATTGTTATTTTACAATACCATTGATCCAAATTGCATAGTGCATTTTTTTTGTTTGGCAAAAAACTTTTCTGGTTGACACTATAGAAAGCAATTCTTTAGTACAGTAGCCTTCATGCTAGTTCAAATTTACGGTTGCCACGGGCCATGAGAATATCATTGGCCTAATTCAAATTTCACACAGTTAGGGATCTGCAAAGAATGTCTGGTAATTCTACAACAAAAGTAGTCCAATGGAGCACTCATGAGGAACGCTTATTTAACTTGCCAAATTTGTTGGTCTCAGTCTTGGTTCATTAGTGGCGTTTTATTAGTTTAGTGGTGTTTTAATATTAACTGCATGTTGTGAACTTAGATAAAAGCGGTGACCACGAGGTTTCAGCTATCGTAAAGCGGTGAATTCATTGAAGTTTTCTCCCATTGTAGTTGATATCATAGTCTGTAAGGCAAGAAATTCTGGATGTCAAAGTTGGTCCTCTTTCATTTGAGTAAGGTTTGGCGGAAGATGTAACATTCCTTGTAAGTTCCAGGTAGCTCATTTCTTGGTTCATCCATCTACATCTATTGTTCTATCCATCTACATCTAATTGAACCCGACAGGCAGATGAAAATTTGACTTGTATTGCAGATCAGGAGAACAAAATGCAAAAAAGTGATGACATAGGAAGAGATATGATCTAGATTTGACTTGTATGGTAAACTATTTTCCAGATCTGATCCAGGTTTAATTTGTTTGGAACTGGCTGTATGAAATGTGATGGCTGTAAAATTCAAAGGGATCCTGGACGTGATAATATACCTATATAAAGTGAGTGTCTCCGGCGCCGGATCCAGGACGCCTTCGGCGACGGCTGGTCAACGGGATCCAGGACGTGTCCGGCGAACGATCCTGTAAGGGATCGGCTGGACCAGCGCCGGATCAATGGAGGCCGGCGGATTTGATGTGCGAGTTGCGCACCTTTGATGTGCCAGGCCGGCGGTGAAGGGATGGAGCGGTGGCGGTGAAGGGACGAAGGGCGGCGGCGGGCGAACGAGGGCAAAGAGTCGTGTGTGCGACTGTTTCTCGGTCGAGGGCAGGAGAACTCGTTTGTACGTACGGGGTTAATTTTCGCTGGTTAATTTTCGTAGATAGATTTTTTCCGTTTGTTTGTCTTGGGTGCGACGGGAGGGTACACACGTGGGGGCGTGTGGGGGACTCGGCAGGAGTTTTTTGGCTTCTACGCGGCTCAACGTTAGGTGGGAGTAGGTACCAAAAAAACCATTGTAGGTGGGACGCAAATAAACCCGGAACGGAGACTACCAACTGAGACATTAGGAGTAGAGATTAGGAAACAACCAGCACATCCCATCCCATTAGGAATAAATCAAATCACCATAATTATCATCCTTATGAAAGAAATAGTGCATCACATCCCCAATAATTTTGAATATCTAACTAAGTAAATTTCCAAGTATGTCATTTTTTTTCTTTGATGAACATTTCAACATATACGTGCCCGAGACATAGAGAGATCCAAAACAGGGGCAAGAAACACAACCATGTAGTTGAATAAAATAATTAAGCATACATCTGTTAAGTCTTCAAACCAGTGGCAGTAAGCACATCACCAATGGAGTACACGTACATTTCGTGGCCTGGCCATTTGCTATTGGAGATCAAAAAATATAGGATTCCTCCAGCCAATCGAGTAGAACAAGTCACCACTTCGTACACTAACACCACCTGCATCAAATTAGGAAGAAACTATAGCAAAAGTTAGAACCCATAATTAACTAGGCGGAAGATGATAGGTTCGTGGGAAGAACAGAGAATCTGAGGCAAGAGAAAAGCCAACCAAGTTGAACTGAGCACGAAGGATAACAATATCTAAGGCATTGATTCGGTATGTACAGGTGGCCACCATGTCATATTTGCTTTAGTTATAACATGTATGTCATGGGTGATTGAGTTGATAAGCAACAGCTATAAGCCTACAACTGAAACCAAAACTTCTGTGTGCACAGTCACACCTTAAAAGAAGGGTTCTGGAAACATTGTACATAATCTGAACCAAAAAACTAAATTCAGCCATAGTCATTCCGATCAACCATCTTTACACACAAATGAGCACAACTCGTTTCACTTGATACAACAGATAAAACGAAGCTATGATTGAACTTGTAATCGAGACAAACATTTAGAATATCAATTAGATGCCTGATGCAACAGATCAGGCTAAAAAATCAGAACCAATCTGTAGCATTGACCTTGCAGTACAATCTATTTTGGATATCATAAGGAAAAAAATACCTAAGTACTCTACATGATAGAGGCGTTCTCGATCTGTCCTCCAGCTTTCTCCTCCTCACACATCTAAGGGAAGATATGGTTGATGTAGGGCAGAAGTGCAGAGGCTGGTCTTGAACAGCAGCGTGCCTGATACACTTGTTGAATCGGCATGTATCCGGCAAGCGGACGAGTTGGATTACTCAAGGTCGTGAAAGGTCGATGTTCCAGTTCCACAAGGACAAGATCAAGGGAGCCTTAATGCATGTGTGATATGGAGCAATAGATTGCAATTGGCAAGCCTCCTCCTCCCAATTTCTTAAATAAGAACCCATAAAAAATCCCAAAAATAGGGGATGCACGGAAGGGGGGAGACACATACCTGTAGAGGATGGACCTAACATCGTTGGTGAGATTTTTTGCCTTGATCATGGGGACATCCGATGTGGCCATCGCCATGATCTCTTGTTTTGGGTGCGAGATTTGGACTTTGTAGTGATGTGGGCAGCTCGACCTAGCCCACGGTTGCCATTTTTCATCGTCTCTCCTCTCTGTACGGCGGCGGCCTCACCCGATGATCCACATCTCAAGGCTTAGGCCGAGATTGGGAGGGAGGGGTGTGGCCGTGTGGGGCATGGAGCGAGATAGGATCTAGGTGGGATGCGTCGATGCAGTGTGGGGCGGGGAGGGAAGGGGAGCGGGGCTCGGAGGGGGACATAGAGCCGTATCGTGACCGTTGGTTTGGCATCAAACGTTAGCCTTCATCAATGATCAAGAGACCTCCGATTTTGTCCTTAGAATAGCGTCCCACACAGGAGCCATAGGTGCATCGCACGGCCATAAACGACCGGTCTATGTCATCAGACGGCCTAAATCGATGGATGTGCGAGAGGGCTGGAAAAATGCTCGGTTATAATGTTTTTAAATTTATCCTCCTAGTTGTCTCTACTACTCCTTGAAGTGATCTGTATGCAATGCATGTGTCAGTAGACATGATAGCTTGTCCATGGAAGTTGAACTACGGCGACCATCATGTTTCTACCACTGCCACACACGATAGATTCCCATGATGCCGCTCCAACCCACGGCAGCACGTCCCCCGACGTGCGCCTCACCCCTGTCGGCCCACCACCCCTCTTCCTTTATTTCCATGACATATGGGCCAGCTGATCTGCGGTGACCATCAAGTTTCTATTGCAGCCACAGGCGATTCCCACGATGCCGCACGAACCCACGACGCCACATCGCCCGACCAGCACCTCACCCCTCTCGGCCCCACTGCCCCTGTGCCTTCGTGAGCATGACATGTGGACCAGCCACTGGTAGGGTCCACATGTCATGGACTCAAAGGCAAGTGTAGTAAGGCGCTGAAGCTCAGTCCCATGGGCCCCGAGAGGGAAATATCACTCCCGCGCCAGGCCTTGTCGTGCTACCGTTGCATGAACTCGTGCCAAACTCGAGATTTGTTTCTTACTACTACTACCAATATGTCGGTCCGTGCGTTTCAATGGATCCAAAGTAGTGGAATAATACTTGTTCACAAACTTGAAATATAAACACTCTAGTTTTGATATACATATATCGGTAAAAATAAATCATGCTTCACTCAAAATATATTCCTCAAGCCATTTTGATGAGGTGGGGGACGTATGGCTGGTTTCAAGATAAGAACATGTTTAGAAAATTTGGAGCAGGTAAATTTTACATTTTGTAGCGTGGCATGTGTGACACCCTGGATTTTGGCCCTTTCGTTTTCTTTTAATTTTCAGAGGATTTTGCTTGAGATTTCTTTTTTCGTGGCTATGTGGTCTGCAAACTTGGGAAGATCACCTCTTCTCGGTTTCCAAAGTGGCTTGTCCTCCTCAAATCCCTCCCAGGACCTTGTCATTTTAACCTTAGCCCAATCTCACTGTTCTTTTTATTGGGAATATTCCTTTTTCTATTAAAGGAATAACCCTGTTTTCCCTAGGCTGTGAAGCAACCTATATTTATGTCACTCCTAAAATTACCAAATAATTCTCATATTTTTTTGGGTCATATCTTCCTCAAATATGGCAAAACTTTTCCTTGCCATGTCCAAAAATAATTCTCAAATAATTCTTTTCTTATTCAGCCCTAAATGGCACTTTGTGAAGGAAGTGCTATTTATCTTTGCTTGTTTGACCCCAAATTTTTTGGACACCTTTTCCTGTCCATGTCATTACCGCATGACAAAATTCAACTCAATTTTCCTAGTAAATATTTTTCAGCTAATTTCAGAAGTTTCTGACCAGAAAGGAATTTTGTGAAGGAGGTACTAGCTAGGCATATCCAAATGAGTTGAAATTTTGTCCCACTCTTAAGATGATCGAATCATAGATCTCCTCCAAATTTGAGCTCATATCATCACTCTATGTGAGCTCAGCAACAATTTTTGTTTTCTGGTCATATTTTCACTATGTGAAGCAACTGTAATTTATATTGCTTCATTTAAGCTGAACATTTACCGCGACATACTCCTACCTATATAAGCTCTCTCCACAAAATTTGGACTCATTTAATCTAGCCATTTGCCCTGTGCATTTTTTCTAAGTTTATGTCCAAAGAGATGCTTTGTGAAGCAAGTACTATTTTGGAAAGTTCAAATAGTATGAAACATTTATAGCAACTTCATATGTCCAAATCATTGTGCCTTGCCAAGTTTCAGCTCAATCCAAGCAAGTATGTGAGTGCTACTTCATATCTTCCAATTCTGACCAATGGGGCACTTTCTACATCAACTGCCATCCACACAGCTCCATTTCGTCGGATTTTTGTCCATCATAGTGGTATTAGCATGTGATCAAACTAGGACAAAGACCAGAGTTTATCTCCTGCTCAAGCTCTCTCAGTTCACATCAAACAGGTTGCTGCTGCTTTGCTTTGGAGCCAAATGCATTTCTCTTCTTTGCCCCTTGCCCTTGGTTGTTTCTTCCTTAGCACTCAGAGTAGAACGGTCTACCTCCCGGACATGGTTTAACAACTCAGAGCGCGTTCACCACTGTGTTCATGCGATGATCACGGGGCAGACAGGCCAAAACACGCGCTCTGGAAATTGCGGCCGTTGTTATCGTCGATTTCCTCTGTCTCTTGCGTCCCTTTCAACTCCTGGAGCTTGCCTGTGCTCGTGCGGTCATTTTTCCCCCTGCTGCCTTGCCCTGTTTCGTCGCCGTTGGGTCACAACGAGCTCGCCCATGACGCTAGCCTTCCCTGACCTCCATTGGTAGCGAGCTAGAGAGCTCACAAGCTCTCCAGAAGCACTCCCTCGGCTATAAATAGACCCCCGAAATCCTCCGCACCTCGCCGATCCCTCCCCTGCCTTCCCCGACCACCGGAGCGGCCTCACATCACCTCAGACTACCGCGGTGCTCGCCGTAGTTCGAGCGAAGCCGGCCATCCTGAGCTCATCTGCCCTCCAGAACCATTGTCTTCTCCACCTCCTCGCGCACCTCCCTACCACCTCGCCCCCTCGTCGGCGCCACCGTGGCCGCGGGTCCTTGCCAACCGAGCTGTCGCTCGTGCCCTCTGTCCCCGCTCCTCCCCGGCGCCCGTCCTCCCTATGGATAGCTTCGGCGCTCCGCTCCGAGCTCGTCGGTGATCCGAGCTCCACCGGAGACGGCCGGAGCCACCCGGGCCGTCGCCGGCCACGCCCCATCCCCTGTCCTCCTCTGTTTCCAATTTGGGGGACAGGGGGAGGAAGACGATGACCGCGCCAGCCCCCCTGCCTATGGACCCCGCGTGTAAATGACCCAACCCCGGCCCCATATTTGTTAAGTGGAGTCGTATTCTCCAGAATGCGTTTTCATTTACATGAACACATATTCTGGTTATTCTTCTGCTCAAACTACGCTTTCCAGTTCTGAAGGCGTATTTCATCTAAAAATGCCTTCTGTTTTTCCTCCTAGGGACTTCTTTGTAGGAATATTATTACAAATTGGTCCCTGATCTTCCACTCTCCGTATCTTCGCGACCGTAACTCCGATTGAGGTGAATCCAAAGCCCACGTTTTTGTATCGTCAAGCTCTATATGTTGGTATCATTTTCACTATGTGGTCCCATTGTGAAAATGACCATCATGCCCTTGCCTTTATTCAGCCCCCTTCGAGAGAGAATATTTTCGGTGAATCGTTCCACGAATTTACTGCACTCCTCCCAGATGAATTCTTCATGCCCAGGCAAGCCACGACAGCCACTTGCATGATGGTCATGAAGTAGCCATGGTTTCCAACTTGAATATTTAAATATCGTGTGTCGGTTAATATTCTATGAATACTTTATATATGTGGTGCATCCATGTTTATCGTTATGCTATATGCATCTAGTTGGTTACATGATTTCTTGCTGATCTTATTGTTAAGTTCTATTCTGGTAATTATTTCCGATGCTAGTGGTCATGCTATGTTTATATGAAGGGTTATACTTGTGCCATTCATGATCATCGCTATGACATGCTCATGTGCATCTAGTAGCGTAATGCTTTATTGTTGTTCACGTTAAATGGTTATGTTGCTCATCCATGTTCAAGCCGATATTCTACTTATATGCATGTTAGTGCATCATGCCATTTTACTATTATGGCTCAGCTCATTGACATTCAAGTTAAACCGGACTTTAATCAAACTTGAACAACTGTTGGGTGAGTCATAGTGCCATCGAATCGAGCTGACCAGTGCAGCCGCACTTGCCTTATGGGGGGGGGGGCTAATTTGGGTTTATTGCCATGCCTCTCGCCGGTGACTCCAACTAAGGAAGGTTATACGCATGCACTACCCTGATCAGGTAGACCGGTATAAGCCTTGTGTGCCCAAGTTGTTTGCGCGCTTTTGTCCCCATTTGGGACCGCTTATGTTTTGCCACGATGGTGGCCGTTGGGTGTCATGAGGTGACATCGGGGCCACCCAGGACATAGCCCAAATGGGAGTCTATCGGAGTGGCCAGGAGAGTGTCATGCAATAAATCGGTTTTGTCGGAACGTCGTTGGTCCACCCGAATGGGAGCACAAGGTCTTGGGTTCCGTAGTGTGGGTACAGTGTACTAACCTCTGCAGAGTGTATAATCTATCGATAGCCGCGCCCGTAGATATGGGCCCCGCTCATAGTAGGTCACACTATGGGTCAACAATAATAATAACGTGACTAATAAATAACCCTGGTTCGATGAGGAAAGAAGTTGGTTGATCTTTATGTGATCGGGAGAGGATCACAGTGGTATCGGGGATACCGAAGTTGGTTGATGTTTGTGGTGTTATGCGAGAACCACGGGTAAAGGTCAAGCTCCTTATGGTCATGTAATGATTACTATGGTATTGTAATACCAAGCTTGATTGGATCCTGAGGTGATCGTGTGATGTCCACGATGGTTAGTGATGCATGCGGTGGTTATGAGATAACACCGAGAGAGTAAGTTGGTGCATGATATGGTAACCTGTTGCATGCTAGTACCATCTTGTTCATATGCTCATGTCATGCTCATAATGTTCTAGCTGTATCATGTTCACCATTGTACATGTCATGTTATTCCGATATTATCATGTCATCAATGCTAAGTAACCTGTAAATGCCATGTTGTTGATTGTCTGGATTGCTTTTGGTTGTTGTGAGCTTGCAAGTACATTCAATGTACTCACCTGGCTTGTCATGCCAGTTCGCAGGTCATGCCTTGTCTGCTTGCTTGTTTGTCGCGGATCCCTTGTTGGCGAGCTAGGATAAACATTCCAGCCAGAGTCCCTGCGGAGTGGAGTCCATCATCGTCGTCGTTCGTTGTTCCGCTGCTAGTTGTTCGGCTGCTTGCATTGAGCAACCGTGGCAGGTGTAGCATCGATGTGCCGATGTAATTCCCTATTATATCGGAACTCTTGTATCCATATCCATGTTGTAATAAAGAGCTGATTTGAACTATGCCAAGTAGTGCTGTATTCTAGAAGACTTCTCATCGATCTCTGGGCTGGAATACGGGGCATTTCGGTCTCTCTAAGCCAGGGTGCCACAGCACGGCATCCGGTGCACCTAAGCGTCTGGAAAAAAACCCGATTGCACTCTTAAGATACTTAGGGCATGTACAATGGTTCTATCTTAAGAGTGCCACATAGGATAAATGATGTGGTGGAGGAGAGAGAAATCATAAAAGAACGCTTGTCTTCTCTTATTTAAGAGAAAATAAGAGATGATCTCTTAGCACAATTTGTCTCACCATGTTTTTAGGAACAACTAATTTTTGAAGACAAGGCTAAGAGATGACCCATTGTAGACATGTTTTTTTGTCATCTCTAATTTACATGCAAAACTTAAAATAAGACTATCTTATCAACCATTGTACATGCCCTTACATGCTCCCAGTATTGGAGTACACTCTTAACACATTATCTATTTAGTTTTCTCTAGCCTTTCCTACCCATGTTATCATGCCACATAAGCTAGCTTGCATGCATTCCATAAATTGCAATATACGTGTGTTACTCTCCAGCATGCAATGTTGCCGCACCATCTATTCATGCATGTTAGTCATAGGTTGTTTTTTGCATTAGTCTTGATCATTCACATTTTTGTAGAGGTACAATTAATAAAAATATTAATGTTCCATACAACTAGACTCCAAAGGTCCCCTGGAGCCAAGGCAGAGGAAGTACGACGGGGAGGTGGATGCGTCTTCGTAGGAGGAGGAGAGCTCAAAGGATAATCTTGCACATCCGCTGCCAGCTGCATATCAGCTCGGGACTCCTCGAGCGCCCACTGGAGCTCGCGCTCCTCTAGGGCGCGGCGAAGTCACTCGATTTTCCTAAACCACGATGGGCCCCATGCAGTACTCCTTGTCACCGGGGGCGCGATCCTCACGTCTCGACTCCTAGCGGTACTGTCTGGAGCACGCGCTCACCCACCTCATGAGACGCCAAGCTGCCATGCTCACGGCCATGCTGTTGGAGCACAAGCTCATGCGCATGAGCGGCGAGAATGCGATGTTCACGGGTGTGCTGCTGGAGCAAGCGCTCGTCCATGTCAAGAGTGGCGAGGATGCGACGTTCCCGGGTGTGCTCTTGTCCACATCGTGAGCGGCGAGAATGCGATGCTCGCGGGCATGCTGATGGAGAACGCGCTCGTCCACATTGTGAGCGGCGAGGACGCGATGCACCTCCTCGTGACCGACTAGGGCATGTTGCTGGAGCACATCTACCCCTCATGGCCGATGAGGGCTGAGCCGCTAGATCATACTGTCCTCCGCATGGCTAGTGAGCGTGCGCTACTCGCGGCCGTCGAGGATGTGCTCCACCTCAGCAATGTTGGAGACTCCATCCTCTTCCCAGGCCATGGCGCCGTCCACTTCGGCAATGGTTGCGTGCTCTGGTGGGTGTTGTGTTCGTATGGGAGCTTCGAGATACAGTAACAGTGGGGGCGGGTGTTGACCTTTTCATGGTTTCATATGGTTTGAGGGGGAAGATAGAATCTCAAGTAGCACAGTATGTTGGAACGTGCTGGAGGAAGGCTGGTAGGAGCATTACAACAAACACCACATGTGCACCATATTTTCAAAAGGGTTTAATGTAATTTGTGTGAAATGGGTCTGTGTGGGTGCGAGTAGTACATCCATATCACTGACATTCATGCACGCAACAAACATTTGTATGCACGATTTCATCCTATTTTCATATTCTATTTGGGAGTGGATTTGATTTTTGTAATTGGAGCTCATTTTTCTATTTGGTTTCAATTTAGACTTTGCATGTATTATTGAGAGAGATAGATATAGAGAATTTGTGTGTGATAGAGGGGGGGTCACTGAAACCTAACAAGAGAGGGGCATATGCGTGTTCGAAAGACTGTGTGTGTGTGTCGCAGAGAGAAGAGTGTCCGAAAGGAAGAGAGAGAGTGCGTGTGTGTGTTAGAGAGAGAGGGATGCGTGTAACGTCGGGATCGACAAGGTTACGAGGTTGGGGATGTTGGGAGAGTGATAGTATGTGTGCGATGAAGGGACACAAAGACAATGTCTGTTTGCCTTTGTGAGAGCTAGATAAACCTCGACAACACGACTAGCTAGGGGGTGTAAGGTTATGTGTGGTAGAGAGAGATAGCGGAGAGAGATATGAATGCTTGTTTGTTACAGGGAGACATAACTACATAGATGGGGGTAGCAAGAATAAGAGAATGGTGGTGTGCCTTTTTTTATTGGATTGGATAAAGACCAAGAGAACACATCGTGTGGAGAGGTGTGTGTGTGCTTCGAAAGAGAGAGGGATGCGTGGACCTGGATAATGAGATGGGTGCTCATGTGTATGTTATAGGGAAAGAATTGTCTAGGTGGCTGTCTTGTGATGGCGACCCAATATTTTGATGAGAGTGAGGATAAGTATCGATTTAGTGGATTTTGACGTTAACGATGAAGCTATATCATACCCGGTTATAAAAATTGACAATCGTTACTAAACCAATCTCCGATGGTCGATGATCATGTCGTATGCACAAAATCAACATGAATAATGAGATTAATTTCCTCCAAGCAACCGAAGAATCGGCTAGAACTAAGATAATGCAGTCTTAATTGTAAATATGAACTAATCAAGGACAATGGTGGGATTCCCGGTATAGGATCTGAACAAGGCGACAGTCATACACACCCCGCAGATGCAAATTATAGCGAAGCAAAACAATGTGTAAACAAAAATGTGAGTTTTAACCTAGAAAAATGTAGTAGCTTTATTTATATCTGTAGACTATATTATTATATTTTTTATTTGTATAGCTATATTTATATCTGTTCCACACCCGCCGTTTGTAATTTACTTCGCACATAGCTTTGTCTGCAGCCAAATTTTATAAAGCTTGACCAAATTTGTTGAAAATAATATGAACATTTACACTAATAAATTTACATGATGCGGAAATAAAAGCAATGATGAATCAAATGATATATATTTGGTGGTGTATATGTTAATATATTTTCCTACAAACTTGTTGAAAGTATACAAAGTTTGATTTTAGAGAAACCCAATATGCGGTATTATGTAGTATACATTATTCATTATTTTATACAGTCAATGCATGTATTTTCATGTACACGATATAAATCGTTGATTGATGTTGATCCAATGGTCCAGGTGGCTGCGATTCGGATCTACTATAACCTAATTGTACCCACACACATTCTTCTCGAATGAGCAGCATGAAAGTTTGATCGATCCAAACAAGAAACCCTCAGTAAGAACTTCAGACGTGCCACGTGGCTTCATGAGTGCCCCCTCCCCCACATCATATTATTCATGCTAGTTGACCGGAAAAAGATAAATCACCCAAAACAAGATCTTCGCGTTTTTAGTTCCTATGATGCTACGTAGTATTATAGAGGTAGTAGGAGTAGTACGGAGTGCTCCTACTATATCAATGTGTCCCATCTGACACCAAATTTCTTGGCTTCCGTGTTACGACTAGATATTCCCCTCCTCGTTTCTGTTTTTGAATGCGGCGAGCGGGGTGTGGTTTGTTGATAGTCAATTTGTTCAACTGCGGTCCCACATGAAACTGAAAATGCTAGGCGTGCCGGACGGAGTGTGGAGTACTCCCGATCCTGAGTGTGTGGGGGTTTGACGTGAACGCTGCTAGCCTTTCCCTTCTAGACATGTATAAATTTTAACATTTGGTTATGCTCCTTGGCGCGATCGATACATAGAAATAACGATTGGAAACTCTAGGGCGGGGCTTTTCCCACCAGATAAGCGCGGTAGTAGCTAGGTTGGCGCATCATCGGTTAGGTCACATGCGGCCCCACATGTAGTAGATATATAAAGCCCAGCCAATGCGCACTAACTGGGGGGAGGGGGCAGAATGACAATTCCTGGAAATATGCCCTAGAGGCAATAATAAATTGGTTATTATCATATTTCCTTGTTATTGATAATAATTTATTATCCATGCTAGAATTGTATTGATCGGAAACTCAAATACATGTGTGGATACATAGACAACAAAATGTCCCTAGTCAGCCTCTACATGAATAGCTCGTTGATCAAAGATGGCTATGATTTTCGAGCCATATACATGAGTTGTCATTTGATAATGGGATCACATCATTAGAAGAATGATGTGATGGATAAGACCCAAACTATAAACGTAGCATATGATCGTGTCAAGTTTATTGCTATTGTTTTCTGCATGTCAAGTATATGTTCCTATGACCATGAGATCATGCAACTCACTAACACCGGAGGAGTACCTTGTGTGTACCAAACATTGCAATGTAACCGGGTGACTATAAAGGTGCTCTACAGGTATCTCCGAGGGTGTCTGTTGAGTTGGCATGGATCAAGACTGAGTTTTTTCACTCTGTGAGACGGAGAGGTATCTCTAGGCCCTCTCGGTACTACAACATCACAAGAAGCTTGCAAGCAATGTGACTAATGAGTTAGTCATAGGATCTTGTATTACAAGACGAGTAAAGAGACTTGCCGGTAACGATATTGAACTAGGTATGGAGATACCGATGATAGAATCTCGGGCAAGTAACATACCGATAGACAAAGGTAACTACATACAGGATTAACTGGATCCTTGACATCGAGGTTCGACTGACAAGATCTTCGTAGAATATGTGAGAACTAATATGGGCATCCAGGTCCCTCTGTTGGTTATTAACCGTAGAGGTGCCTCGGTCATGTCTGCATAGTTCTCGAACCCACAGGGTCTACACACTTAACGTTTGGTGACTATATAAGTATAGTTGAGCCATTATGGTGGTTACCGAAGGTTATTCGGAGTCCCGGATGAGATCCGGAGGTGATGAGGAACTCTGGAATGGTTCGGAGGTGAAGATTGATATATTAGACAAAGGGTATTGGAGTGCAGAAGTGTTCCGGGGGTACCGGGTGCTGACCAAGGGTTTCGGGAGGCCCGACAAGTGTTGGGGGCCTCATGGGCCAAGGGTAAGGGAGCACACCAGCCCACTAAGGGGTTGTGCGCCCCCAGGCCCCCTTCCCACATTGCTTGAGGAGGTAGGGCAGCTCCCTAGGGTTTCCTCCACTTGCCTTGGGAGCCAAAGCACCTAAGGGGAGGCGCCCAAACCCATCTAGGGTTTCCCCTTTCTTGGCCGCCACTCCTAGATTGGATCTAGGGGCGCCCCCTCCTCCTCCCTTCACCCTATATATAGAGAGATGGAGAGAGGGCATCCAGAACAATACGTATCTATTCGTGCCACCGGGCTGCTCCTCCTCTCCCGCGTAGCCATCTTCCTCTCCGTAGTGCTTAGCGAAGCTCTACTGAGATTCCACCACCACCACTGCCACCAAGCCGTCGTGCTGCCAGAGGACTCGAGCTACTGCTTCACCATCGCTCGCTGGATCGAGGAGGTGAAGGCTTCATCAAGCCGTACGTGTGTTGAACACGGAGGTGCCATCCTTCGGCACTAGATCGGAGTTCACGGGACGAGTCGTAATTGGATTGCGAAGACGTACCACTACATCAACCGGATTCTTTAACGCTTCATCTTAGCGATCTACAAGGGTATGTAGATCCAATCTCTCCTCTCGTAGATGGTCATCTCCTAGATTGGATCCTGGGTGTTCGTAGGAATTTTTTTGTTTCCCATGCAACGTTCCCCAGCAGTGGTATCAGAGCTAGGTCTATGCGTAGATGACATCACGAGTAGAACACAAAGGAGTTTGTGGGTGTTGATATTCAGATTGCTTCCTTCCCTAGTCTTATTTCGATTCAGCGGTATTATGGGATGAAGCGGCTCGGACCAACTTTACATGTCCTCGTACATGAGACAGGTTCCATCGACAGACATGCAACTTGTTGCATAAAGATGGCTCGCGGGTGTGTGTCTCTCCCACCTTAGTTGAATCGGATTCGACAAAGGTGGTCCTTGTAGAAGGTTGAATCACAATTTGCATATCACCGTTGTGTCTTTGCGTAGGTAAGAATCGTTCTTGCTAGATACCCATAGCATCCACGTAAAACATGCAACAACAATTAGAGGACGTCTAACTTGTTTTTGCAGGGTATGATGTGATATGATATGGACAAAGACATGGTGAGATATATTTGATGTATGAGATGATCATGTTTTGTATAGATTATCATGACTTGCATGTCGATGAATACGGCAACCGGCCAGAGCCACAGGGTTGTCTTTAATTATTGTATGACATGCATGTCAATCATTAAGCGCTATGTAATGCTTTACTTTATCGCTAAACGGTAGCAATAGTTGTAAAAGCATGGTTGGCGTGACAACCCCGATGGCGACACGATGATGGAGATCATGATGATGGAGATCATGGTGTCATGCCGGTGACGATGGAGATCATGCCGGTGCTTTGGAGATGGCGATCAAAAGCACAAGATGATGGCCATATCATGTCACTTATGATTTGCATGTGATGTTAATCCTTTCATGTATCTTATTTTTTTAGGATGGCGGTAGCATTATAAGGTGATCCCTCACTAAAATTTCAAGGTAAAATTGTTTTCTCCCCAAGTGTGTACCGTTGCGAAAGTTCGTCGTTTCGAGACACCACATGATGATCGGGTGTGATAGACTCTATGTTCACATACAATAGGTGCGAGCCAGTTTTGCACATGCGGAACACTTGGGTTAAACTTGACGAGCCTAGCATGTACATACATGGCCTCGGAACACAAGAGACTGAAAGGTCGAACATGAGTCATATAGTAGATATGATCAACATGGAGATGTTCACCATTGAAACCACCTCATCTCACGTGATGATCGGACTTGGGTTGGTGGATCATGTTACACTCGGACGACCAGAGGGATGTCGATTTGAGTGGGAGTTCTTAAGTAATATGATTAATTGAACTCATTATCATGAACAATATTCTAAATTATCTTTGAAAATTATGTTGAAGATAAAAAGCTCGTGCTCTAGCTCCCTATTTTAATACGTTCCTAGAGAAAGACTAAGTTGAAATATATTGTAAGCAATTATATGGACTAGGTCCGTAATATGAGGATTGTCCTCACTGCTGCATAGAAGGCTTATGTCCTTGATGCACTGCTCGGTGTGCCGGCTCCTCTAGCATCGTCTATGGATGTTGGGAACATCTAATAGACACTTTCTGATGACTACTTGATAGTTTAGTGCAACATGATTTACGGCTTAGAACCAGGACTTCAAAGGCATTTTTGAACATCATGGATCATATGAGATGTTCTAGGAGTTAATTTTTTTTGTGAAAAATGCCCAGATCGAGAGGTATGAGACCTCCGATAAGTTCTACACCTACAAGATGGAGGAGAATAGCTCAGCCAGTGAGCAAGTGCTTAGAATGTCTGGGTGCTACAATTGCTTGAATCAAGTGGGAGTTAATCTTCCAGGTAAGATAGTGATTGACAGAGTTCTCCGGTCCCTATCACCAAGCTGCTACAACTTTGTGATGAACTCTAACATGAAAGGGATGGAGATGATCCCGGAGCTGTTCATGGTAGGCCGCGAAGGTAGAAATCAAGAAGCAGCATCTAGTGTTGATGGTTAACAAGACCACTGGTTTCAAGAATGGCAAGGGCAAGAAGGGAACTTCAAGAATGGCAAGCTAGTTGCCGCTCCAATCAAAAAACCCAAGGTTGAAACCAAACCCGAGACTAAGTGCTTCTTTTGTAAGGGGCGGTCACTTGTAGCAGAAACTACCCCAAATACTTGGTAGATAAGAAGGCTGGCAACTTCAACAATAGTATATTTGATATATGTGTTATTGATGTGTACCTTACTAGTACTCCTAGTAGCACCTGGGTATGAGATACCGGGTTAGTTGCTAATATTAGCAACTCGAAACAAAAGCCGCGGAATAAACAGAGAATAGCTAAGGGCAAGGTGATGATGTTGTTGGAAATATGCCCTAGAGGCAATAAGAAAATGGTTATTATTATATTTTCTTGTTCACGATAACTGTCTATTGTTCATGCTATAATTGTATTAACCGGAAACCATAATACATGTGTGAATACATAGACCACAACATGTCCCTAGTGAGCCTCTAGTTGACTAGCTCGTTGATCAATAGATGGTTGTGGTTTCTTAACCATGGACATTGGATGTCGTTGATAACGGGATCACATCATTAGGAGAATGATGTGATGGACTGATGGGCCTCTAACCCCTCGTTGGTTACCCCAAGTGGAAGGTGTGAGATGCAGTGTTGTGGAAGTTTTTCCCTTAGCAAAGATGCCAAGGATCGAATCCCCAGAGACTCCTAGGTTCAACAAGTAGGTGTCAACTACTAACGGCGCCAGATATTAGCAATCAACGTGGACCTGCACACAGATACAAATAACTTTGCTCCCAACAAGTACAGAGAGGTTGTCAATCCCTCCGGCCTTGTAGTTCACAAAGGATTAAACGCAAATGATAGTAGTGATAGATAATGTTTGCAATAGTAAATAAAAGCGAAAAGTAAATAGTGGATGTGATCAATGATGGTAATATGGACCGGAGTCTCATGATGTTCACTAGTGAAGTCTCTCTCCCAAAAGACGATAAAACAGCTATGTGAGGTAAACGAATTACAGCTGGGCAATTGACAGGACCACGAACGCAAACCAATGCTGACTAAATTGCAAGAAAGGTTGAGGTTCAAAGCATGGGCGGTACGCCAAAGTAAGTAGACCGAAATCCATCAATATCTACTACTAATCATCCACCTTGAGATATCTATCCAGAACATCTCGCTGGTATTAAGTTGCGAGCCCCACCCATAGTGTAAACTCAAAGCAACAGACAACTGCATTAAAAGAACCTTGCGTAAAGTAAACAATCCTTGCACCCGCGGGCACAAGCACCGTTGTTTTCCCCCTTGTGGCAACAACAAATCCCCTAGAATCATGTTTCTGTCACTCAAGCTAGTCATCGAGGGGCATGAACCCACAATCAAGCATAACATTCCCTCTTGGAGTCACTACGTATTACTTGGCCAAAGCAATAAATAACAACGGAGAACATGCAAGGATTACTTACGAACATAAATATAAAAGAGGTAGATCAAATATATTACTCAATCACAATCTGAACATAATCTCATAATCCATCGGATCCCAGCAAACTCATCACAGCAACAGCATAAGGATTACATATGTGCCTCGATCATGTAGGGCAGCTCACGAGGACTAATTAGTGAAGCACAAGAACGGGAGGAGAACATCACATAGCTACTGGTCATGGACTCATGGTCCAAGGGAGACTACTCACAACTCATCTGGGAGGCGTCCATGGTGGTGGAGAGGCTCCCGATGATGATCCTCCCCTCCGGCAGGGTGCCGAGAAGAGTTCTCCTGGTACTCTCGATCTTGGAAGCGGCGGCGGCGGCCGAACAGAGATGAGATCGCGAAAAGGAGTTCCCGTCCCGAGGGTTTCGAAGGACGCTCTAAATATATGCCAAAGGGGGGCACCAGACGGGGCTCGGGGGGCCCAGGCGCCCCCCCGGCGCGGCCCAGGGGGGGGGGGGGGGCGCCGCCAGGGCACCTGGTGGCCCCCCCGGCTGTACTTCGAGCGCAAGGTAGGTTCTGGAACGCTGATTTTTTATATAATTTTTTTGGATTTTTCCTGACAGTTCTCGTAATGTGAAAACCTGAAATACAAAAACAGCCGAAAACAGAAACTGGCACTGGGGTGCACTGGATTAGTAGGTTAGTCCAAATATGATCAAAAGTGTATGGAAGTGTATAAATATCATAGCAATATCACCCAAAAGTGGCATGGAGCAAGCAGAAATTATAGATACGTTTTGGACGTATCAACATCCCCAAGCTTAATTCCTGCTCCTCCTCGAGTAGGTAAATGATAACAAGAATAATTTCTGTGGTGACATGCTATTAACCATATAGGACTTTTTATAGTCATATGACAAAAGCTTACTAAGACAATGATTCTATATTAATTAAGTTGCCTCATGAGAAAATCACAAAGGACTGAAAGTTTTACAATATGAAACTGAAACATCGAAAAGATTTGCAATGAACATGATGTGCAAATATGATAGAGTGATATCTAGCTTGCCCCCTTTAGTGAAGCAAAACATAAATGCAGGGGCACCTTCAAGGTTTAAGTGATGACTAGATACAATGATTTCAAAATAAACGATATCACAATCATGCAAAAGACAATGCTACTTTGGAACAATGCACATTACACTTTAGAATGACAATTATGCTCTCAGTAGTTGGTGCTTGAAGAAAGAAGGTGGAGACTCAAAAAGTAAAAGAATGGTTATGTGCTAGAGCTTTTTATTTTGAAAACATAGAAGCAACGGTAGTAGTACTTCATATGTGTCATGCATAAGACATCCTATAAGTTGCAAGCCTCATGCATCGAATACCAATAGTGCTCACACCTTGTCCTAATTAGCTCGGATTTCCATGGGTTATCATTGCATTACATATGTTTCAACCAAGTGTCACAAAGGGGTACCTCTATGCCACCTGTACAAAGGTCCAAGGAGATAAATCGCATTTGATTTCTCGTTTTTGATAGATCTCAACTTGAGGACATCCATACCGGGACAACATAGAAAATAGATAATGGACTCCTCTTCAATGCATAAGCATATTCTCATAAGAGATTGAGGATTAATGTCCAAGCTAAAACTTCCACCATGATGCATGACTTTGGTTGGCGGCCCGATGTTCTTCTCTAACAATATGCATACTCAATCAACCCATGGCAAATCACCCTTACTTCAGACAAGACGAACATGCATAGCAACTCACATTATATTCAACAAAAGTGTGACAGTTGATGGCGTCCCCAGAAACATGGTTACCGCTCAGCAAGCAACTTATAAGAAATAAGATACATAAGCAACATATTCTTTACCACAATAGTTTTTAAGCTACTTTCCCATGAGCTATGTATTGCAAAGTTAGTCTGGTTAGTACAGGTGGAGGTTAGCAAAAGACAGAGAGCGACCAACTAAGAGAGCAATGACGGTCATAATCATGCAGAGCGACAAAGCAACATTGAATCAGGCATGGTAGTTATATCGCTACTCAGAAATAAAAGATCATCAAGGCTTGACAGACTTTCTTTACAGTCTTAAATATGCGTGAGCATACGCCAAGTCAATCAACATAAATTCTCGAAGGAAGATATTACTAAACCATACCACATCATAGGCAAACAAATCATGTTGGTACTCCAATAACACATTGGGAATCCCCCAGCTATTTGAGACTAACCATAAGAAAACCCGAACTACTAAGCGCCATTATGCACGTAGCATCTTTATCATAGACATATTAACCAATTCAACGGAAGCAAACTCTCTTAATAAGGTAAGCATGATAATTAAAGAGAGTTTAAGCAACCAACTAAACAAAAGCTCTTTGAAAAGATAAGCATGAATACTAAGAGCTGAACATGATAGTAGCTATTAAAAGACAAAGAACACACACAACAAAGATAGACATGAAAATTATATGTTATGTTCTAGGTAGAAGTGGAGCGTTTTTCTCTCCCACTTAAAGAAAGCTGAGTTCCGACTCGTTATGAAAAACTAAAAAGGAAACTAAAAGCAAGACGCTCCAAGCGTAGCACTTAACACATGAAGTGATAAAAATATAGCGGAACGAAAGACGAATTGATAATGTTGATGGAGAAGGGGATGCACGGGGGCATCCCCAAGCTTAGACGCTTGAGTCTCCTTGAATATTTCTTGGGGGTGCACGGGGGCATCCCCAAGCTTGAGCGCTTGACACTCCTGAATCTTTTTATCATCTTCCCTCGCACACTTGAAAACTCCCGTCATACATAACTCATCATAATCTGATTAGCGAGGTTAGTACCCTTAATAAAATAATTGTTCCTTGCTGGAAATAAAGATATTCTTGAAGGTCTACTGTTTCTCAAGATTGCCAAAAGGTTTTTGCAAAGAAAAAGCAAGCTCTTGGTTTGCAAAATGAAGGAAAGGCAAAACAGGACAGAATCTGTGAAAAACAGAACAACAGGTAGTAATTGATTTGTTCGGGGTACTTCTGCAACTCAAATCAAAAAACTCAGAACAGATGCACGAAAGACAATTATATAGAGAACGCTGTCGAAAGAATTCAGACCAAAAAGATGATCTGGTGATTTTATACGAATTTTTCTATCCAAGGACATAATCTGTTTCCTGGACAGCACCTCACAACTTTTGAACTTTCTAGCAATCAGAGGCTATACTTGGCAGAAATATGAAAAGCAAAGATACAATGATGATGCTACTGTAGTAAACAACATCAAGACACAACAAAAGCAAAATATAAAAATTTATTCATGTGGGCTGCCTCCCAAAAGCGCTTTCTTTTATGCCTTTAAGCTAGGCATAATGCATAGAGATCAAGTTTTATCAAGAGTAAAAGAATAGCTAGCCCGTACAACGGACTCAAAAGGTAAATTGATCTTCTTTCGAGGGAAGTGTTCCATCCCTTTGTTGAGAGGAAACTGAAATTTTATATTACCCTCTTTCATGTCAATGATAGCACCAACGGTGCGTAAAATGGGACATCCCAAAATAATTGGACATGAAGGATCACATTCAATATCCATAATAGTAAAACCAACGGGAACATAATTATCATTGACAATGATAAGAACATCGTCGATCCTCCCCAAATGTTTCTTTATGGAAGAATCAACGAGACGAACACCAAAAGAACAAGAATCACAAGGTTTCAATTTAAGCATATCATATATTCTTTTGGGCATAACAGAGGTACTAGCTCCAACATCACATAATGCATAGCAAGAGAAGTCATTCAACTTAATTTTTATCATAGGATCCCAACCATCTTCTAGCTTTCTAGGTATGGAGGCTTCTACTCTAAGTTTCTCCTCCCTAGCTTTGATGAGAGCATTAGTGATATGCTCTGTGAAGGCAAGATTAAGCGTGCTAGTGCGGGGGTCTCTAGACATCTTGTGAAGGAAATCAATAACTTCGGTAAGAGTGCAATTATCAAAATCAAGGTCACGAGCATCAAGTAAAGTGGTAGTGGTGTCCTTTAGGTTCACTTGTTTGGTAGTTTCTATAGTCATAGCATCACCATTAATAGGTCCATTGGGACCAGGAGTACATTGGGTGCTAAGAGTTTGGATATCCTCAACAACTTGGATAGTAGCAACAGTGTGGTGGGTAGGAAGGCTCTTTATTCTATCTTCTTCCTCCCTTTCTCTAGCCCATCTTTCTTTAAGTTTAGCCATCATCCTAATGTTTTCATTAATTTGCACTTGAATAGCATTTATAGGAGTGACTTCCCTCTCCTCAAGAGGAGAAGTTTTAATTTTAAGCAATTTTACCTCATTGGCTAAATGGTCTACCTTAAAAGAAAGATCGTCTAGTTTATGTAGTTTTTCTTCTACACTCTTATTAAAGGCTTTTTGGGTAGTGATGAAATCTTTAAGCATAGTCTCTAGTTCAGTAGTGGAGTTCTTGGTGATAGGATAAGCATTGTTGTTCCCATAAGAATTAGAGGGGAACGGTCTAGGATTGCTACCAAAGTTACTCCTATAAGCATTGTTGTTAAAATTGTTTCTAGAGATAAAGTTCACATCTACTTGTTCTTGAGCAATCAAAGAATTTAAAGGAACATCACGAGGATCAACAGAAGATTGCTTCGAAAGTAGAGACATGATCAAGTCAACTTTTTCATTTAAGGAGGAAATCTCCTCGACAGAGTTTACCTTCCTACCTGTTGGAGCACGTTCGGTGTGGCATTGGGAATAGTTGGTCATCATCTCATCGAGAAGCTTTGTCGCAGCACCAAGTGTAGTTGACATAAAAGTTCCTCCCGCGGCCGAATCTAACAAGTTCCGCGAGGTAAAGTTCAAGCCTGCATAAAAAGTTTGGATAACCATCCAAGTAGTCAAACCATGAGTAGGGAAGTTCTTGATAAGAGATTTCATACGTTCCCAAGCTTGGGCAACGTGTTCATTATCCAATTGTTTAAAATTCATTATGTTACTTCTCAGTTGGATAATTTTAGCAGGTGGATAGTATTTTCCGATAAAAGCATCTTTGCACTTGTCCCATGAATCTATGCTATTTCTAGGCAAAGACTGAAACCATATTTTAGTTCCTCCTCTCAAGGAGAAAGGAAAAAAGCTTAAGCTTAACAATATTACCATCTATTTCATGGTACTTTTGCATATCACAAAGTTCAACAAAGTTGTTTAAGTGTAAAGCAGCATCATCTCTAGCACCGGAGAATTGATCTTTCATGACTAAGTTCAGTAAAGCAGGTTTAATTTCATATGAAGGTGCTGAAGTGGCAGGTGTAGTGATAGGTGTGCTGATAAAGTCATCGTTGTTGTGACTAGTGAAGTCACACAACTTGGTGTTCTCGGTGGAACCCATAGTAGCAAGCAAGCAAGATAACTATTTTTGTGATTTTCGATAAAAGGTACTAAAGCAAAAACTGAAAGGTAAACTAACAAGACTAAAAGCAAAGGTAAAAGATAGCGTGCAACTCCCCTATCCTGAAGAGTGGAGTCCCCGGCAACGGCGCCAGAAAAACTCCTTGATGGGCCTCTAACCCCTCGTTGGTTACCCCAAGTGGAAGGTGTGAGATGCAGTGTTGTGGAAGTTTTTCCCTTAGCAAAGATGCCAAGAATCGAATCCCCAGAGACTCCTAGGTTCAACAAGTAGGTGTCAACTGCTAACGGCGCCAGATATTAGCAATCAACGTGGACCTGCACACAGATACAAATAACTTTGCTCCCAACGAGTACAGAGAGGTTGTCAATCCCTCCGGCCTTGTAGTTCACAAAGGATTAAACGCAAATGATAGTAGTGATAGATAATGTTTGCAATAGTAAATAAAAGCGAAAAGTAAATAGTGGATGTGATCAATGATGGTAATATGGACCGGAGTCTCATGATGTTCACTAGTGATGTCTCTCTCCCAAAAGACGATAAAACAGCTATGTGAGGTAAACGAATTACAGCTGGGCAATTGACAGGACCACGAACGCAAACCAATGCTGACTACATTGCAAGAAAGGTTGAGGTTCAAAGCATGGGTGGTACGCCAAAGTAAGTAGACCGAAATCCATCAATATCTACTACTAATCATCCACCTTGAGATATCTATCCAGAACATCTCGCTGGTATTAAGTTGCGAGCCCCACCCATAGTGTAAACTCAAAGCAATAGACAACTGCATTAAAAGAACTTTGCGTAAAGTAAACAATCCTTGCACCCGCGGGCACAAGCACCGTTGTTTTCCCCCTTGTGGCAACAGCACATCCCCTAGACTCATGTTTCTGTCACTCAAGCTAGTCATCGAGGGGCATGAACCCACAATCAAGCATAACGTTCCCTCTTGGAGTCACTACCTACTACTTGGCCAAAGCAATAAATAACAACGGAGAACATGCAAGAATTACTTACGAACATAAATATAAAAGAGGTAGATCAAATATATTACTCAAACACAATCCGAACATAATCTCATAATCCATCGGATCCCAGCAAACTCATCATAGCAACAGCATAAGGATTACATATGTGCCTCGATCATGTAGGGCAGCTCACGAGGACTAATTAGTGAAGCACAAGAACGGGAGGAGAACATCACATAGCTACTGGTCATGGACTCATGGTCCAAGGGAGACTACTCACAACTCATCCGGGAGGCGTCCATGGTGGTGGAGAGGCTCCCGATGATGATCCTCCCCTCCGGCAGGGTGCCGGGAAGAGTTCTCCTGGTGCTCCCGATCTTGGAAGCGGCGGCGGCGGCGGAACAGAGATGAGATCGCGAAAAAGAGTTCCCGTCCCGAGGGTTTCGAAGGACGCTCTAAATATATGCCAAAGGGGGGCACTAGACGGGGCTCGGGGGGCCCAGGCCCCCCCGGCGCGGCCCAGGGGGGGGGGCCGCCGCAAGGGCGCCTGGTGGCCCCCCCCGGCTGTACTTCGGGCGCAAGGTAGGTTCTGAAACGCTGATTTTTTATATAATTTTTCTGGATTTTTCCTGACAGTTCTCGTAATGTGAAAACCTGAAATACAAAAACAACCGAAAACAGAAACTAGCACTGGGGTGCACTGGATTAGTAGGTTAGTCCAAATATGATCAAAAATGTATGGAAGTGTATAAATATCATAGCAATATCACCCAAAAGTGGCATGGAGCAAGCAGAAATTATAGATACGTTTTGGACGTATCATGGACAAGACCCAATCCTAAGCATAGCACAAGATCATGTAGTTTGTTTGCTAGATCTTTTCTAATGTCAAGTATCATTTCCTTAGACCATGATATTGTGCAACTCCCGGATACCGTAGGAATGCTTTGGGTGTATCAAACGTCACAACATAACTAGGTGACTATAAAGGTGCACTACATGTATCTCCAAAAGTGTTTGTTGGGTTGGCACGAATCGTGACTGGGATTCTTCACTCCGTATGACGGAGAGGTATCTCTAGGCCCACTTGATAATGCATCATCATAATGAGCTCAATGTGACTAAAGAGTTAGTCACGGGACATGTGTTACGGGACGAGTAAAGAGACTTGCTGTTAACGAGATTGAACGAGGTATGGGGATACCGACGATCGAATCTCAGGCAAGTAACATACAGATGGACAAAGGGAATTGTATACAGGATTGATTGAATCCCCGACATCGTGGTTCATCAGATGAGATCATCGTGGAACATGTGGGAGCCAATATGGGTATCCAGATCCCGCTATTGGTTATTGACCGGAGAGGTGTCTCGATCATGTCTGCATGGTTCCCGAACCCGTAGGGTCTACACACTTAAGGTTCGGTTACGCTAGAGTTGTAATGGGAATTGTATGTGATTACCGAAAGTTGTTCAGAGTCCTGGATGAGATCCCGGATGTCATGAGGAGTTCTAGAATGGCCCAGAGGTGAATATTTATATATGGGAAGTCCAGTTTCAGTCGCAGGAAAAGTTTCGAGGGTTATCAGTATTGTACCGGGACCACCGAAAGGGTTTCGGGGGTCCACCGGGAGGGGCCACCTGCCCCGGGGGACCAAGTGGGCTGAATATGGGTGGGAACCAACCTTCCTAGTGGGCTGGTGCGCCCTCCTCCAAGGGGGCCAAGGCGCCTAGGGTTAAAACACTAGGGGTGGGGGCGCCCCCCTCACCAACTTGGGGGGAAAGCACCCCCCTTGGCCGCCACCCCCCTCTAGATGCATCTAGGGGGGCGGCCCCATCTCCCCTTCACCCTATAAATAGAGGGAGTGGGAGGGCAGCCACACCTCAGCCCCTAGCGCAACCCTCCCCTCCTACACCTCTTCCTCCTGCTCCGTTGAGCTTGGCGAAGCTTTGTCGGAGAACCACGAGCTCCACCGCCACCACACTGTCATGCTGCCGGAGTTCTCCCTTAACTTCTCCTCCCCCCTTGCTGGATCAAGAAGGAGGAGATGTCCCTGGGCTATGCGTGTGTTGAACACGGAGGCGTCATCCTTTCGGTGCTAGATCGGATCTTCCGCGATTTGGATCGCCGCGAGTACGACTCCATCAACCGCGTCCTTTGCAACGCTTATGCTTAGCGATCTTCAAGGGTATGAAGATGCACTCCCTCTCTCTCGGTGCTAGAATCTCATAGATTGATCTTGATGACACGTAGGATTTTTTTGAATTATTACTACGTTTCCCAACAGTGGCATCATGAGCTAGGTCTATGCGTAGATTCTATGCACGAGTAGAACAAAAGTAGTTGTGGGCGATGATTTGGTCAATTTTCTTGCTGAGGGAGTCCTGGATTGGGGGGGGGGTCCTCATGTGGCCGGATAAACTCCTGGTGGGTCGGACTGGTGGGCCGTGAAGATTATAATAGAAGATCATCTCTCATATCCGGATAGGACTCCTGTATTCCTGTAATGGCAAGTTTTAGGTTTGGATGTAGATTTTCCTTCCTCTGCAAGATGACATGTACAAACCCTAGGCCCCTCCGGTGTGTATATAAACTGCAGGGTTTAGTCCGTAGAGGCTAGAGGAGAAACACAATATCTCCATAGGCTAGACTTAGGGTTTAGCCATTACGATCTCGAGGTAGATTAACTCTTGTATTCATATTTATCCATACTAATATAGCAAGAAGTAGGGTATTACCTCGATCGAGAGGGCCTGAACCTGGGTAAACATCGTGTCCCCAGTCTCCTGTTACCATTGATCCTCAGACGCATAGTTCGGGATCCCCTACCGAGATCCGCCCGTTTTGACACTAACATTGGTGCTTTCATTGAGGGTTCCACTATGTCGTCGACGGAAGGACCGATGGATCGCATCATCAACTGCAACGGCGACACTGAGGGAATTTTCCCTCTAGGCCAACTTTTCGTGTTCGGCGGCTTCGCGCTCTGTGCCAACACTGAAGGCCACCTCGAGTAGATCGAGAGCTATGCCCCTGGCCATCAAGTAAGATTTGAAAGCTTGAACTACGTTGCTGATATCCGCGGAGACTTGATCTTCGCCGGATTCGAGCCAGCGGCAACTTCTCTCTGCCACCACGATGAGCATGACCTAACTCTGTCATCGGATTAGGAAATAGCACCCACAACTATTCTGGCCCTAGATCCAGAACAGATCGCGTCACCCGAGGACGGGAAGCTCAACCCCACCACGGGAGCCGCAGACTCTACGGTGTTGGAGCCGCACACGGACCAAACTATGAGCAAGGTCTGTGTTACCAGAAATCCGGACTCAACTCTGGCCTCTGATTTCGAATCACGCGCATCTGCGCCCTTCAAACCCGACCAGGCGTTTATCGCCGAATTCAGTGCTATGGATATCTTCCAACACTCACCCTTTGGCGACATGTTAAAGTCGTTAAGGTACCTCTCCCTAGAAGAGGACACACAGCCGCATTGTATCCAGTTCGAACTGGAGGCTGATGGAGAATTTCGTTCCCCACCCACCACCCACTTGATAGCCACGGTCGAAGATCTAACCGATCTACTTGACTATGCTTCCGAAGACTTCGAAGGGATGGACCTCGAAACTAAAGCGGATCCAGATCAAGGCTGGCCCGTAACCGGGCGGTGGACAGCCACGTCTTTGTAAGACGTGTACATGGTGGATACACCCAAAGAGGCGGAGGGCGACGGCGAAAACAATCCCGTAGAGGACAAGCCCGCCGAAGAACCTCCCAAATGTCGGCATCCAAAACGCCGAACTAAATCCCGTAAAGGAAAGGATAGCAACACTGTGACTAATGACGGTTATATTCCGGAACAAGCCGAAGACCCCACAGACCCAGTGATGGAGCAAGAGGAGCAAGAGGACGGCGAACAGAGTCCAAAGCCGCAGTCCAATGACAACGATGCCGAAGACAGTACTTATGAACCGGTCTCCGAAGAAGAGGATAGCCTGGGCAACGATGAATTCATCATCCCAGAAGAACCCTTGGAACAAAAGCGCTTCCATCGGAGGCTTATTGCCACCGCAAGGGGCCTGAAAAAGTAGCAGAGATGGCTTCGAGCCGCACAGGACACGCTCAATGATAGATGGAATGAGGTGCTAGATGCCGAACAGAAACATGGCTATAACGGCCAAACCAAAGGCTATCCCATGCGTAAACTGCAGCCTGAATTCGACGATGAGGCCGCTGCGGCCGTCCCGCCGAAAAATAACACCGCCGACAAGCCGGACCGACCACCTCACGGACGGGATAGAGTCGCTAGCGATGGCGTACACAAGCCCGCACCACCACTCTGTAAAGGAAAGGAGGGTGCGGCTCAAGTCCGAAAACACGATCTACGTGAGGACCTGAACAAAAAAGCTAGCAAGACCAGGTCTATATACGGACCTAGGGACCGGGCTCCCACACGGGACGGTGGCTATGAAGCCAATCGCGCCGGTGACATACCAGTTCGGGGTCAATACCGAATACCACAACCATCGGACATACACCATGATATAGCAAGATACAGAGGAGCTACACACCATCTGTGCTTCACCGATGAGGTGCTGGGTCATGATTTCCTAGAAGGGTTTAAACCCGTGAACATCGAAGCGTATGATGGAACGACGGATCCCGCCGTCTGGATAGAAGACTTTATCCTACACATCCACATGGCTCGAGGAGATGATCTCCACGCCATCAAATACTTACCCCTCAAGCTGAAAGGACCAGCTCGGCACTGGCTAAGCAGCCTCCCAGAGAACTCCATTGGGAGTTGGGAAGAACTTGAGGATGTTTTTCGTGCCAATTTTCAAGGGACTTATGTACGGCCCCCGGACGTTGACGATCTAAGTCACATCATCCAACAACCCAGGGAGTCAGCCCGCAAGCTTTGGAATCAGTTTCTTACCAAGAGGAACCAAATCGTGGACTGTCCGGACACTGAAGCCTTAGAGGCATTTAAGCACAGTATCTGAGACGATTGGCTAGCCAGATACCTTGGACAGGAAAAGCCAAGAACAATGGCAGCCTTAACCACACTCATGACTCGCTTTTGCGCGGGTGAGGATAGTTGGTTAGCTCATAGCAGTACTAGTGACCCTGGAACATCTGAAGTCAGGGATGGCAATGGAAAGCCACGACGTAACAAAAACAATCCTGTAAGCTCAGATGATACAGTGGTAAACGCCGGATTCAGTGGCTCTAGACCCGGTCAGCGGAAGAAGCCATTTAAAGGCAACAAAGATGGTCCATCAAGTTTTGACATAATATTAGATAGGCCCTGCCAAATTCATGGCATCCCAGAGAAACCTGCCAACCATACCAACCGCAACTGTTGGGTTTTCAAGCAGGCCGACAAGCTAAACGCTGAACCCAAAGGGAAGGAGCCTCAGAGCGAAGATGAGGATGAACCTCGCCAGCCAAATATAGGGGGGCACAAGAAATTTCCACCGAAGGTCAAAACAGTGAGCATGATATATGCCACTCAAATCCCAAAAAGGGAGCGCAAGCGGGTGCACTCCAAGATGTCTACGCTGTTGATCCTGTCGCCCCCAAATTCAACCCATGGTCAGCCTGTCCGATCACTTTTTATTCGGCATGGGGGTTCGGCTGCCCTAGTGCTCGACCCAGTAATTGATGGATACTATCTAATCCGAGTCCTTATGGACGGCGGTAGCAGTCTCAATCTGATATATGAGGATACTGTTCGCAAGATGGGGATCGACCCATCAAGAATCAAGCCAAGAAGCACGACCTTTAAAGGAGTGATACCGGACGTTGAAGCCTGCTGCACAAGTTCTTTAACGTTGGAAGTTGTATTCGGTTCTCCCGACAACTTTCGAAGCGAGGAACTAGTCTTCAACATAGCTCAGTTCCGAAGTGGCTATCACGCTCTACTCGAAAGAACGGCCTTCGCTCGCTTTAATGCAGTCCTGCATTATGCCTACTTAAAGCTTAAAATGTTTGGACCACGTGGCGTTATCACGGTCAATGGAAATATGGAGCGCTCTCTCCGTACGGAGGAGGACACTGCGGCCTTAGCAGCCGAAGTCCTATGCGGCCTATTCAAGCCGGATAATCCATCAATAGCGGGCACAACTAAACGTGTCCGGCACACGCCTCAGTGCGGCAGCTCAGATGACCCTGAGCAAGATTGTCAGCTACGCCCCCGTCGACTGCCCCATAAGGTGATAGCATATGTGCCTCGAGTACATAATTATGCCTTAAAAATTCCTTGGGCAACAACCGGGGGCACCTGCACATAGTCCATAGTTCGGCTAGACCCTATTCAGACTCTAAACCTTTTTAGGTTCATCAAAAGAACCAACCTTGCTATGGCCAAACCGGATTGATTTCTTCTTTTTCCAGGTTTATTTTTTTTTCTTTCTTTCAGATGGCCATCATACTCCCACCCCTTCAAGGACACATTTTACACAGGAGGAAACGGCACACACGTGCAGCAGGGACCCACATTAAGGTTTCTTTTTAGATTAATACCATGTGTAAACCTTTTTTATCTTTCTTGTTATATACCTTCTTGGCATGTAAAATGTCCAGAAAAGGTTTCCGGCATTATCTGTAAAGTTTGTGGCCCGCCGTACTATAGAGGGATATTAATAGAGCAGCTTTATTCGCGTTATGTCAAGAGTTTTATTCACTCATCATAAAATGTTCTTTTCCCGCATCAGATTACCACATGTGCCTTGTTAATAAGGGTTTATTGCCAGGGGCTATATTCAGCCCTGGTGTCGTGGTGGGCGCACGACAGATGCCAAGGGATGGCTAAAGATAGGAGGCGGCTCGAGGGCACTGGTGGACTTCAGAAGCGGGGTTGGCATGAGGGAGCGCGGGACGCAAGACATACCCAGGTTCAGGGCTCTCCAGGGAGATAATACCCTTAATCCTGCCGAGGTGATTGCTGTTTTACCAGTACAGGGTCGCTCCTTGAGCTTTAGGCAGGAGGGAGGAAGTCAGGCTAAGGCTGCTTCTCCCGAGATGTGTGTCTATCCTATTCTCTAGTTCTCGTTGCCGTCGCCCCCGTGCATGGGGGCTCTGGGGGGTTTTATACAGGCCAACCCCCCAGGGATACAATGGTAATGTTACACGGCAGTGGGGCCGGATTGTCATCGTCCGGGAAGCCGGTGCTAGGACCCGCCGGGTACAGGGCTTGCGGGGTTCTCCGGGCGCGGGGCCCGCCAGGTATGGGGGCACTGTGTGCCGTCTCATCAGTCGCCAAGGATTGTCTGAGCTGGGTCGGGTACGGCGTGCTCCGTCATGTCACCGTCTGCCGGCGTCATGGGCTGTGATGATTACACTGTTGCCACGCCCCGGCTGACTAGGTGCATGGGCGAGGCGCTGTTGCCTAGGTCATTAGTAGGTGCATCTCGTCCCATCGTACGGTTGGGATGGGACAGGAGCTGACCCGTGGCCGGATTGGGGAACATGCCACGGGTCGGTCTGGCTTGTCGAGGAAGTCTCGGCGTGCCGGAATGGAGGCTTGCCGGATTGCGGGTTTCAGCCGGACTGGAGAGTCTCGCCGGTTCGCGGACTTTGGTCGGACTAAGCGACCCGGCCAAGTCCGAGGTGGATTGCGGGGCGAAGCTGGCCCCGTTGTTTTTGAAAAGGATCAGGCTTCCGTTGCCTGCCTGGGGTTCATCCCCTCGATAGTAGTCCCCGAAGCTGTGAAGGTCCGCCGTCTTCGGGTGATCGGGCCTTCGCAGTTTCCTTCCCTTGAAGGCGGGCTCGGGGCCGAGCTCGGGAACACCCGCTGTGTGCCGGCTTCTGGAAGCCGGATCGCAGCGTTTCAGCGATGGCGGGAATCAAGGAGTCCGCCGAATCTTGGATGATCTTTCGGGTTCCGCGCGGGCGCCACGTGGTGCCTGGAAGCCGGGGAGGCCTGACAGGCCACGCGCGCGACAGGACAGGACGGCGGGCTGGGGCCTGCAGCCGCGCAACTTCGGGCCGTGCGTGCGGATTTATTGTGGCATCTGCGAACCGGTTGCCCTTCTAGGGGTAGTCACTATGCACGTACGAACACACACATTTATTGCGGGAAGTGGGAGAGGCGGGCGCAGTCGATCCCACTCCCCTTCGTTCGAGCCGCGGGTTATAAATTGGGTCGAGGGGCCGGCGAAGATCGTTCTCGCCCGCGCCCTCCTGTCTTCCTCTGCATCCTCCGCTTCTTGCGACCACCGCTCACTACACCGCCCGTCGTTCTTGAGCAGAATTCATCCTCTGCTTCTTCTTTCTTCTCCGAGCTTCTTGTCAATGGCGCTGCCGTCAGGCTCGTGGATGGGCTCGACCATCACCAAGGATTACATCAACTATCTTTGCACCACCAAGCGCCTGCCGCCGGAGACAGAGGTCGTCGTTCGCTTGCACGGAGACGAGCGATCGCCACGCCCCGAGGGCTCGCAACACGTGGTGTTCTTCACGCACTTCAAGCGTGGGTTTGGGCTGCCCGCGAGCGATTTCTTCCTCGAATTCCTAGATTTCTACGGGCTCCAGCCCCATCATCTCGGAGCCGGAGCCATCGTTCAGCTCTCCGGCTTCGTCACACTCTACGAGGTGTACCTCGGCGTCGAGCCCTCCATCGACCTCTTCGCCCGCCTCTTCTCCCTGAAGCAGCAGGGGCCGAAAGCCGGGGAGATGTCGGAGTGCGGAGCCGCCTCATCTATAGGCGGCCAGGGGACGAGCGCCCCAAGGTGCCTCTGGAGGATTCTGCCAAGAAATGGCAGAATTCTTTCTTCTACGTCCGTAACTTGGGCGCGGACCGCATCAACCTGCCGTCGTTCGCCGACGTGCTGCCGTAGGAGAAGCGGAACTGGTCCTACTACCCCAAGCCGCCGTCGTAGGTGGTGCTCAATTTGGATGAGCGGGTGGTGGTGATAAAGGAGCGGGAAGGCCTCCAAGGCAGGGACCTCGTCACCGCCTTCATCGCGCTGCGGGTGCTACCGCTGCAGTGGCGCGCTCGCCTCATCGGCGAGATGAAGGGCCTCGACGACTCCGACCGCATGTCGAAGCTGGGGCTGAGGGCGGAGCAGGTCGCTCGCCGGGTGAAAGACATCTCCAAGGCCAACCTGCTGGATGACTGGCAATACGGAAAGGTTCCGTATAGCCATGCGAACCCGGCACCGGCGGTGAGTCCTTTTTCTCCGTATTTTGCCGCCGCTCATCTTCTTATCCGTCCGGACGCGACGCGGGAGGTACTTCTGAACGCCATTCGGCATCCTTACGACCGGGAAGGGACGCAGGTGCTGCGCGCCGCCTCGGAGGAGCCCGAGGCCCATGGCGGAGGGGAGGGAACGGTCGTCGAGGCGGGCGCGGGACGCCGAACAGGTGCGCTTTCCTTCTTTTCTTCATGTTTTGTTTTTGGGCTGCGTCGGAGGTGTTGACACTAGTTGCTGGTGTAGCAGCGCCGAGTGGATGGGACAGCGGCGCGGCCAGGGCCGGGTCGTCCCGAGCGGTGACGACGGCGGCGGGAGGCCGAGGTGGCGGCGTAGCCGGAGCCGGACCGTCTTCACGGGAAGGGCAGCACTGCTCCGCCGGCTCCACCCGCGAAGCGCGCCGCAGGCGCGGCTGGGGGTGCGAGGAAGGCCGTCAAGACGAGGCATGTCACCCCGGCGTCGAGGCGCTCTGTGTCGGTGCTGTCGGGGTAAGTATTTCTTCTTCTTTGGCTCTGAGCCGGGCGGCTCCGTTGAGCCCTCCTTTGTGCTGATTTGTCTTGGTTTCAGATCGACAATCTCACTGGCGTTGGCGGCGGCGGAGGTCGCGTCCCTCGATGGTGCTGGGTTTCGGACGAGCCGGTCCAGCACCGTCGATCCGGGCGAGGAGGAGGAGGAGCGGGCGGATCCGGACCTTGGTATGGATCCGTCCGACGCAGAGGGCCAGGCCTAGCGAGACCGGGATCGGGCCGTGGCCACGTTGAAGGTGGCGTCGACCCAGGCTTGGACCACGGCCGCGGAGGCGTGGGCGTGAGCCGGTGAGGAGCCGGCGTGGCCGGAGATGCCGGCCGGAACGACGATGGCGATGACGGTGTTCGTCCCGCTGTTGGAGGAGGGGCACGGCCAGCGCGGCCGTGCCGACGCGATGGGCCTCGACCGAGAGGTCGTGGTCAAGGACGGGACCCCACCACGGGCCGATGTGGCCGAGCGGGCGGGGGCTGGTGGAGGCGATGATGATGCTGCCTTGGGGGTGCCGTCGACAGCGGCGCCGGAGAGGACACCGGCCGCGGCGAAGCGACCGGAGGTGAGCATACCTTGGTGCTTTAGCCTGGGGGTCGCCGGTCGGTTGAGCCGGTGCTGCCGCGACGCGGAGCCGACGAGGTCCTCTTTGGGCCCCCAACCCAGGAGGAGGCGGCCATGGTCACCGTGACCCGGCGTCTACGGGGGCGGATGGACCGGATCGAGGCCCACGCTCGGGACGCCGTGCTCGTAAGTCTTTACTGTTGCTTGCTTCTTTTCTAGTGGGGGCACACAAGCGCACCCACCGGGTGTAGTCCCCGAGATTTGGGCCAACTGCGTAGTAGTTGGGCAAAAATCCTTACATCTATGTATTCTTTGTTGATTTCTACTTCGTTGCGCAGCAACTGGACTCCTATCGGGTCGGTGTCTTCAGCCGGCTCCTTGATGCGCACGAGCGGCTCAAGGAGCAGCTGGACACCAAGGAGGCGGAGCTCCGCGCCGTGACGGGTACACTCTTTTTTCTTTTTCCCCTTCTTTTCTTGTGAGTCTTCGGGGTGCTTTGCATCTGAGCCATTCTACTGCAGCCGCGTTGGAGCAGTCGAGGCAGGAGGCGACGGGAGCCCGGCAGGTGCTCGATGAAGCCGGCCAGCTGCAGAAGCAGCTGGCGGGCGACAAGAGCCGCCTTGAGGCTGAGGTGGAGCGGCTTCGGGCGGAGACCGCCAAGGTCGCGGAGGCGCAGCTGGCCCTTGCCGAGGCGGACCAGCAGCGCGACAGGCTGGCCGACAACAAGGGTCGGCTCCAGGCCGAGGTGGAGAGCCCGAAGGGACTCGTGGCCTTGGTGGAGGAGGCCAAGCAGGGGGAGGCCCAGCGCCGTGAGGGGGACGAGAAGGCGGTCGCGGACAAGGATGCCGAGTTGAAGGCGGTGCTTGTCAAGGTCGCCCAGCTGGAGGAGGCGGTCAAGGACCGTGACCGTACTCTCGACTCGGAGCGACGCGGTACGTTGCTTGAGTCGCAGCACCGGGAAGAGTCCTTCTCCAGTGAGTGCTTTTCTTAAGTCTTTTGCCGGACCAAGGCTCCGACTTCTTTTTCTGTTGCGAATCTCTTCTGACTCTTTTCTTTGATGGGGGTCTTCCTGGAGACGCAGGACTTGGCGGAGGAGGCGGTCCGCTTCCGACGTGATCCAGGGGGCGTGGTTGGCTCTGGGACCGACCCGTGCGTGGCATGGACTTTCCCAGAGATCATGGTCGCCTCCGAGGCTCGTCTGCAAGCCTTGGGCGTGCAGATGGCGCGGCTCTTCGAGGCCGGGACCGCGATGACGGCGGCCCTTTGGCCGGGCTCAGCGGCGCCGACCAGCTTCTCGCGGATTGTGCGGTGGTTTGAGGCGGGGCCGGATCGGCTCCATGACTAGCGCCTTTCCGCCGCCCGAGCTGGTGTCGAGATGGCGCTTTGATTCGTGATGTCCTGGTATCCGGGCCTGTCGCTGAAGGCGCTGATGGGCCAGCGAGCCAGCTGCAGGCGCAGGCTGGCGATATTGCCGCCCGGGCCAGTTACATCGCCGGGTTCTCCTACCACGACGAGTTCCGGATGGAGCAGATAGAAGACGACATAGTCGTGCATGTTGACAACTTCGGCCTGCTTCTGGATGATCTGGATGGCAGCTCCGAGGAGACTAATGTCTATCACGACACGGGTGTCGACGATGAAGACACTGGCACCTCGGCGGGCCCGGCGGGTGCGGATGCGGACGCCTAAAGCTCATGTTTAAAATCTTTGTAGATGTCTCTGTTAGGTAGCAGGTCCACCCCACCCACTGGGTGTAATGGGTGTAACGAATTCTGGCCTTGGGCCTTTTATGAATTTAAAGTTTGTATGAATGTCGTGGATGTTTCTGCTCTTGCTTATTTGATCGTCGAGCCGTTTTCCTCTGCCTCTCCCCCCGCGAGTTTGACGGCCGAGGCTCCGGTCCATGACATGGGGTTTGGCCTTTGGGAGAGGACGCGCAGTAGTTAGGTGTTTGAAACGTTGAGCGTGAGCAAAACACCCATTGGGCCGGCTTGCAGTGATCCGGCATGGCCGGATGACAGGCAGCCGGTCGTGTTGTAAAGTTTGCGAGTGGCGGGCCGAGTCGATCGATCCGGCGCCGTGTTGCGGTGTTTGTGGATGTTTGCGCCTCTGATTTTCGTTTGTCGAGCCATTTTCCCATGCCTCTTCCCCCTCGGACCTCCCCCCGCGAGTCTGACGGCCGAGGCTCCGGTCCGTGACAAGGGGTTTGGCCTTAACGTTGGGCGTGAGCGAAACACCCACTGGGCCGGCTTGCGGTGGTCCGGCATGGCTGGATGACAGGCGGCCGACCGTGTTGTGACTTGACTGTTCGTGGTGTGGCCGGGTAGGGTGACCCTGCGGTCCGCAGCTTAGTTCTCGTGATGTGTTGGTGCTCTGGTCTTCTTGCTCGCTGACCAACAGCCGAATCTGGATCTGTGGCTTAGGGCGGAACTGGAGACCGCGGCGATCTCAACGCGCCGAGAAACGCTAAGCGAGGTGACGGGTAGGACCGAGCCGGCCAGCCACCGAGTCCCCGGGTCGAGCGAGTCGAACCGGAGGCCGGGTTTGGACGAAGAGACATGTTAAGTATAGAACGCTAGAGACACAAATAACTTGGCCGAAGAAGGGCGGCCCCGAGCAGCGTTCGGGGACCCCATAGTTTTTTAATTGAGCGCAAAAGGTAGCGATACATACACATACACGACTAACGGTAAAACGGACGGAGGAGTTCCGTGTTCCAGGGCCGAATTGTTTCTTCTCCGGCCATGTCCCTCTTGCGCTTGTTTGACTTGCGTGTGTCGATGAGGTAGTAGGCGTTGCGGTCGCACAGAGCCTTGCTGATGATGAAGGGACCCTCCCATGGGGAGGATAGCTTGTGCTGGCCCGCTTGCTGCTGGACAAGTCGGAGGACAAGGTCTCCCTCACGGAAAGCAAGGGGCTTGATCTTCTTGCCGTGGTAGTGCCTGAGGCCTTGCTGGTAGATGGCTGAGCGGCTGAGCGCTAGCAGATGCGCTTCTTCGAGTAGGTCGGCGCCGTCCTCGCGGGCTTCCCTGGCCTGAGCCTCCGTATACATCGTGACGCATGGTAAGTCGAACTCGACATCGGTCGGGATGACGGCTTCGGCTCCGTAGACGAGGAAAATACGGGGTGAATCCGGTCGACCTGTTCGGCGTTGTTCGGAGGGTCCAGAGGACGGCCGGCAGCTCGTCTAGCCAGCTTCCGGGTGAGCGGACGAGTGGTTCGACGATCCGCGGCTTGATGCCGGATAGGATGAGGCCATTTGCCCGCTCGACCTGGCCGTCCGACTATGGGTGGGAAACGGACGCTAGGTCAAGGCGGATGCTGGAGACGAAGTAGTATTGCGCGAGCGCGCCCTTGGCGAAGTTGTTGCCGTTGTTCGTGATGATGTTGTTTAGCATGCCGTAGCGCACCGCTATGTCCTTGATGAATCGGACGACTGTTGGCCCATCCAGCTTCTTGATTGGTCTTGCCTCTATCCATTTTGTGATTTTTTCAATTGCTACCAGCAAATGCGTCATGCCGCCCCGGGCTATTTTGAATGGTCCCACCATGTCGAGCCCCGAGACCGCGAAAGGCCAGGCGATCGGTATGGTCCGGAGCGCCGATGTTGGTTGGTGGGTGCGCTTGATGAATCGCTGGCATCCCTCGCACTTGAGGACGAGTGATTCGGCGTTTTCTAGGGCCGTCGGCCAATAGAATCCATGGTGGAAAGCCTTGGCCACCAGGGATCATGACGTGGCATGGTGCCCGCACTCGCCCTGGTGTATGTCAAGGAGGATGTCCACGCCCTTGTCTTGCTCGACGTAGTGCTGGAACACGCCGGTGGGGCTGCGCTTAACGAGTTCGTTGTTGATGATGCTATACGCGGATTCTCGGCGCTGCACTTGTCGGGCTTCGGTCTCGTCGACGGGGAGGGTCCCGCTTTCCAGGAACTCCTTGATGGGAAGGGCCCAAGATGGCGCCGTTACCGCGGTGAGGACGGCCATTATGGTTGCGTCAGGGGCGTCGTCGTCCGAGCCGAGTCCCCGGGCTGGGTGTGGGCGCGGCCGGACTGAGGGTCGTCGTTGCCAGACCGGTGTCGGTAGTCCCCGGGCCGGACTGAGCAGTCCCCGGGCCGGGCTTCGCGGTTGCCGGGCCGGACTGAGCAATCCCCGGGCTGAGCTCTGCAGTTGTCGGGCCGGACTGAGCAGTCCTCGGGCAAAGCTCCGCAGTTGCCGGGCCGGACTGAGCAGTCCCCGGGCCGGACTGAGCAGTCCCCGGGCCGGACTGAGTAGTCCCCGGACCGGACTGAGTAGTCCCCGGACCGGGCTCCGCAGTTGCTGGGCCGGACTGAGCAGTCCCCGGGTCGAGCTCCGCAGTTGCCGGGCCAGACTGAGCAGTCCCCGGGCCGAGCTCCGCAGTTGCCGGGCCGGACTGAGCAGTCCACTGATCGTCTGGGACATGGATGGACTCTGAGTCCGGAGACGGCTTGACAGATGGCTTTCGCAGGTGCTCGAGGGAAACATCGGACGGAATGGACTGTCGGGACGAGGCGATCTTGACGAGTGTGTCGGCCACCTCATTTTCTGCTCGCGGGACATGGAGGAACTCGCAACCCGCGAAGAAGCCGGACAGCTTCTGCACGAGGAAGCGGTAGTTTGTCATGTTGGGGCCGCGCGCGTCCCACTCGCTGGAGCATTGCTGCACCACCAGGTCCGAATCGCCGTAGTACAGGATTCGCCGGATTCCGAGATCCTTGGCAATCCGAAGGCCGTGCACAAGGGCTTCGTACTCGGCGACGTTGTTGGAGGCGGCGAAGTGGATCTGGAGTGCCTACTTGAGTCGGTCACCCTTTGGGGATGATAGCACGATGCCGGCCCCCAGACCGAGGCGCATTTTGGAGCCGTCAAAGTGCATGCGCAAGTGCGTCGAGTCTGGAGGCGGCGGCAAGTACTGAGTCTCTGTCCTGTCGACGAGGAAGTCGGCCAGAGCTTGGGACTTGATCGTGGTGCAGGGCTCGAGCGCCCACTTGGCGACCCGGCCAGAGGCGTTGCGGAACCCGATGATCTCGCCGAGGGGAGCCGTACTGACCATGGTGATTTCATGCTCTTGGAAATACTTCTTCAGCTTCTTGGCGGTGAAGTACACGCCGTAGCACATCTTTTGGTAGTGCGGACAGTTCTGCTTCGAGGTGGAGAGCACTTAGCTCAGGTAGTAGACGGGGCGCTGGACAACTTGGTTCTTGCCCTTCTCTGGTCGCTCGATCACGAGCACCATGCTGACCGAGCGCAAGGTCGCAGCTACGTAGAGCAACAGTGGCTCCTTCTCGGCTGGGGTGGCCAGGACGGGTGCGGTGGAGAGTATGCGCTTGAGGTCCCGAAAAGCCTTGTCCTCTTGGTCGTTGCATTCGAACGGCGTCGTCTTCTTCAATAGCTGGTATAGGGGCAAGGCCCTCTCGCCCAGCCGGTTGAGGAACCGGCTGACCGAGCCCAAGCAGCCGGTGAACTTCTGGACATCACGCAGCCGAGCCGGCTTGCGCATGTGCTCGATAGCCTTGATTTTCTCCGGGTTTGCCTCAATGCCGCGCTGCGAGACGAGGAAGCCGAGTAGCTTTCCGGCCGGGACGCCGAAAACACATTTCTCTAGGTTGAGCTTGACCTTGTATTCGCGCAGGTTAGCTAAGGTTTCCTTCAGGTCGTCGAGGAGCGTGAGATGCTGCTTCGTCTTCACCATGATGTCATCCACGTAGACGTGGATATTGCGACCGAGCTGCGGTAGCAAGCATTTCTGCATGCACCGATGGAAGGTGGCCCCAGCGTTCTTCAGGCCGAACGACATGGTGATGTAGCAATACGCCCAAAGGGCGTGATGAAGGACGTCTTTAGGGCGTCAGCCGGATCCAGCTTGATCTGGTGGTAGCCAGAGTAGGCGTCCAGGAATGACAGGAGCTCGCACCCGGCGGTGGAGTCGATGACTTGGTCGATTCGCGTGAGGGCGAATGGATCCTTGGGGCAGGCCTTGTTCAGGCTAGTGTAGTCGATACACATGCGCCAGGTGTGGTTTTTCTTCAGGACAAGGACTGGGTTGGCCAGCCACTCGGGGTGAAATACTTCCATGATGAAGCCGGCCGCCAAAAGCTTGGCGATCTCTTCACCGATGGTCCTTCTCTTCTCTTCGGAGAAGCGTCGTAGGGGCTGGCGGACAGGCTTGGCGTCCTTGCGGACGTGAAGTTTGTGCTCGGCGTACTTCCTCGGGATACCCGGCATGTCCTTTGGGGACCATGCGAAGATATCCTGATTCTCACGGAGGAAGTCGACGAGCTCGCCTTCCTATTTATCGCCGAGGTGAGCGCCCACGACGACGTACTTGCTGCAGCTGGGATCTTTTGAGTTCAGTTTCACCTTATTGGTTTCCTTGGAGGGTTTGAACGAGGCTTCGTTTGCCGGCTCCTCGGTCGGAACTGGCGTGGCTGCCGCCTCACCAGCAAGGGCAACGATCCGGTCGAGCTGGCTCCACTCCTCGGCAATGACTATTTACTTGGTCAGCTTGGATCCATCTCGGGCGCACTCCAGAGATTTGTGGTAGTCGTCGGTGATGGTGATGAGGCCCTTTGGACCCGGAAGCTTCATCTTCAAGTAGGCGTAGTGGGGGACCGCCATGAATTTGGCAAGTGCGGGCCGGCCGAGCAGCGCGTGGTACGCGCTGGACAGGTCCACCACCTCAAACCAGATCAACTCGCATCGAAAATGGCTGCTGTCGCCGAATAGGACGTCGAGCCGAATCCGGCCGATCGGAGAGCAGGAGTGGCCGGGCACAATGCCGTGGAAGACGGTCCTGGTCGGCTCCAGGTCCTTGGCTTCGAGGCCGAGCTTGGTCATGGTGTCCCGGTCGAGGATGTTGATGCTGCTGCCGCCGTCGATGAGGACTCGGGAGAACTTGCAAGTGTGCCGAGGTGCGACGATGGTGGCATTGAGGACGAGGGCGTATCCACCTGGATTCGGCATGATGGCCGGGTGACCCTCCCGCGTCCATGTGATCGGGCGCTCCGACCAGTGCATGTACTCTGGCCTGGCCGAGGCGATAGTGTTCACTTCCTGCCGGATGGAGCTCTCGCTGCGCTTGTCGTTGCTGAGGCTGGTGAAGATGACGTAAGCCGTGTTCGGGTCCGGGTAGGCGTCATTGCGCATGGTGCCGCTAGCCAGAGGTGGTGGGGGAGGCGGAGGCTGCCGCCCCGCTCCTGGAGCCGGGGCTGGAGGCGGCGGGACATCGCCCCTCATGATGCGCTTGGTGTTGGCACACTGCCGGAGCGTGTGCGTGGATGGCCTCGCACCGCTGTGGTGCTTGCATGGAGCGTCGAGCATCTCCTCAAATCTCATGGCGGGTTGCCATGTCTTGCCGGTCTGCCGGCGCTTGGCGACCGGCTCGGTTGCGGGCGCCTGCTCGGCGGCCGCTATGAGCCGGTTGTCGTGTCTCTGGGCCTGCTGTTCGGCCTTGCGCTTGTGCTGCTACTGGTTATGCTGATGCTGCCGGCTTCCCTCGCCAGCCGGCTTCGGAGGGGGAACCAGCTTGGTCTTGCCGGCTTTGTCCAGGGACACCTGGATCTTCATGGCGGAGTTGGTGTTCACGTACTTGTCCGCCGTTCCTATGAGCGCGGACATGGTGGTCGGCTCGGAGCGTAGCAGCTTGGGCTTGAGGAGGGTACCGTCTCGGCACCCGTTGACAAAATACTAGATTGCATGGACCTCGTGGATGCCTTCGCAGCTGTTGCGGAGCTCGGTCCAGCGTGCTAGGTACTCCCGGCCGGTTTCCGCCGGCCCCTGCACGCACATGGCGGGCTGGCTGGGACAGCCGGGTCGCCGGTAGGTTCTGGTGAAGTTGCGCACGAAAGCCTCCTCGAAGTCGACCCACGTGTTGATGCTGCCCACCGGCAGGCTGTTCAGCCAAGTGCGGGCCGATCCCTAGAGCATGAGTGGTGTGTAGCGGACGGCCAGGCGGTGGTTGCCGCCGGCGATGCCGATGGCGGTGGTGTAGTTGGTGAGACAGTCCTCTGGCTTCATGGTGCCGTTGTACTTAGGCGTGTTGCGGGGAAGCGTGAACCTTTTGGCAAAGGGATCGCTCCGGATGCACGGACCGAAGCACGTCGGGCCGACTGCGCCGGTTTCCTCCAGCTCCTGGGAGCGGGCGAGCCGGTCGAGGCGGTGGCGAGCGTCGGCGGTGTCGATGGCGCAGTTTGCTGTCGGGTCGCCGCGGGGACCGGGGTCGACCGCAGTGTGCTGCCGGGTCGGCTGGGGAGCCGGGTTGAGCCAGCGCTGGGCTTCGGAAGGCGACTCGTCGCCTAAGCCGCCATCGGTTGTTGGGGCGGGGTTGCGCCGGGTCTGGGTGCGGCCGGAGTGCGCCTCGCCGGGCAGGGAGGACGCCGAGTGCTGATCGTCGTCGGCTTCGATGACGCAGGCGGAGCCGGACCCGGCTGGTTTGGCGAGCCGGATGAGGCAGTCCTGCTGCGCGTTGGCCGCCGCGAGGAGGTCGCTCACCCTCTTGAGGCGCTCCCACAGTTCTTCGCGTGCGAGTTGCTCCATGTCGACCGCGGCCGCCTGAGCATCGCGCATGTTCTTCACTGGAGTTTCGTAGATGGGAGGGAGGGCGCGTCCGATCGCGCCACCCCGAGGCCGCACGTCCGCGACACGGCTCGGGTCGGCGGCACAAGGCGTGAAACCGTAGGCGGCGTCGCGCTCCATCTCAGCAGATGCGAGGCGGCGCTCTGTCTCGGCGAGCAACTGGGTGAGGTCCAGCAGGTGCTGGCGATGCCCGTCGAGGCGAGTCCGCGCCTTGATGATGTTCAAGGCGTCGATGTCGGTGCCGATGGGCACGTGGAGGTGCTGGATAGCGGCGCGCAGCGGGTCGGGCTGGGCGGCCTATTGCGCTGCGGCCTCAGCCTCCGCGGCCTTCCTCACCGCGCTTGACGAAGAGGTGGCGCCAGTGTTGGTGATGAAAACCTCTACGCATAGGTCCATCGCTCCATCAGGAGTGCTGTCGTCGGGAGTGATGGGGCAGTCGGAGAAGTCAAGTACCTCGCTGGGGTACTCATCGGCCGCTGGCGCATCGGAGATGCGCAGTGCGGCGAAGGAGGCGGCGAGGGCATCGATGACGTCGTCCGCCAGCACGGCGAGCTCGTCGGAGTAGGAGCGGGCCCCGTCTGAAGCATGCTCCCGGCCAGGACCTCGAGCAGCCCCACGGTGGGCGCCAACTGTCGTGGTGGGCGCACGGCAGATGCCTAGGGATGGCTAAAGATAGGAGGCGCCTCGAGGGCACTAGTGGACTCCAGAAGCAGGGTTGGCACGACATACCCAGGTTCAAGGCTCTCCGAGGAGATAATACCCTTAATCCTGCCGAGGTGATTGTTGTTTTACCAGTACAGGGTCCCTCCTTGAGCTGTAGGGAGGAGGGAGGAAGTCAGGCTAAGGCTGCTTCTCCCGAGATGTGTGTCTATCCTATTCTCTAGTTCTCATCGCCGTCGCCCCCGGGCATGGGGACTCTGGGGGTTTTATATAGGCCAACCCCCCAGGGATACAATGGTAATGTTACACGGTAGTGGGGCCGGATTGTCATCGTCCGGGAAGCCGGTGCTGAGACCCGCTGGGTATAGGGCTCGCCGGGTTCTCCGGGCGTGGGGCCCGCCAGGTATGGGGGGGCACTGTGTGATGTCTCATCAGTCGCCAAGGATTGGATGAGCTGGGTCGGGTACGGCGTGCTCCGTCATGTCACCGTCTGCCGGCGTCATGGGCTATGATGATTACACTATTGCCACGCCCCGGCTGACTAGGGGCATGGGCGAGGCGTTGTTGCCTAGGTCATCAGTAGGTGCATCTCGTCCCATCGTACGGTTGGGATGGGACGGGAGCTGACCCGCGGTCGGATTGGGGAACACGCCACGGGTCGGTCTGGCTTGTCAAGAAAGTCTCGGCGTGCCGGACTGGAGAGTCTTGCCGGATGGCGGGTTTCGGCCAGACTGGAGAGTCTCGCCAGTTCGTGAACTTTGGCCGGACTGAGCGACCCGGCCAATTCCGAGGTGGATTGCGCTGGCCCTGTTGTTTTTGAAAAGGATCCGGCTTCCGTTGCCTTCCTGGGGTTCATCCACCCGACACCTGGTATACGTTTAAAGACCCAACACCTATAGGGAGTGTTGGGCGTCCTGGATGTTTGCATTATATGCATCAGTTCCGTATCATGTCTTGGGTCAATAGTTGGGTTGCGTGGTCCTGTGCTTACCCCTACGTTCCTGATTGTTCGGCTAGGGTGTAAAGGGAGAACTACTGCGATTGTGCTTCTGGCTAGTACAGTCAAGTAGCTCAGTAGAGAAAGCCGAAAACTGACTGTCATGGTAAGCGAGAACCTGGTCTGCACTCCGGTGACCTAGTTTTATACTACGATTGATAGAGATCTACCCCGTGTTATACGAAGGGTTCGCCCAACCAGGTGCAATCACATACCTTATCCGCACCAGGGGTTAGTACCTAGCCCCACATGTCAAACTCCTATGACTAAGTGAAAGCAATAACGCCGCATAGTCTAATTGCCTGGTTTGCTCCACATACACCTCCTATACGGACCAAGACGTTGGATAAAGAGTGTATATGCATATGTCCGAACACCTCAGTACTATGTACTTAGGGGCTGAAGCCGGCGACTGGAAACTTTCAGATTTAAATAAAAGTCACACAGGAGGTAGAAGACTGTAAGTGCATCTAGTGCCACCCCTAGTTGGTTTTGGAGTATTGACGACAAACCTGGTTGAGGGACTAATATGTTTGTGAGAATTGCAGGATAACACAGGTAGTAGTCCCTCATTGATTCGGTTAACCTACCGGAGATGACCCCTAAAAATGTATGAAGACATTGATATCAGTGGTGGTATATGAAGATAATCATGTTGAAGACTATGACATAAGAAGACTTTGTGTGAAGACTATGAAGAGCGAAGACGTAGAAGTTTCGTTGTTTCCTTTTCTTCTTTGTTGAGTCATAGGAACCACCGTACTGTTAAGTGGGGTCCAAGTGAACTAAGTCAGAGTGACTGAAGTGATGCTCAACCAAATCCTATGTCTTCAAGTAAGACTATGAGAGAAAATCTTATCCAGAGTCGGATGAGTCAGCTTTACTTGTAGCTCAAGTAAAGTTGTCGTGTGTGTTTGAAATCTGACCGTTGGAACACGTGTCAGTTCCTTAGTGACCCAGGGTCACTTTGGACAAATCAGGTCGGGTTGCCCAGTGGCTATAAATAGCCCACCCCCTACACCATAAATTGGTGGCTGCTCAGAGTTATTGCACGGCTTTTGTCTTTTGAGAGCAACCCACCTCCGAAGCATTTGAGAGAGAAATCCTTGCGAGGACAAAGCCCAAACACCCAGAGCCAAAGAGTGTTAGGCATCACTGAAGTATTTCTGTCTGTGTGACCTGAAGACTTATTACACTTGAGGACTGTGTTTCCTCCAGCCGGTTAGGCGTCGCGTTCTGAGCATCCAAGAGTCATTGTGGATTGCCGGTGAATGAAGTCTGTGAAGGTTTGGAAGTCTACCTTGAAGACTTACCAGAGTGATTGGGCGAGGACTAGGTGTCCTTAGCTCAAGGGGAACAAGGTGAAGACGTGGTCTTCTGAGTTAAATCTCAGCCTCCCTAACTAGACGTACAGTTGTCACAACAACTGGAACTGGTCTAACAAATCACTGTCTTCCCCGAGCTACTGGTTCTATCCTTTCCTTCCTTTTACTTACTGCCATACATTGTGAAGTCATTGCATCTTGTCTTATCTGATTGACTTCACTGAGTATCTAATAGGTGTGATTGGCTTCATTCCTTCTTCCATTATGATCCCTACTGCCTAGCTGCTATTAGTCTTCATGCTTTCACTTCATTGAATACATGACTATAGCTTATCTAGTGTAGTCCACTTTCCGCTGCATACAAATAGGATTGAGTTTATCGTTTGTCTTCGAAACTACCATGTTTTGAAGCATTTCATAAAATCGCCTATTCACCCCCCTCTAGTCGATATACTGCACTTTCAATTGGTATCAGAGCAAGGTACTCCCTTGTTCTGTGTGATTCGGTTTAACCACCTGGAGATTTAGCTATGTCGACCGCAGGAATGAAGACAGTGTCTTGCCCCATGTTTGACGGTCACGAGTTTCCCAAGTGGAAGGCCATGATGAAGAAACGTCTCATGGCAATTCATAGTGAACTGTGGACCGTCACTGAGATTGGTCTTACCGATCTATGCAAGAGGGCAGAAGCTGATGACATTCGCAAGTTCACTCTTCTCAATCTCACAGCGAAGGACGTCATCTGCTCCTGTCTGTCTCAAGATCAGTTGAGGAACATCATGCATCTTGATCATGCGAAGCTTATCTGGGACCGTCTCTCTGAAGTCTATGAAGGTCATCGAACTCGTGATGATTCTGGGTTTGAGAAATACCAGGAATCTCTCAAGACGATGACTTTCGATCCAGAACCATCATCCTCTGCACCATGTCTTATGGCAAAAGGTGCCAAGGTAACCGAATGCTATTCATCTGAATCTAGTGATGAGGAATCTGGTGATGAATTTGGACCCAGCTATGTCAAGCTTGCTTCCCTTGGAAAAGGCTCAAAAATGCTTAATAAGAGCAATGATATGTTGGGTGAAGAAATGGATCAGTCGAAAAACTTAGCTGAAAGCCTTCAGAGGCTTCAGGGTAAGTTAACCACCCTTCAAAGTCTTCATAACACTCTCTTATCCGATCATGAAAAGCTAAGAGGATGTTATGAAGATCTTCAGAAGGAGCATGATTCGTTACTTGCTCAACATGTTAGTGCTTCTCACGAAGAGTTTGAACCACCATGTCTAAAATGCATTGAACGTGATAATACTACATCTGTTGCTGAATGTTCTACTGCTGCTACTGTTGCAATGTCTTCAACTACTGATGTGGTAACTAACCCCTCTGCTGAGGAAACCACTACTATTGCTGATGAAAATGCTAGGTTGAAGACTTTGCTTGAAACAGGGATGTACAAAAGCCTCAAAGGGCATCAGACTCTATGTGATGTCCTCAAAAAGCAGATACTAAACCGAAACCCTAGGAAAGAGGGTGTTGGGTTCGACAGGAAAATGAATGTTGATGGTTCATACTGGAAGCATGAGCAGTATCCCAAAACCACATGGGTTGCTGCAAAGGAACCTTCAATGGATCCATCTACCTTATCTGGCTTCACTTGTGCTAATCCTGTTATCATTGATGAATCTTTTGATGCAAACTATAAACTATTTAAGAATCAAAATGGTGAAGTGTTTGCCAGGTATATTGGTACTAACTACAGGAATGGGCCACCTATGAAGAAGATCTGGGTACCCAAAGGTTCTCTTGAGAAGCTTCCAGCAAATATTATCATGACACCTCATGGGATGAATACAAACCCCAGACCAAAGGCTTCATATGGTCCTAAGGCTTCATATAGACAAAGGACTCACCTGAGTCACCCTAACGCGGATGTTTTGCAGGGAAACCATACTCAGACTCATGAATATGAGCGTGTTTCTTCAAACCGCTATGTTCATAAATCTAAGAATTTTTCTGCCTATTCTTATGAGTATTATTCTCCTCCTGCAAGACTATTTGCTAGGGCCCCAAAGCCAAAATTCTCAGATGCTGCTCTTAGACTCATTGCTTCTAAGCCACCCCTGAAAATGTGGATGGTTAAGAAGAACTAACTTTCTCTTGTAGGGAAAGGTCTCCAGCCTATAATCAAAGGTTTCTGATGGTGTTGCTAGGGACCTAAAACACTTGTAGGGCACAAGATCAAATGCCCAAAATGACTTACTGCTCATACAAATCATAGATCACTTACTGAACATCTTATCAGTCATAAATTTCATCTAAGCTTTCATAATCCACTTATGCTTCAAATGTTTATGCTTCATAATGGATTTTAGTGAAGCCTATCCTCCTAACTGCATTGTAGGGAGTGACACCAAAGTCTTCAGAATGGATTATGGATAGCGGATGCACAAACCATATGACTGGTGATCGAAAACTTCTCATGGACTCAACCTTACGTCCATCTAACAAAAGTCACATCACATTTGCTGATACTGGTAAAAGCAAAGTGTTGGGTCTAGGTAGAGTTGCAATCTCAAGAGATCAACACATGGATAAAGTCATGCTTGTTGAATCTCTTGGCTTCAACTTAATGTCTATCTCAATGCTTTGTGACTTAAACATGATTGTGATCTTTGGTAAATTTCGTTGCCTCGTAATGGAATCTGACAAGTTTTTAGTATTTGAAGGATACAAAAAAGGTGATCTGTATATGGTAGATTTCTCAGCTGGACCTCGGATGGCCGTATGTCTTCTAGCAAAAGCTTCAGAGTGCTGGCTCTGGCATAGGAGGCTAGGACATGCTGGCATGAGGAACTTGCACACTCTCGCAAAGAAGAAGCATGTCATAGGCATCGAGGAAGTCAAGTTCAAGAAAGATCATCTATGTGGTGCCTGTGAAGCTGGGAAGATGACTAGAGCCAAGCACCCCTCGAAGACAATCATGACGACATCCAAACCCTTCGAGCTGCTTCACATGGACTTATTTGGCCCAACTCACTACTCTACATTCTCTACCACAGCCTGTCTCTATGGCTTCGTCATTGTTGATGATTATTCAAGATACACACGGGTACACATAATACTCTACAAGACTGAAGTGCAAGATGTCTTCAGACGCTTCACCAACCGTGCCATGAACAACTATGGCATCAAGATCAAGCATATCAGAAGTGACAATGGCACTGAATTCAAGAACACTGGCCTCGATCTTTATCTGGATGAAATGGGAATCACTCATGAATTCTCAGCTCCGTATACACCTCAGCAAAATGGGATCGTTGAGCGCAAGAACAGAACTCTAATTGAGATGGCTCGAACGATGCTCGATGAATACAAAACACCAAGAAGATTCTGGCCCGAAGCTATTGATACTGCATGCCATATCATCAACCGTGTTTATCTTCACAAGCTTCTGAACAAAACATCATATGAACTCCTTACTGGAAAGAAGTCTAATGTAAGTTACTTCAGAGTATTTGGAGCTAAGTGCTGGATCAAGGATCCTCATCACAAGTCAAAATTTGCACCCAAAGCACATGAAGGCTTCATGCTCGGATATGGAAAGGATTCACACTCCTACAGAGTCTTCAACATTTTTCTCTATAAAACTGTTGAAACTGTGGATGTGCGATTTGATGAGACAAATGGTTCACAAAGAGAGTCCCTACCTAATGTGCTAGATGAAGCTTCACCAAATGAATCTACCAAGCTTATGGGAACCGGTGAGATCATGCCTTCTGAAGCACAACCTGACGAGGAACTCATCATCTCTGCTCAAAATCAACCTGACGACAATGCTCAGCCTGAAGACAACACTCCTGATGAAGACAATGTACATCAAGAGCAAAATATTCGTCCAGCTCATCCTCGTGTTGCCAATGAAGTACAAGTTGAAAAGATAATTGATAGCATAAATGCTCCTGGTCCACTGACTCGCTCAAGAGCAACACAACTTGCAAATTTCTGTGGGCACTTTGCTTTTGTCTCAATATCTGAACCCAAGAAAGTTGCTGAAGCTTTTATGGAGCCTGAATGGATTCAAGCAATGCAAGAAGAGCTTCAACAGTTTGAGTTGAACAATGTATGGGAACTTGTCAAGCGTCTTGATCCTCGCAAGCACAACATAATAGGCACAAAATGGATCTATCGCAACAAGCAAGATGAGCATGGTCAAGTGGTCAGAAACAAAGCTCGTCTCGTTGCTCAAGGATACACTCAAGTAGAAGGGATTGACTTCGATGAAACATTTGCTCATGTGGCTAGACTTGAAGCTATTCATATACTGCTAGCCTATGCAAATCATCACAACATACTTCTATATCAAATGGATGTAAAGAGTGCCTTTCTCAATGGAAGAATTGAAGAAGAAGTGTATGTTGCACAACCACCTGGCTTTGAAGACCCAAAATGTCCTGATATGGTATACAAGCTCAACAAGGCACTGTATGGCCTCAAACAAGCGCCTCGTGCTTGGTATGACACACTCAAAGACTTCCTGAAGAGCAAAGGCTTCAAACCTGGATCCCTAGACCCCACACTCTTCATGAAGCCATATGATGATGAGCTATTTGTCTGCCAAATCTATGTGGATGACATTATCTTCGGCTGCTCGGACAAGAAATACAGTGATGAGTTTGGTCACATGATGCAAGAGCAATATCAAATGTCCATGATGGGCGAGCTGAAATTCTTCCTTGGTCTTCAAATTCGTCAGCAAAGCAACGACATCTTCATATCTCAAGAAAAGTACCTTAAAGATTGCCTGAAGAAGTTTGGAATGCAAGACTGCAAAGGATACTCGACGCCAATGCCTGCTAAACATCATATGGGTCCCGACGCCTATGGTAAAGAGTTTGATCAACAGGTATACCGCTCCATGATTGGTTCTTTACTTTATTTATGTGCATCTAGGCCAGATATTATGCTTAGTGTTTGCATGTGTGCTCGATATCAAGCGGCACCAAAGGAGTCGCATCACTTAGCTGTGAAGCGAATACTTCGATATTTGGCTTACACCCCAACACTAGGATTATGGTATCCAAAGGGCTTAGAGTTTGATCTACTAGGATTTTCAGATGCTGATTATGCTGGTGATAAAGTTGATCGCAAGTCCACATCAGGCACATGTCACTTTCTAGGACGATCACTTGTCTGTTGGTCTTCAAAGAAGAAGAACTGTGTATCACTCTCCACTTCTGAATCTAATACATTGCTACTGGATCTTGCTGCGCTCAGCTTCTCTGGATGAAGCAAACACTGAAGGACTATGGAGTCCATCTAAAGCATGTGCCACTCTACTGTGATAATGAAAGCGCTATCAAGATTGCCAACAACCCAGTTCAGCACTCGAAGACAAAGCACATTGAAATTCGTCATCACTTTCTCAGAGATCATGTTATGAAGGAAGATATTGATATCATACACGTCAACACTGAAGAGCAACTGGCAGATATCTTCACAAAGCCCTTGGATGAGAAAAGGTTTTGCAAGTTGCGGTGTGAGCTAAATATCTTAGAATCCTCAAATGTCCTATAATCAGGCACACATCCTAACACTTATGCATATTGATGACTTAGATGTGCAACACACAAAGTAACGTATATCTTCAATCAATGAAGACTTACATTCTAAGTGTGAATACAATAACATGGAATTTGACTTCGGAGCGCCACGATAATTGTGCGTCGTGTCTGGGTCTAATACTTCCTATACGGTGGGTAACACCACCACCAAATTCTTGTTTGAAGTGTTTCTCGTGGCGTTACATTTGCAAAGTCTTCGCACTTGGTTTATCTTCATATAGGACATATATATATATAGAGTTGTGTTCTGTCCTCAACAGCATTCACTTATAGCTATGTCTTCGTATTTGAATATTTTGGACTAAGTGAATGTGATCGGACCCTAACCTCTCTATGCTTCCTTTTCTCACACTCTGTCTGTCCAAATCATATGCATTCTGTTGAAACTGTCGAATATCTTCTCTGCGTCCTTGTCAGCAGAAGATACGGAGACAAACTTTAAATCTAATTTCAATGCTCCATCCTTTATGCCCGAAACCCGTAGAAGCCGGAACGACCACTCCGACAGTCGTGGTGAACGTGGGATCGTGGGGCAACTCCCAATGCATTACATGACCGCCACGTGTCACTCGTACGTGAACCGTCAGGGGCACCTGAGTAATTACGCTGTGATGTCTCCCATGCCTATAAATGCACGTCCTATCACGGTCAAAAGTTTCTTCCACCACCTCTCCACCTCGACCAACCCTAGCGCCTCCGCTAGCTTTCGACGACGCCGACGACGAAGCGTTTCGCTGCCGCAACCTTGTCGACGCCGTCCTCACGCCGGTCGTGGACATCTTCTACTCCGCCATCGCCGTAGCTGTCCTCCGTCGCCAAGTTAGGGCACGGAAGACCGAACTACTGGGCATACAACTCCTCTCCATCTAAGCAGTTCATCGTGTGGTAAATAAAACTTGCTTTTTACCATCTTCTAGATCCATAAAGATTCATCTATTTTACCACAAGAAGTTTCTGCCTACTTAGATATATAGATCTATCCTGTCTGCATCTCATATCTTGCCTAGTACATTCACATATGCTTCGACCATAGTTAGATTCCTCACTTGTACCTATTCATGGATTCGTACAAATCTGGAACCAACTCTCATGAGTGAATGTCTTCGCGCTATGAGGTCAAAGTCTTCAAAACTGTTTTGATCTTCAAAACTTCTGAGAATGCATATGACCTCTTCCCCTTCCCTCGCATCTCTAATGCTGTCACAGGTACATGTCCGTGGGAGAATCCCTTGGTTCTCATAGTCTGCATTCGTTTGCAGAATTTTTGCAGCGTCACATTCACTCCCCTGAAGACAGTTCCTGTCTGACCAGCAGCCCGAAGCATTTGCCTATTTTGGAGCCATTCAGTTTGAAGCCCTTCAGGTTGAAGCAAATGGCAATTGACAAGACAGTTAGAAAGGGTGGCAGACAGCGCCGTGGCAACACCTCCATTGATTTGCCTCATGATCTCAGTGAGATATACAAGACTGATCCAGAGGAGGATTATAATCAGAGGAAGACACGAATCCAATGGATTCAAAGATACTTGGTTGAAGAGTGGTTTAAGTACAGATTTGTGACCCAAGAGTATGCTGAGAAGAATGCCATCAAGCATCCATGGGGAGATATCACTTATAAAAATCTTCCCCCCCAAGACTCGTGCTCAAGCCATTGCTCAAGGATTCTATCCTTGCATGGTCAGAGGACCTCAGCCTGCTAATGCTGATCCAAGCTCTCTGCTCTGGTGTCGCGACGACAATTTATTCAAGCGAAATCTTCAGTACGCCAAGAACTCGGCCAAAGAGAACAAGAAGCATTGGGGATTAGACTTCAATCCTGGCCCCTCTACGCCCCGCGCTGATGGCACGCGCGAAGCTGAACCAAATCTGGTTGGGCCCTTCTACAACTTATAAGGCCTCATTAGTCACATAAGGGTTCAAGGGGCGGATGTGGATCAGCCTAAAGCAGATGCTGATTCTAAAGAAGCACCTACAATGCCTAAGCCCAAGAAGAAGAAAACAAAGGCTTCGAAGACCACTCCTCCAATTGCTTATAGAGTGAAGCCTTTGGCCACTGCTCCACCTACACCAAGTGTGCAATCTGAGGAACACTCTCGTATCTCCAAGAGCAGACAGCTGAAGAGGAAGCCATCACGCAACCCCAGTTCAGCACTCACTCCTGATGCTGTTATGAAGACTGCCAATGATGCCCTTGATCTCTCAAGTGATGAAGATCTTGGTGATGATGCTCTGGAGCCATTGATCAAGAGCAAGCAAGATGCTGAAATCTTCAATGACTTGCCACTCTTTGACGTTGAAGTGCTCAATAACTTCATTGATGAATGGTTTGACACACCCAACCTGAGCTTCGACGATCTTCAACTTCCAGTTGGCCTCAGCGTCTCCTTCCATGGCGCCATTGCTTCTGAGCTGGCTCTGGCTCAGAGAATTGTTGAGCTGAAGCAAAAGATAGATTATGAAAAGGCTCAGTTCAAGAAGCATGTGGACAACCTCAGCGTGCAAGAAATTCAAAACTTCAAGGTTATGATGCATGAGCTCAAGGAAGCCTTTCGCCAGAGGCGTGATGAAGCCAAAGGTTCTCGTGAGCGAATCAAGGACTTGGCTGCCAAATGCGTTCAAGCATTCAATGAAGCTGAAAAGCGCAAGAAACTTGGGCGTCCTGGTATTGACCCAAGGATGGCTGCCAAGAAGAAGAAGAAGCAACCTGTGCCCGAAGTTGAAGAATCAGGGCAGGAAATGCCTCGCGTAGTCTTCCCTACTAGCATGACTGGCACGAAGCCTAAGGCTACCCCAACCGCTTCAAAGCTCAAGAAGACTAAGGTGGCTGAAGCTGAAGCTCGCAAGCACAAGCAAACTACTGATGAAGCTCCACCCACCAAGAAGCGCAAAACCAAGAAGGATAAGGTTGCTTCCACAGAGCCTATCTTTGTCGAGTCAATCTCAGTTGTCCACCCTGCATCTGCCCAGAGAGAACGTCGACTGACTGTTCATGAGCCTGCTCCCACAGAGGCTGAAGACATACCAGCTGCTGACCCCGCCACAGCTGAAGACATTGGTCCTCATGACAATGTTGAAGATGATGAAGTCCTTCCTCAGATCGAATACAACATTGAATCCTTGCCTGTTCTTACGAACATCGAACGCATTAGCATTGGTCGTCCATTGACGCCAATTGCACAGGATGACTCGTGGGCTGATCACCCACAGGATACACCAGCCACACCTCAGCCAACTCATGACCCTAGTACGGTGCTTGAAGATGAGGACTTTGAGGCCCAACAACCTCCATCTTCTCAGGTGTCGCCAACTTTTCACAGGCTTCGCAAAGGACCAAGGCCTCAAGTCGTCGCCCCAAGTGTTCAAGAAGGAGTAGAGCAACCATCTGCACCTGATGCTGCTCCTACTGTGAACCCCTCAGAATCTGAAGCCAAAACGGCTGAAGATATTCCGGCTGCATCAGCCGAAGAAGAACCACCCTAAGGAGAAGAACAACCCCAAATTGAAGAAAAACGTACTGCCACACCCCTGTTCCCGAGGAGAACGTGTCCGACCCTCCACCTCCTAAAGTGGAGGCTACAAATTCAGAGGCTGCCACCACCAACACTGAAGCCAATGACGTGGTCATGGCTGACGCTAATGTGGCGCCTGAAGACACTATGGCGCCTGAAGTGACTGCGCCTGAAGTGACTGCTCCTGAAGCCAGTGTTGTGCCTGAAGCCAGTGCTACGCCTGACGCCAATGCTGCACCTAAAGTAAATCTGCAGCTTGAAGATAATGCCTCTGCTCCTGTTCCGCCTCCACGGCCCCATACCATTGAGCAAGCATACAACAAGGATGATCAGCTTGTTACTGTCCGGTGGCCCATTCTGATTCCGCCACCTACCACTGAACCACGTGCTGCTAGTCCTCAGTTTGATCATCATGTTGAGCACAGGCCCCAAGTTCAGAAGCCTAAGCCAAGACTGCCAAGGTTTCCAGGTATTGCAACCTCTTCAGGGTCATTCAATGCCAATAGCTTCACTACGCACAACACTTTCTTTGACAGCGCCAAGAACCCATATTCCAAGCCAAGAATATCATCAGATAGGTTCTGGAGCCATCAGCAGCGTAGCTACTACTCAAGAGTACTCTATGATCAAGGGCGCATTTTCCCTCATATGCGTCTTGACACTGAAGCTATTGCTGGTCTGCCTTGCCTGGAGGAAGCTCTTGACTGCTTTCATGATGCTGGCCTGCTCAATTTTTTGACTGATAAAGAACATTGGAATGAAGAACTTCTTCTGCAATTCTATGCAACCCTCCACATTCGAGGCTACAGCAGGGATCCGAAGACATGGGTCCTTGAGTGGATGACAGGCAATGTGCATCATGAAGCTAAAGCCTTCGATCTCATTGAGCATTTTGGCCTGCCCACTCTAAGAGATCTGTATGAACCTGGCTGTCAATTGCACACTGAAGCCTTGGAGAGCTTCTTTCAGAAGCGCCAGTCCAACATGAGCCAAATTCTAAGCATGATGAAGCCTCTGCCAAATGATGCTGAATATCCTAAGGAATTCTTGTTGAAGACCTAGAGTACCTGCCGCGCACCATCTATCACATCATCAGGTGTACTCTATGGCCCATCAAAGGACATTCTTCATCAGCCAAGCTTGAAGGCACTATGAAGACTTTGGTCTTCTATATCCTTCAATGGCACCAGCTTCAATGCTCAAGATTTCTTCATTAGGCAAATGGCTATGTCTGGAGCTGATCTATTTGGTCTCAAATTCTATGCCCCTTGGATTATGCGCCTCATCAAGCTGCATTCAGTTGTCACTTATCAACCCTCTGCTCGCAATCATCAAATCTTTTTGCCTGAGGTTGATATGTCAAATGAAGCTATCTACCAAGAGCCTGCCAAAGAGCCAGTTAGTCTTCACAACGCTGATCACCGGAGGTTCACTCAGCAGATTGAAGGAGTTCCAGCAGTCTCACGCGTTTATCCTCTGGCTGGCCGTACTCGTCTACCTCGACACGCTAAAACCGAAGCCACTGAAAGCACCATTGCTCAAAGGCCTCAGAAGCGATCTCGTGTCCTGAATAACCGAGAGCTTTTGGTAGCCCTTCATTAGAAACAGGACAAGCATCACCTCTGGTTAAAGCGTCAGATGCAAAGCCTCTTGGTGGATGTCAATCGCATTCGCAATCTTGCCACCAAGAATGCCTTTGTTGCTCATGAAACATGTCGGAGGTCTTGGAAGAGTTTGACCTTGCTGAGTGCTAAAGCGGATCTTCAAGACGATGGCTTCACTGAGAGATTCAAGTTTGACAACACTCCTCCGAGGACTGCTGTTATGCGTCGAACTCCATCTCTTGAAGATTCTGAATACTCCTCCTCCGCTGGAACAATTGACGCCAGGGTGATCGATGATCAAGATGATGCTACTTCACCGCCTCCTACTTCAGCGTGCATCGACACTGCATCAACCACTTCTGCACCGCCAAACAACAACACCGACCCTGCATCCTCTTCTTCTCCAACTGGGAACGAGTAGAGGCTCTATGTCTTCAAACCTTTTTGGTCCTTACTGACAAAAGGGGGAGAAGCATATGAGTTGATAGTCTTCAAGCGGGTCAATATGGGCGGGTGCTTTATAATTTGCCTAGTGTTTACAACTCTCGTTTTGCTACATTTGGTTCTTTGAGTTGTAACACTTAAACTGATGGTCGTCTGCTACATTTTTATGCTACTCTGTAATGCGATGATAAATCCCGCATCTGCTACCTTATATGCAGTACTTAGTCATTATTACAGACGTCCATTTTTCATTATGCATGTCATTATCTTCGACATATCAATTGTGCATGATGAATTGTCTTCATAAGTTGAAGAGGATCTCCACAAGTACAACCTGCAATGTGCATTTGCATTCAAAGGCAAATCAACTATATGCACATCTTCAGGGGGAGCCTTTTGCTACTTACGAAGACAATACCTTTATCCTTTACAATTCCACATATCTGTATCCCCGTTGAAAACTTCAACCAGTTTTTCATCAATCACCAAAAAGGGGAGATTGTAAGTGAATCTAGTGCCACCCCTAGTTGGTTTTGGAGTATTGACGACAAACCTGGTTGAGGGACTAATGTGTTTGTGAGAATTGCAGGATAACACAGGTAGTAGTCCCTCATTGATTTGGTTAACCTACCGGAGATGACCCCTAAAAATGTATGAAGACATTGATATCAGTGGTGGTATATGAAGATAATCATATTGAAGACTATGACATAAGAAGACTTTGTGTGAAGACTATGGAGAGCAAAGACGTAGAAGTTTCGTTGTTTCCTTTTCTTCTTTGTTGAGTCATAGGAACCATCGTACTATTAAGTGGGGTCCAAGTGAACTAAGTCAGAGTGACTGAAGTGATGCTCAACCAAATCCTATGTCTTCAAGTGAAGACTATGAGAGCAAATCTTATCCAGAGTTGGACGAGTCAGCTTTACTTGTAGCTAAAGTAAAGTTGCCCTGTGTGTTTGAAATCTGACCGTTGGAACACGTGTCAGTTCCTTAGCGACCCAGGGTCACTTCGAAAAAATCAGGTCGGGTTGCCCAGTGGCTATAAATAGCCCACCGCCTACACCATAAATTGGTGGATGCTCAGAGTTATTGCACGGCTTTTGTCGTTTGAGAGCAACCCACCTCCGAAGCATTTGAGAGAGAAATCCTTGCGAGGACAAAGCCCAAACACCTAGAGCCAAAGAGTGTTAGGCATCACTGAAGTCTTTCTGTCTGTGTGACCTGAAGAGTTATTACACTTGAGGACTGTGTTTCCTCCAGCCGGTTAGGCGTCGCATTCTGAGCATCCAAGAGTCATTGTGGATTGACGGTGAACGAAGTCTGTGAAGGTTTGGAAGTCTACCTTGAAGACTTACCAGAGTGATTGGGCAAGGACTAGGTGTCCTTAGCTCAAGGGGAACAAGGTGAAGACGCGGTCTTCTGAGTTAAATATCAGCCTCCCTAACCAGACGTACAGTTGTCACAGCAACTGGAACTGGTCTAACAAATCACTGTCTTCCCCGAGCTACTGGTTCTATCCTTTCCTTCCTTTTACTTACTGACATACGTTGTGAAGTCATTGCATGCTTGTCTTATCTGATTGACTCCACTGAGTATCTACTAGGTGTGATTGGCTTCATTCCTTCTTCCATTATGATCCCTACTGCCTAGCTGCTATTAGTCTTCGTGCTTTCACTTCATTGAATACATGACTATAGCTTATCTAGTGTAGTCCACTTTCCGCTGCATACAAATAGGATTGAGTTTATCGTTTGTCTTCGAAACTACCATGTTTTTAAGCATTTCATAAAAATCGCCTATTCACCCCCCTCTAGTCGATATACTGCACTTTCAAAGATGCTGATATTATAAATAGCGCAAAAGTTATATACATCGGATTCATAAGCATAATATTTACATCCGGATACAATCACTCAAAGACAACATCCTTCAAACACTGGCCTTCTATGAGGCGGGCGCCGTCGATGACATCCTCGAAGTACTTCTCCGGCTTGCGGTGCTTCTTTCCTGCGGGTGGGCCAGCAGTAGCTATATGCACTGCATTCATCTTCGCCCATTGCACTTTGACACGAGCGAAGGCCATCCGAGCACCTTCCATGCAGGCCGAACGCGTTAGTGCGTGTCAGGACCGGATTTTTGGGATGAATCTCCCAGAAAATGGCCCTTGTGCTCACCAGCCCCAGGATTACTGTTACCTGATGAGGCACCAACTTGATACAGAAATTCCAAGCAAAATACAAAATATGTAGTAAAAGACCATTCTGGCATGTGAGTACAACACAAGGTTTCTGGTGGCTGATGGCGGAAGCGGTTTGTGTTTCATCGGTGACTCCATTTCCCACAGGAACAACTGACAAGGATAACTCCTATCTTTGCGAGGCTGCTATCACCATTATGTGGGTTCCGGGGCGGTCATCGCAACGCTCCTCTCCATGCAAGAAATCTGGCCAAGACAATAGCCAGGGACAAGCCAGTGAGTAATTTGAATGTACTCGCAAACATTATGAACACATGCATACCATAACAAATGATAATCATGCTCTGAATTATTCTATGATCACATCGCCAGTCACGAAATAACAATCCATGATGCAAGCAGGTTGTTCATATAAAACATGAATATGCAATCAGAGAGTGAAAATAAAATAAAGCATGCCTCAGTCGGGCGTCTGAGCGACGTCACATAAAAGGCTTATAAAGAAAATAATAACAAACATGCCACAGTCGGGCGTTCGAGCGACACCACATAAAGGGCTTATAAAGGAAGTAATTAATAAACATGCCTCAACATGCCACAGTCGGGCGTCTGAAGGACACCACATACGGGGCTTATAGAGGAAGTAATTAATAAACATGCCTCAGTCGGGCGTCTGAGCGACACCACTTAAAGGGCTTATAAAGAAAAGTCACAGTGAATATCCAGGAGGTGGAACCGTCCCAGGGATACTCAATAGTTCAAGTAATATACATGGTTAGTCCAAAATAGTAATAATCATAATCATCTTATGTCACAAGTCATGATCAAAGTTCTGGTTTAGTAGTTTTCCTCCGAAGACCGACACTTGACCCATCCCAGACTGTGGTCCTTACCCATGGACATGGCTATTCGAATAGATATAATCTCTGCAGAGGGTGTACTCTTTACCCACGAGTAACGGACTCCTTTAGTCCATCGGGACTAATTCCGTCTACGGTCTTTTAATTGAAAACACACCTGACCGCACACACCAGCCTAACTTACCGGTGTCTGGATTCACCCACGACACCCATTAAGCAAAACTCTAAGTGGGAAGGCTACAACCTCGACTAGCATGGGATCACAAAACTTATAACGCGCCCAAACTAGGGGAGCTACCCCTTCGGCTCCAACCAAAAACACCCATGCCCCGGACCAGGTGGCATGCCTACCGGATGCAGCCGGTATCTTCCACCATGGCCTCTCTGTACGGTGTGTGCTAGAAAGTGGTTGACAACTTACTAAACCGTACCCTACCCTTGGCACGGACACATGGTAGTACGAAACAAGTATGGGAGTTACCGGAACAAGACTCGATCTACGGCCGACTCAGGAGGTTTAAGTATTCCCTGCATGAACAACATATAAAATGTATTTCAACCAACAGACAGAATCACCATCCATCATACCTCACCATGCCATACCGGACACAACCATCTTGACAAGGAACTAGGGGCAAGCTCGTGTCTACACAAGACAGAGGCTTTCCCCGATTCCTTCTGGTAGGCATGAAAGGCATACGAGGGTGATCACTATCACAAGCATATCCATTTCTAGCAGCAAGGAATCTTCATTATGCACTCATGCGTATGAGCATATCATCACATAAAATAACGAATGCTCCATGTCAAGGTGGTGTTGCAATCGTATCAAACAACACACACAAATATTATGCCAGGGTTCAGAATGCTTGCCTTCGAGAGTATGCAAGTGGGGTGCACCTTTTGAAAGCTGCCTTCTTCTTCAAAATCCTATTTTACGCAAGTTTGAATTAACACATAGTTCCAAAACAGTACAAAAAAGTTGTTTGGAAAATTTTCAAATAAATATGAAAATAAACTAGATGAAATTTGAGAAACAACAGAAAAAAGAATCAAATCAATTGGACTTATATTTTAAAAGTTATAGCCAGTCAAAGTTTAGTCAAATCTGTTTTTAATAAAAATCAGAAAAAGAAAACGTTTCGACAGCACTTACGTTTTCCTCTGACGAAGACGTATTTGGAGGAATGCGCTTCCACTTAAAATGCGTGTCGGCGGGGCTGGGTCACTGATAGTGGGTCCCTTGGGCCCACTGGTCAGGTTTGACCAGTCGCCCGCGCCTTCGTCCTCCTTTGTCCGAGCGCAGGCGGGTCTCCGGCGATCGCCGTCGACGAACGACGGCTCCCCATGGGACTCTGAGGGCGGGGGTGGATCCGCTGGTCCAGGGCGGTCCTCTCAATGGTCGACAGGCTGGCGGGGACGAAGGGAGTCGCCGACGGCGAGCTCCGCAGCGGACGACGGCTTGGGAAGAAATGGGGGCTCGAGCTACGGTGGCTCCTAGTCGAAGCTGAGGGGTTGGGTGACTCTGCACGGTCAAGGGGAAGAGGATGGGGGCAATGGAAGGGGCTAGGGGCCTCGGTCTTGGCCGGATTTTACCGGAGCGCGGCGGCGTCCGAACTTGCTGGGGATGGGGAAGATGACGGCCTCTGGTCAAACTGGGAAGAAGGGGGCTTCCTACCACTTGAGCATGGCTGCTGATGAGCTTAAGCATGACTGGGAGCACTATTTATAGCCCGGGGAGGTCGGTTCCCGCGGCTGTGGATAAGAACGTCGGCGAACCACCGTTCTGTAGCCAGGGGCGTGTGGCAATGGCTGGTGGGGTCTGGCAGGGCGAGTGGATGAGCTCGAGCTGTTCCAGGGGCAGCTGGCGCGCGGCTGTGGCTCGAGCGGCGCCGTCCATGGCAGGCGCCTGCTGTGGACGCTGGCATGCCGCCAAGGGGCTGTGATGGCGGCGTTGTAGGGCGCTAGGATGGCTCTGCGATGAGGGAGGAGTCGGGGCGTGCTGGCTGTGAGTGGGGAGGGGCCAGAACGGGCGCGGGGGAGGCGTCAGTGGGACGCGGCGACTCAGTGCGCGCGCGTGCAAAATGTGCGCTCTGGGCGCGCCCAGAGCACGCATGCCTGGTGCTCGACAAATTGCCCATGCCTGCCAGGAGGCTTGGATAAGGCTGGGGATTAACAGGTCTAGGTTAGAGGTGGCTAGGAGACTAGTGGACATGCTGGTTAGGCAAAGCAAGCAGGTCCAAAGTGCAAACTAAAAACTATGCCAAATCTGGCCATGCACACAAGGTGTTTGTCAGAATGCCATGGGCTTCTAGGCATCTCTTGGGGTGGCCAAAAAACTCCAGATCATAGTCTCTTTAGATGATAAAGAGGGTGGCGAGGTTAGTTTGGCAAAACCATAAACTTGTTAGTGCAAGGATTTGAGAAAACCAAATATGGACAGAAAATAAAAGCTGTTATTGCATGGACCAATAATATTCCAATGGGTCTAAGCTCCTGGATTTAAGGGTTTGGTAGGGGGGACTATAAGCAGGAGAAAGATCATGGGCACTAGAGCAAAACAAAATAGGGTTGTAGTGCAAAAGTGCAAACTGGACCAGATTTGAAAACTTGAGGTAGGGCTCAAAATATCCAAATGACTGAAAGATATTTTTGCATAAAAGTGATGTGGGGACATCACATGACATCCCCCAATTTTGGTGGAATTTTTAAATAAATATATCAAAGGGTTATAGTGCACAAGAGGCTCCAAAACTTATGAAAAAAATCATTTTAAAGACATAGAGCTCAGGGAAATAATTATAGAAATAAATCCACTGATAGAAGAAATGTTTTCTTGAGATGGTATACAAGTCCAACAATATTTTTGAAAGGTTTCCTTTTTGGAGGGAAAACTCCACATTTCAAAAGGAAAGAGTGGTTCTGAAAAAGAAAATCCAGAAAACAAAAATTTAAATCTACGATGGCAAAGTTTTAATAAATCATGGTTAAATTTTTGGGGTGTTACAGTGTGTCAACCCATGGACTCGCCTCAATCTGCCGCTTCACTAATCCGAAGTAACTACTTGGGATTGGATCAGCGGGCCATAGCCGGACTATCAAGTCCTTCATGGACGAACCCGCCATGTTGTGCAGCTCGACCAGCTGCTTCATCTGGTCGTTGAGGGGCACTGGATGTTGTGGCGCATAGAACTGCGACCAGAACTATTTCTCCGTGTCGTTCCCCTCCTGGGCTTGGAAGTACCGAGCGGCATTTGCGCTCCTCCTCGGAAGATCAGCAAACATGCCTGGAGAACTCCACAATCGTGTCAGCCCAATATACTTTCGCCCTTCGAAGATGCTCTGTAAGAGAAATATCTTACTAGATGCTATCTGTCGCGCCTGCTTGATTTCCTCACAGGCGCTGCGCGCCTCGCCTCGCGCGTCCTAGGCAGACTTTACTGCCACAGACAGCTCGGACGCTTGTTCCAAAGTCTTCTTCTCCAGCGCTTCACACTTCCGGATGGCGTCGTTAAGTTCAATCTCGACTTCGGACACCCGAGATTTGTGCTTCTCGCACTCGGCCTTTTCGGCCTCCAATTCGGTAGCCGCTTGGTCAGTGGCCGCCTTGTTTGCCTCGGCCTCCTTCTTGGCCCTGGCAACCTCACCCTTGAGGGCCTCGAGCTCAGTGGCGCCAACTGTGTAATACAGAATACAACATTAGAGTTTATAAACATACTCAATCAATTAAGTCTTATTGACTTTTCAAAAATCCGCATACCTTGCATTTCATCCAAACGACGGTTGACGCGGCCGAGGTCCGCGTTGGCCAAAAGGAGCTTCCGATTTAGCTCGGCAACCTCTGCGTCTCGCGCAGTTGCCGTAACTAGGGAAACATGCACAACATTTTAGCTCTGTAAGTATGCTATTATATGGATACTTCATCCGATTCTTTTCAGAATCACACAAAGCATTAGGGGCTTCTGGTTATGTATGTGCATTAAAAATAATAAATTCTATGAAAGCATTACATTGCTTACCTCAAAGCCTGTTAACAGGCTGTTGAAGGCTTCATTCAGTCCGCCCTTGACGGACTGAATTTTCCTCATCACCGCACCCATCATGGTGCGGTGCTCATCCAAGATGGAAGCACTTTGCAGTGCCCCCATCATAGAGTCCGGCGCCTCCGGATTGACTCTGGGCGCCATTGTATCCTCCTTCGCTCGAGGAGTCGGGTCTTCGGACCCCGGAGCCGCACTAGGCTCCGGGATAGTATTCGGTGGGGCCCTGAATTGATTGGGCGCCACGTCTTCGGTCTCCATGGGGATCGTCTCCCCATGGTCAGCAGCCGCCGAGGTATTATCCCCGGCCGCCTTGTCGCCTGCCCCGCCCTCTCCTCCTAGAGCGGAGGGCACCCATTGGGAGGACACTTCGGCGTCCCCGCCGATCACGGGCGATGGAGCCCGGACTGGCGGGTCACTCTCTGTCTCTCCTGGCGCAAGAGAGTTCCCCTCCGATGAGATAGCATCAGGGTGTCCACCGGGACGGCTGTCATGCACACCAGGAAATAAATCAACATGTTTGTTGAAGTATTTCCAATCAGCCCACTTCATGTCACAAACAATGGGCTTCTTGTCCAACAATATTGTCTCATAGAAATCCTAATGTTCCTTCGTGTGAAACCTATAGTCCACATCAGTTTTTCTCCTGGTAGCATATGGATCAGTCTGTCTCCAAAGTCTCAGACTTGCATCCTTCCTCAGCTTCATGTTTTCAGCAACAAGATGGGCATCATTATGATCTAGAATTTTTGTCTTAAGTTTTCTGAGCATCATGGACTCATCATCATCTGAGGATTCTTGATCTTGATCTTCCTCTTCCTCGGGAACATCTGTCACTGGGCCTTGTTCTTCTCAGCTGCTAGAATGTCTCTAGTGGACCTCTTGGGTGCAGAAGCTTTGGGCTTAGATGGAGCAGCCCTGGCTTTGATGGCATCCCCCATCAGTTTCTGAGTCTTTGCAGCAGGTGCAATAGGCTCATCAGCATCATCATCATCTCTCATGGATGGCTTGCCAACCACTCCGGCTGTATTCTTGCTAGCTCTTTTCTTAGATCCCGTTGGCTCATCATCTCTTGTTTCAAGAGTAAACACCATAGTGTCTTGAGTGGATTGTATTGCTTTTGACATACGCACTCTCTTGGCAGGGGCTTTCTTTTGCAACCCAGGCTTGGTTGCAGTTGCAGTGCCATATTCCTTGTTGACAACCTTCTTCTTTGAAGTGACCTCTTTAGCCACAAAATCTTCATCCTCACTATCAGAAGTTTTCTTCTTCCTTGTCTTGGTAGCAGCCTTTGGGAGATTGCTTGGAGTTCTTCTGTTGTTCTCATAGTAGCTGCTATTGGAGGGACTAGAGCCCTCACTCAGATGTGCCTGCTCCTCTGACCTGTTCTGACTGTCACTGCCCTCAGACATATATGAAACTGCAAGGAGACCATGTGAATAGATGTAGTTGAGGTAGAGTGGATAAGCATCACAAAGTGCAGAGATTTTGCAAAACAATTGAGTCAAAAGTTTAGTTTTAGGTTTCTACAGAAAGCATTTCGAAGCTACCGATTTGTTAAACTCAGTGAGACCGAAGCAACTTTGAGAGTCTAAACTGGTGAAATCGGTCAAACTGAGATACAGTTCGGTGACTGATGACCCACAAGTGTATGGGATCTATCGTAGTCCTTTCGATAAGTAAGAGTGTCAAACCCAACGAGGAGCAGAAGGAAATGACAGGCAGTTTTCAGTAAGGTATTTTCTGCAAGCACTGAAATTATCGGTAACAGATAGTTTTGTGATAAGGTAATTGGTAACAAGTGACAAATAGTAAAAGTAAATAAGGTGCAGCAAGATGGCCCAATCCTTTTTGTAGCAAAGGACAAGCCTGGACAAACTCTTATATGAAGGAAAGCACTCTCGAGGAAACATGGGAATTATTGTCAAGCTAGTTTTCATCACGTTCATATGATCCGCGTTCGTTACTTTGATAATTTGGTATGTGGGTGGACCAGTGCTTGGGTGCTGCCCTTACTTGGACAAGCATCCCACTTATGATTAACCTCTTTTGCAAGCATATGCAACTACAAAAGAAGTATTATGCTAAACCTAACCATAGCATGAAACATATGGATCCAAATCAGCCCCTTACGAAGCAACACATAAACAAGGGTTTAGGCTTCTGTCACTCTAGCAACCCATCATCTACTTATTACTTCACAATGCCTTACTCTAGGACCAAATAATGGTTAAGTGTCATGTAGTCAACGTTCACATGACACCACTAGAGGAAAGACAACATACATCTCATCGAAATATCGAATGAATACCAAATTCACATGACTACTTATAGCAAGACTTCTCCCATGTCCTCAAGAACAAACGTAACTACTCACAAAGCATATTCATGTTCATAATCAGAGGGGTATTAATATGCATAATGGATCTGAACATATGATCTTCCACCAAGTAAACCAACTAGCATCAACTACAAGGAGTAATCAACACTACTAGCAACCTACAGGTACCAATCTGAGGTTTTGATACAAAGATTGGATACAAGAGATGAACTAGGGTTTGAGAGGAGATGGTGCTGGTGAAGATGTTGATGAAGATAACCCTCCCCAAGATGGGAGAGTTGTTGGTGATGACAGCGGTGACGATTTCCCCCTCCTGGAGGGAAGTATCCCCGGCAGAACAGCTCCGTCGGAGCCCTAGATTGGTTCCGCCAAGGTTCCGCCTCGAGATGGCGGCGTTTTGTTCCGAAAGCCTCCTTATGATTTTTTTTCCAGGTAAAAAACACCTTATATAGGAGAAGATGGGCATCGAGGAGTCACCAGGTGGCCCACGAGGCAGGGGGCGTGCCCAGGGGGGCGCGCCCCCACCCTCGTGGATAGTGGGTGCCCCCCCTCTCATATCTCTTTCGCCAGATATTTTTTATATTTTCTGAAACGGTGTTTCGTGGAGTTTCAGGGATTTTTGAGTTATGCAGAATAGGTCTCCAATGTTTGCTCCTTTTCCAGCCCAGAATTCCAGCTGCCGGCATTCTCCCTCTTTTTGTAAACCTTGTAATATATGATAGAAAAGGCATAAGTATTGTGACATAACGAGAGTTGTATAGCAAAACATAATCACCTACATTAAACTCATGTTTTTGTGTCCTTTTGTCATACCATCTTTTAACTTTTTCTTTAAACATCTTGGCATTCTCATAGGCTTGGGTTCTCCATTCATCAAGCGAGCTAATGTCAAATAACCTCTTCTCACCGGCAAGTTTGAAATCTTAATTGAGCTCTTTAATAGCCCAATACACCTTATGCTCTAGTTCGAGAGGTAAGCGACATGCTTTTCCATAAACCATTTTATACGGAGACATACCCATAGGATTTTTGTACGTAGTTCTATAGGCACATAATGCATCATCAAGTTTATTGGACCAACTCTTTCTACACCTATTAACAGTCTTTTACAAAATTAATTTCAGCTCTCTGTTACTTAGTTCTACTTGACCGCTAGACTGTGGGTGGTATGGGCATGCAATTCTATGATTAACATCATACTTAGCAAGCATTTTACGGAAAGCACCATGAATAAAGTGTGAACCACCATCAGTCATTAAGTATCTAGGGACTCCAAACCTCGAAAAAATAACTTCTTTAAGCATCTTAATAGTGGTGTTGTGATCATCACTACTAATTGGAATAGCTTCTACCCACTTAGTAACGTAATCAACAACAACTAAAATGTGTGTATACCCATTAGAGGAAGGAAACGGTCCCATATAATCAAAGCCCCAAACATAAAATGGTTCAATAACAAGCGAATAATTCATAGGCATTTCTTGACGTCTACTAATATTACCAATTCTTTGACATTCATCACAAGACAAGACAAACATACGGGCATCCTTGAAGAGAGTGGGCCAATAAAAAACAGATTGTAGTACCTTATGTGCAGTTCTATCTCCAGCATGGTGTCCCCCATAAGCTTCGGAGTGACACTTGCGTAGCATCTGTTGCTGTTCATGCTCACATACACAATGTCTAATAATAACATCTAGTCCTTCTTTATAAAGGTGTGGGTCATCCCAGAAGTAATGGCTTAAATCATAGAAGAACTTTTTCTTTTGTTGGTATGTGAAACTAGGTGGTATAAACTTAGCAACAATGTAATTAGCATAATCAGCATACCATGGAGCAGTATGACAAGCATTTATGACAGCTAATTGTTCATTAGGAAAGCTATCATCAATAGGTAGTGGGCCATCAAGAATATTCTCTAACCTAGACAAGTTGTCTGCAACGGGGTTCTCAGCACCCTTTCTATCGGTAATATGCAAATCAAATTCTTGTAGCAGGAGAACCCATCTAATAAGTCTAGGTTTAGCAACTTTCTTTTCCATAAGGTATTTCATAGCAGCATGATCAGTGTGAATAGTTACTTTAGAATCAACAATATAAGGTCTAAACTTATCACAAGCAAATACGACTGCTAAAAACTCCTTCTCAGTAGTAGCATAATTTCTCTGGGCACTGTCTAGAGTTTTACTAGCATATTGGATAACATTCAATTTCTTATCAACTCTTTGTCCTAGAACAGCACCTACAGCATAATCACTAGCATCACACATAATCTCAAAGGGTAAATTCTAGTCAGGAGGCTGGACAATATGTGCAGAGATCAATGCTTTCTTAAGTATTCCAAATGCTTCTAAACAATCATCATCAAAGACAAAAGGAACATCTTTTTGTAACAGATTAGTCAGAGGCCTAAAGATTTTGGAGAAGTCCTTAATGAACCTCCTATAAAATCCGGCATGGCCAAGGAAACTTCTTATACCTTTGATGTCCTTGGGACACGACATTTTTTCAATAGCATCAACTTTAGCTTTATCGACTTCAATACCTCTTTCAGAAATTTTATGACCCAAGACAATGCCTTAATTAACCATAAAGTGGCACTTTTCCCAATTCAAGACAAGATTAGTTTGTTCACATCTCTGCAAAACTCGATCAAGGTTGCTCAAGCAATCATCAAAAGAAGTTCTGTAAACGGAAAAGTCATCCATGAAAACCCCAACAATATTTTCACAAAAATCAGAGAATATAGCCGTCATGCATCTTTGAAAGGTAGCAGGTGCATTACATAAACCAAAAGACATACATCTATAAGCAAAGGTACCGAAGGGACAAGTAAAAGTTGTCTTTTCTTGATCCCCTTTTGACAAGGGTATTTGAGAGAAACGAGAATAACCATCTAGAAAGCAAAAAATGAGTATGTGTGGATAACCTTTCTAGCATTTGATCAATCAAAGGCAAAGGGTAATGATATTTCTTAGTGGCTTTATTTAATTTGCGGAAATCAATTACCATCCTATAACCTGTCACAATTCTTTGCGGGATCAATTAGTCTTTATCATTAGGAACAACAGTAATACCTCCCTTCTTAGGGACACAATGGATAGGACTTACCCACTGGCTATCAGCAACTGGATAAATTATACCTGCCTCTAGAAGCTTTAATATTTCCTTCCTTACCACTTCTTTCATCTTAGGATTTATCCGTCGTTGATGATCGATAATCGGTTTCGCGTCCTCTTCCAACTTTATCTTGTGTTGGCATAAAGTGGGACTAATGCCCTTAAGATCATCCAGAGTATATCCAATAGCAGCACGGTGCTTCTTCACAGTTTTCAATACTTTCTCTTCTTCCTGCTCTGAAAGGTTAGCACTAATAATAACAGGATATATCTTCTTTTCATCTAGATAAACATACTTAATAGTATCAGGTAAAGGTTTAAGTTCAAACACGTGATCACCCTTGGGTGGAGGAGGATCCCCTAGAATTTCAACAGGCAAGTTGTGTTTCAATAAGGGTCCCTGTTTAAAGAATATTTCATCTATTTCCCTTCTCTCATTCATATACATATCATTTTCATGGTCTAGCAGATATTGTTCTAAGGGATCGTTAGGAGGTACAACAATAGAAGCAAGACCAATAATTTCATCATTACTAGGCAATTCTTTATCATGGGGTTGTCTACGAAATTTAGCAAAGTTAAAATCATGAGACATATCCCCTAATCCAACAATAACAATATCCTTTTCGCAGTCTATCTTAGCAGTAATAGTGTTCAATGCAAGAAGGGTCTACCAAATATAATGAGGCAAAAATCATCTTGTGGGGAACCAAGAACAAGAAAATCAGCAGGGTATTTAACCTTCCCACAGAAGACTTCAACATCTCTAACAATCCCAACTAGTGAAATAGTGTCTCTATTAGCAAGTTTAATAGTAACATCAATACCTTCTAGCTCAGCAGTTGCAATATCGTGCATAATTTTTTCATATAAGGAATGAGGTATTGCACTAGCACTAGCACCCATGTCACATAAGCCATGATAGCAATGATCTCCTATTTTAACAGAAATAATAGGCATGCCCACAACAGGTCTATGTTTATTCCTGGTATCGGGTTTGGCGATTCTAGCAGCTTCCTCATGGAGGTAAATAACATGCCCATCTATATTATCGACCAAGAGATCCTTAACCATAGAAACACTAGGTTCAACTTTAATTTTCTCAGATGGTGTAGTTTGTGGCACCCCGGCTCAAAGCGACCGGTTTACCATGCATTGCCAGCCCAGAGACCATGTATTCTGGCAACACACAACATCTTGGAACAGAAAACAACCGCTTTATTGATGCCAGTGGATCAAAGTTTACATTACAACAGGTAGCGAGGCCAAGCGGCACACACGATGCGGCTGAACAATATGTACATTATTTAGTGAACATAAAGGGCCTCGGTCACAACAACTACGCGGTAGCGGAACAACTTCGTAGCGGAACTCCATAGCACAGGGACACCAACATGGACACGATATAGACTCGGACGGCACTCCCTTTGATGTCTACTACGCACCATTCTTCTTGTAGATGTTGTTGGGCCTCCAAGTGCAGAGGTTTGTAGGATAGTAGCAAATTTCCCTCAAGTGGATGACCTAAGGTTTATCAATCCGTGGGAGGCGTAGGATGAAGATGGTCTCTCTCAAACAACCCTGCAACCAAATAACAAAAAGTCTCTTGTGTCCCCAACACACCCAATACAATGGTAAATTGTATAGGTGCACTAGTTCGGCGAAAAGATGGTGATACAAGTGCAATATGGATGGTAGATATGGGTTCTTGTAGTAAGAAAATATAAAAACAGCAAGGTAGAAAGTGGTAAACGTGAACATAAACGGTGTTGCAATGATAGTAGGCAAGGCCTAGGGTTCATACTTTCACTAGTGCAAGTTCTCTCAACAAGGATAACATAATTGGATCATATTACTAGCCCTCAACATGCAACAAAGAGTCACTCCAAAGTCACTAATAGCGGAGAACAAACGAAGAGATTATGGTAGGGTACGAAACCACCTCAAAGCTATTCTTTCTGATCGATCTATTCAAGAGTCCGTAGTAACGTTCAATCTATCATAGAGTTCGTACTAGAATAACACCTTAAGACACAAATCAACCAAAACCCTAATGTCACCTAGATACTCCATTGTCACCTCAAGTATCCGTGGCCATGATTATACGATATGCATCACACAATCTCAAGAACATCTATTCAACCAGCACATAGAACTTCAAAGAGTGCCCCAAAGTTTCTACCGGAAAGTCAAGACGAAAACCTGTGCCAACCCCTATGCATAGATTCCCAAGGTCACGGAACCCGCAAGTTGATCACCAAATCATACATCAAGTGGATCACATGATATCCCATTGTCACCACAGATAAACACGTGCAAGACATACGTCAAGTGTTCTCAAATCCTTAAAGACTCAATCCGATAAGATAACTTCAAAGGGAAAACTCAGTACATTACAAGAGAGTAGAGGGGGAGAAGAAGATCCAACTAAAATAGCAAAGCTCGCGATACATCAAGATCGTGCCATCTCAAGAACACGAGAGAGAGAGAGAGAGAGAGAGAGATCAAACACATAGCTACTGATACATCCCTCAGCCCCGAGGGTGGACTAGTCCCTCCTCGTCATGGAGAGCGCCGGGATGATGAAGATAGCCACCGGAGAGGGATTCCCCCTCCGGCAGGGTGCCGGAACAGGGTCTAGATTGGTTGTTGGTGGCACCAGAGGCTTTCGGCGGCGGAACTCCCGATCTAGGTTAATTTCCGAAGGTTTTAGTATTTATAGGAATTTTTGGAGTCGGGGCCAAGTAAAGGGAGCTACGGGCCGTCCTCGAGATAGGGGGGCGCACCCCCTTCCCAGGGCGCGCCCTCCACCCTCGAGGGCAGACCGTGGCTCTTCTGGCCCACCTCTTTTGCTTCGGGGGCTTCTTTTGGTACAGAAAAAATCATAAAAAATTGGCTCGTCAATTGGACTCCGTTTGATATTCCTTTTCTGTAAAACCCTAAAACAGGAGAAAAACAGAAACTGGCACTAGGCTCTGGGTCAATAGGTTAGTCCCAAAAATCATATAAACGTGTATAATAAAGCCCATTAAACATCCAAGACTTCATAATAATAGCATGGAACAATAAAAAATTATAGGTATGTTGGAGACGTATTAGCATCCCCAAGCTTAATTCCTGCTCGTCCTTGAGTAGGTAACTGATAAAAACAGAATTTTTGATGTGGAATGCTAACCAATATAGTTTTCAATGTTATTTTCTTAATTGTGGCATGAATGTTCAGATCTGAAAGATTCAAGATAAAAGTCTATATTGACATAAGAAACAATAATACTTCAAGCATACTAACAAAGCAATCATGTCTTCTCAAAATACTATGGCTAAAGAAAGTTATCCCTAGAAAATCATATAGTGTTGGCGATGCTCTCTCGTTATCACACAAAAATATTCATATCATGCACAACCCCTATTTCAGCCAAGCACTTGTTTTCATAATCTATCTTTTCAAACATTTCAACTTTCACGCAATACATGAGCGTGAGCCATGGACATAGCACTATGGGTGGAATAGAGGTGGTTGTGGAGAAGACAAAAAGAGGGAGAGAGTCTCACATCGACTAGGCATATCAACGGGCTATGGAGATTCCCATCAATAGATATCAATGTGAGTGAGTAGGGATTACCATGCAACGGATGCATTAGAGCTAAATATGAATGAAAGCTCAACAAAAGAAACTAGTGGGTGTGCATCCAACTTGCTTGCTCACGAAGACCTAGGGCATTTGAGGAAGCCCATCATTGGAATATACAAGCCAAGTTCTATAACGAAAATTACCACTAGTATATGAAAGTGACTAAACATGAGACTCTCTACAATGAAGAACATGGTGCTACTTTGAAGCACAAGTGTGGAAAAAGATAGTAGCAATTGTCCCTTTTCTTTTTCTTTTTTGGGCCTTTCTTTTTTTCTTTTTTTTCTTTTTTTTGCGGAGGGGCTTTATAGATTTAGCCTTTCCTCCCATGGGACAATGCTCTAATAATGATGATCATCACACTTTCATTACAACTCGATATTACAACTCGAGACTACAACAACAAAGTATGACTCTATATGAATGCCTACGGCGGTGTACCGGTATGGGCAATGAAACAAGAGTGACATATATGAAAGAATATGCATGGTGGCTTTGCCACAAATACGATATCAACTACATGATCATGCAATGGCAATATGACAATATGATGCATGTCATACAAACGGAATGATGGAAAGTTGCATGGCAATATATCTCGGAATGGCTATGGAAATGCCATGATAGGTAGGTATGGTGGCTGTTTTGAGGAACAATATGGTGGCTGTTTTGAGGAGGATATATAGTGGTTTTATGGTACCGGCGAAAGTTGCGCGGTACAAGAGAGGCTAGCAATGGTGGAAGGGTGAGAGTGCGTATAATCCATGGGCTCAACATTAGTCGTAAGAACTCAAATACTTATTGAAAAAATCTATGAGTCATCAAAAAAAGCAATCAACGCATGCTCCTAGGGGGGAGGTTGGTAGGAGTTAACCATCGCGCGCCCCCGACCTCCACACAAAGGTTGGCACTCTACAAATACGTCATGCTTTAACTTAGTCACACAACGGTTCACCATACGTGCATGATACGGGAATCACTAACCTTAACACATGTATTTATCAATTTCATAATAACTCCACTAGCATGACTCTAATATCACTATCCTCATGTCTCAAAAAAATTATCAAGCATCCAACATCTCATCCTATTCAATGCACTTGATGTGATTTTTTTTACTACATTGACATTGGATGTCTATCGTGTGAAGACTAGTTTCTTTAGCCTAAACAGATTACCATGTTGTTTTAATAGACTCTCAAAAGGATATAAGTGAAGCATGAGAGTTCAACAATTTCTACAAAATATAACCACCACCGTGCTCTAAAAGATATAAGTGAAGCACTAGAGCAATAACAAACTACTCCGAAAGATATAAGTGGAGATCAATGAGTAGTTGAATAATTATGTAACTATATGAAGACTCTCTAACATTTAAGAACTTCAGATCTTGGTACTTCATTCAAACAGCAAGCAAAACAAAATAAACTAAATTGACGCTCCAAGCAAAACACATATCATGTTGCGAATAGAAATATAGCTCCAAGTATAGTTACCGATGGATGAAGACGAAAGAGGGGATGCCTTCCCGGGGCATCCCCAAGCTTAGGCTTTTGATTATATTGAATTTACTTGGTGTGCCGTGGGAATCCCCAAGCTTAGGCCTTTGCTACTCCTTGTTCCATAGTCCATCAAAGCAATACTCAAAACTTGAAAACTTCACAACACAAAACTTAGACAAAAATTCTCTTGAGCTCCATTAGTATAAGAAAGAAAACCACTACTCAAAGGTACTGCAATGAATTCATTCTTTGTTTATATTGGTGTTAAACCTACTGTATTACAACTTCTCTATGATTCATACTTCCCAATACTACTCATAGATGCATTGAAATAAGCAAACAACACACGAAAAACAGAATCTGTCAAAAACAGAACAGTCTGTAGTAATCTGCATGGTTCGCCTACTTATGGAACTCCAAAAAATTCAAACTAAATTGGTAAACTTGCGGAATTTGTCTAAAAATCATCTTCAAAAAGAATCAACTAAAAATAACGCTCCAGTAAAATCCGAAGTCTACTTTAGCGAGCACTAACAATTCTGTTTTTCACAGCAAGATCACATAAACTTCACACAAGTCTTCCCAAAGGTTCTACTTGGCACAAACACTAAACAAAACATGAAACCATATCTAAACATAATCTAGATGTAAAATTTATTCCTAAACAGAAGCAAAAACAAAGAAACTAAAATAAAGTTGGGTTGCCTCCCAACAAGCGCTATCGTTTTACGCCCCTAGCTAGGCACGATGATGCTCACATAAAAGATAAGAATTGAAACATAACGGGAGCATCATGAAGCATATTAATAGCACATTTAAGCCTAACCCACTTCCTATGCATAGGAGTTTTGTGATCAAACAACGTATGGGAACGATAATCAACTAGCATAGGAAGGGATAACAAGCATAACTTCAAAACTTTAAGCACATAGAGAGGAAACTTGATATTATTGCAATATGTAGAAGCATATGATCCTCTCTCATAATAATTTTCAGTAGCATCATGAATGAATTCAACAATATAACCAGCACATAAAGCATTCTTTTCATGGTCTACTTGCATAGAAATTTTACTACTCTCCACATAAGCAAAATTCTTCTCATTCATAGTAGTGGGAGGAGCAAATTCAACAAGATAACTATCGTGTGAAGCATAATCCAATTGAAAACTAAAATCATGATGACAAGTTTCATGGTTATCATTATTATTAATAGCATACAAGTCGTCACAATAATCACCATAGATAGCAACTTTGTTCTCATAATCAATTGGAACCTCTTCCGAAATAGTGGATTCATCACTAAATAAAGTCATGACCTCTCCAAATCCACTTTTGTAAATATAATCATCATAAATAGGAGGCATGCTTTCATCATAATAAATTTTCTCATCAAAACTTGGGGGACTAAAAATATCATCTTCATCAAACATAGCTTCCCCAAGCTTGTGGCTTCGCATATCATTAGCATCATGGGTATTCAAATAATTTGTACTAACAACATTGCAATCATGCTCATCATGCACATATTTCATGCCAAGCATTCTATGTAACTCTTCTTCTAGTACTTGAGCACAATTTTCCTTCCCATCATTTTCACGGAAGATATTAAAAAGATGAAGCATATGAGGTAACCTTAATTCCAATTTTTGGTAGTTTTCTTTTATAAACGAAACTAGTGATAAAACAAGAAACTAAAAGATTCGATTGCAAGATCTAAAGATATACCTTTAAGCACTAACCTCCCCGACAACGGCGCCAGAAAAGAGCTTGATGTCTACTACGCACCCTTCTTCTTGTAGACGTTGTTGGGCCTCCAAGTGCAGAGGTTTGTAGGACAGTAGCAAATTTCCCTCAAGTGGATGACCTAAGGTTTATCAATCCGTGGGAGGCGTAGGATGAAGATGGTCTCTCTCAAACAACCCTGCAACCAAATAACAAAAAGTCTCTTGTGTCCCCAACACACCCAATACAATGGTAAATTGTATAGGTGCACTAGTTCGATGAAGAGATGGTGATACAAGTGCAATATTGATGGTAGATATGGGTTTTTTGTAGTAAGAAAATATAAAAACAGCAAGGTAGCAAGTGGTAAACGTGAACATAAACGGTGTTGCAATGATAGTAGGTAAGGCCTAGGGTTCATACTTTCACTAGTGCAAGTTCTCTCAACAAGGTTAACATAATTGGATCATATTACTAGCCCTCAACATGCAACAAAGAGTCACTCCAAAGTCACTAATAGCGGAGAACAAACAAAGAGATTATGGTAGGGTACGAAACCACCTCAAAGCTATTCTTTCTGATCGATCTATTCAAGAGTCCGTAGTAACGTTCAATCTATCATAGAGTTCGTACTAGAATAACACCTTAAGACACAAATCAACCAAAACCCTAATGTCACCTAGATACTCCATTGTCACCTCAAGTATCTGTGGGCATGATTATACGATATGCATCACACAATCTCAGAAACATCTATTCAACCAGCACATAGAACTTCAAAGAGTGCCCCAAAGTTTCTACCGGAAAGTCAAGACGAAAACGTGTGCCAACTCCTATGCATAGATTCCCAAGGTCACGGAACCCGCAAGTTGATCACCAAAACATACATCAAGTGGATCACATGATATCCCATTGTCACCACAGATAAACACGTGCAAGACATACATCAAGTGTTCTCAAATCCTTAAAGACTCAATCCGATAAGGTAACTTCAAAGCGAATACTCAATCCATTACAAGAGAGTAGAGGGGGAGAAGAAGATCCAACTAAAATAGCAAAGCTTGCGATACATCAAGATTGTGCCATCTCAAGAACACAAGAGAGAGAGATCAAACACATAGCTACTGATACATACCCTCAACCCCGATTGTGGACTACTCCCTCCTCGTCATGGAGAGCTCCGGGATGATGAAGATAGCCACCGGAGAGGGATTCCCCCTCCGGTAGGGTGCCGAAACAGGGTCTAGATTGGTTTTTGGTGGCACCAGAAGCTTTCGGCGGCGGAACTCCCGATCTAGGTTAATTTCCGAAGGTTTCAATATTTATAGGAATTTTTAGAGTCGTGGACAAGTAAAGGGGAGCTACGGGCTGTCCTCGAGATAGTGGGGCGCGCCCCCTTCCCAGGGCGCACCCTCCACCCTCGAGGGCAGCCAGTGGCTCTCCTGGCCCACCTCTTTTGCTTCGGGGGCTTCTTTCGGTCCAGAAAAAATCATAAAAAATTGGCTCGTCAATTGGACTCCGTTTGATATTCCTTTTTCTGTAAAACCCTAAAACAGGAGAAAAACAGAAACTGGCACTAGGCTGTGAGTCAATAGGTTAGTCCCAAAAATCATATAAAAGTGTAAAATAAAGCCCATTAAATACCCAATACTTCATAAATAATTACATGGAACAATCAAAAATTATAGATACGTTGGAGACGTATCACCCTTCCAGCGAGACTTTCCTGAAATTTGGCATGACATGCCAGGTGAGTACATGGAATGTACTTGCAAGCTTACAACAAGCATAAGCATAATGACAAAAAATATCATGATAATTATTCAGTTATTAAAATGCAACAATATATATATATATATATATATATATATATATATATATATATATATATATATATATATGAATATGAATATAACCAACATGTTGTGCTCATGCCTTTGTGAAGACAGTCCCTCGGACTGGCTTACCAACGGTGATCTTTCTTAGATCACTAACATACCAAGTTCTCGGTCTCAAATACAAATTACCTCGTGATCCTTCCGGCGATCACAACCATGACCACCCTTTGGTCTCAAACATCTCGATGGTCTTTCCACCATCTAAGATAGTGCAAAGTTCATGAATTAGTGTGCAAAATTTTATTGAAGGTTGACCCATGGTGTGACCTACTTTCGAGCGTGTCCGTGACCGTGGACTCGGCTATCGATAGATTAATTACACTCTGCAGAGGTAGTGCATTGTACCCACACCACAGAACCCATGGCCTCGCACTCCCATTCAGGTGGACCAACGACATTTCGACGAAACCCCACCATTGCCATGACACTCTCTCGGCCACTCCAACTCACTCCCCATCGGACTAGTCCTGGGTGACCCCGTGTCTACCAAAGACACAACAACCACCGTCGTGGCCAAACATAAACTGTCCCAAACGGGGACACGGTACCATAATCTCAACAACGGGCACACAAGGTTATGTCTGCTTACCGGGCCAGGGTGCGCACGCCCATAACCTTCCCTAGTTGGAGGCACCGACCAGAGGCATGACAACGGACCGAATAAATGCCTTCCCATAAAAGCAAATTGTGGTTGCACTAGGAAAAACTCGATTCAGTGGCACCATGACCCGATCAATGGTATATTCAAGTTAAGTTATTAGCAGGTTCAACTTACAAGAAAGAATAACCGGTGTCATAAAATGCCATGCAAATGCAACACAACATATGTATCATTGTAAAGAACTGGGTCAGCTCTTCCACACTAAGCATATACATCAACAACTTCTAATACTTCTCTGGTTAGGATAAAAACTCAATTTAAACAGAATCTTTTCTAGGAAATTTTATCATATTTCTTATGCAAGAAAATAACTACAAATAATTACTTTTATCCACAACCATATTAGTTCTTCATAACACAAACTTACTTCTAGTTACATTAACAACTTAACTAACTTCCAACTTTCTGTAAACTAATTAAGACCACTAAAACAAACAACCAACAGAATAAAAATAATACAAGTGATTAATATGCATGGATAAAATCATTCATTCAAGTTAGAAAATCACATATATTGTAATGGCACCATGAAAATGTTGATGTGGCTTGCCTTAGTGCATATGAGGTTCACAAACCTCCTCGTGATCCTCAAGACAAGCTTCCTCTTCTGAAAATATTTAAAAACACAAAAATAAAACATCAAGAACCCTCCTGAAATTCACCAGAAAATCTACACAGCACAGAAAAATCTCATTTTTGGTGTGCTGCAAGATTTCTTTGCAAAGAACACAATGCAAAAAGAATCAATTCATTTGGACTTATGGTTAAAAATTTATTGCTGTTTGAAGCTCTTTGGAATATATATGAATTTGAATTTAAATAAACAAACTGGGGAGGGGGTGACGTCGAAGGCGTAAAGCCTTGGGGCGCCATCACTCGTACCGCTTCGCGCGCGTACAGAGTGGCTGACTAGCGGGCCCCGCTAGTCAGGTGAGGGGGAGAGGGAGAAGGAAACAGAGGTGGCCGCAGCTTCGCCAGAGTGCACGCCGGCGACGAGGGCTTCTTGGCCTAAACTAGAGGGAGGGATCTAGAGAGGGGATGGAGGCGCACTTGCCCATACCCGTAGCGTAGCTAGGGGTGGTCGGACGGCGTCGGAATCGACCTCGCAAGCGGAGGCAGAGAGAGGTAGTCGACGAAGACGAAGACGGCGATGAGCCACGGCGACTCCAGAGGCTCCAACGAGGTGGAATAGCACCACCGGAGAGTGGCGGAGGCCCTGGGAGGATTGCCCAGGCCTGGGAGGGGCTGGAGCTACCACGACGACCCAAGGGGATCGCCGGCGAGCTCAAGCTCGGTGACGGCGGCCTGCGACCTGCCCGGCCGGGCTATGGTTTCCTACGCGGTTGTGGGGTGTGTGGGAGTGGAGGATGGTGCTCGAGGAGGCCGGGGGTGGTTCCATTTATAGGCGAGCCGTGAGGGGGGGATCGGGCTCCGCCGGTGACACCTGGACACTGCGCCCGGCGACGAGCGGCGTCAGAGAGAGGGGGAGAAGGCGACGCAGCTCACGAGGGGACTATGGGCGAACGGGGACGAGCAAAGGATCGAGGAGAAGGCGACGAGCACAGTGCGCACCGCACTGTTACTTTGGCCGAACGACGCCCGTGCTCGCTGCGGCGAGCTCTGGCGTCGGCGAGTGCCAGGAGGAGTTAATGGAGTTGGGACGAGGATGGCGGCGAGGTTTGGCATGCTATGGCTGTCAGGGAAGCGAGCATGCGCGAATCAGAGCGCTCGGCGGCACTCAGAGCACGTCGACAAGCAGGCTGGCATCATGTACACGCGTGGTCACCGCGTGAACCCTGCCCCCAGGCCGACGTGCATCCAAAGATCATGTTTGGCGTGTTGTTTGTGGTAGTTTTGAAGATTACCCCGATTTGGTTTGGATCCAAACGCAGTAGAAAAGATTTCACAAGCCAGGTATGTTTCTAGACAGTAACTTTGAGAGTTTACCGAGGTCAAACGGTTGGGAGTTGGGAGCTGGGCTTTGGAGGCTAGCAATCATCTACTAAGGTGAAGATGCACAAGAAAATTCAGCTACAATGGAGCAAGTAAAATGGTAGTTGCTGTAGAAACTACCATTTCTGTCCAGAACGGAAAATATTTTCTATAGCAAAAATATTCCAAAAAAGAGGTGCAATATTTTTGCTCAGGAAAGTGTCCTAGGGTTCAAAGAATATTTGTGAATTTTCTCAGTTTTTTGTGGGCAAGAAAAATTGGGGTTGCTTTGGAGCACATTGAGCTAGCTAGGGTTTTAGAGAAGAAAATGAATATTTTTCATTAAAGAAAAATATTCCAACTATTATTTTGGGGTGAACCAGAGAGGAAATGAGGATTGGATATGGAGATGAGGAACTTGGGTGAAAGCCGAGGGTAACCAAGTGTTTAAGTCCACATGAAAAGATTGAAAAACCCCAAGTTTCAAAATCAATCCAAAAGAAAATCAGGCAAATAAAAGAGGGCAAAAATCAGGCTGTCAAAAACCTCCCCCACTTAGAATAAATCTCGTCCTCGAGATTCGTTGCTTGGGAAAACCATTCTGGATAATGTGCCTTTAGGAATTCTTCTCGTTCCCAGGTTGATTCTGACTCGGAGTGATGCTCCCACTGGACTTTGTAAAACTTCCTCACTTTACTGCGAGTGAAGCTTTCCATCTGATCCAAAATTTTGAAAGGCCTCTCTTCGTATGTTAAATCCTTTGCCAACTCTATTTTGGCCATAGCAGTCCTTTTCTCAGGCGGCGATATGCATCGCCTCAACTGGGAGACATGAAACACGTTGTGCACGTCGGACAATTCTGGGGGTAGTTCTAACTGATAAGCAACAGTACCTACTCGAGACATAACTGGAAATGGGCCAATAAACCTAGGTGCCAACTTTCCACGAGTCTGGAATCTCTTGACTCCTTTCATAGGAGTGACTCGGAGGTATACATGTTCTCCGGGCTCAAAACTGATTTGTTGGTGTTTTGCATCATAATAACTCTTCTGTCGAGATTTGGCCAATTGCAATCTGTCACTGAGTTCCTTAACTTGTTTCTCAGCTTCCATCGTGAGATCTGTTCCGAAGATACGGCTATCTCCGGTTTGAGACCAATTTAAAGGAGTGCGGCACTTACGGCCAAACAAAGCCTCGTACGGTGACATCTTTAGGCTGGTTTGGAAGCTGTTGTTGTAAGAGAACTTGGCATATGGCAGACAGTCTTCCCATTTAAATCCTTGGGCCAAAACGCAGGCTCGTAGCATATCTTCGAGTATTTGGTTTACCTGCTCTGTCTGTCCATCAGTTTGAGGATGATAAGCGGTACTATATTTCAGGGTTATCCCCAAGGCTTGATGGAGACATGACCAAAAAGCGGATGTAAAGAGTGAACTTTGGTCGGAAGTGATGGTTTGAGGTACTCCATGCAGACTGACTATTCTGGATACATACAACTGTGCAAGTCGATCTGCTCGATATGTCGTTCTGACTAGGATGAAGTGAGCTACCTTGGTTAAGGTGTCCACGATGATCCATATTGCATCATTGCCTCGCTGAGTCTTAGGTAGTCCTATGATGAAATCCATGCAAACGTCGTCCCATTTCCATTGCGAAACTGGCAGCGGTTGGAGAAGTCCGGATGGCTTCTGATGTTTTGCCTTCACCTTGTTGCATATGTCACAACATGCCACAAAATAGGCAATGTCTTTCTTCATTCCATCCCACCAGAATATTTGCCGAAGGTCTTCAAACATTTTCGTACCTCCAGGGTGAATAGAATATGAGGATTTGTGTGCTTCCGACAGGATTTTCTTCTTTAAGTCTGATTGATTGGGTACACAAATCCTTCCACGGAATCGGAGAGTACCAAACTGATCCTTTGAGAAATCAGAGGTACGTCCTGCTACCATATTCTTGGCATACCTCTGCAGGACAGTGTCATCTGGCTGGGCCTTGCGGATCTCCTCCTCAAGTGTGGGGGTAACTTCCAAAATATTAGCGAGACAAGCATCAACTATGATCAGGTTGAGTTGAGCAATCTCCTCTTGAAGTTTACGGGGCAAGGATTTTAATATGACATTTAGCCTGACATTCTTTCGACTGAGTGCATTGGCAACCACATTGGCTTTACCCGGGTGATAATTTATTCCAAGATCATAATCCTTGACCAACTCAAGCAACCTTCGTTGACGGAGATTTAAATCTGGCTGCGTATGTAGAGGAACGTATTATTTCAAAAATTCCTACGATCACGCAAGATCTATCTACTAGATCCATAGCAACGAGAGGGAGAGGGTGTCTACGTACCCTCGTAGACCGGGAGCGGAAGCGTCTAGTGAAGCGGTTGATGTAGTCGAACTTCTCCGCGTTCAGCACACGTTCAGCTTGATGACGTCCCACGAGCTCTTGATCCAGTAGAGCTTCACGGGAGAGTTTCGTCAGCACGACGGCGTGGTGACAGAGATGATGAAGCTACCGGCGCAAGGCTTCGCCTAAGCACTACAACGGTATGACCGAGGTGTGTTTCTGTGGAGAGGGGCACCGCACACGGTTGGGAGAGATCAACTGATCAACTTGTGTGTCTATGGGGTGCCTCTACCCCCGTATATAAAGGAGTGGAGGAGGGGAGGGCTGGCCCTCTCTATGGCGCGCCCTAGGGGAGTCCTACTCCCACCAGGAGTAGGATTCCCCCTTTCCTAGTAGAACTAGGAGCCCTTCCAAGTAGTAGGAGTAGGAGAGAAGGAAAGGGAAAAGAGAAGAGAAGGAAGGAGGGGGCGTAGCCCCTCCCCCTAGTCCAATTCGGACTAAGCCTTGGGGAGGGCGCAGCCTCCTCTCTCTCTTTCCCCTAAAGCCCAATAAGGCCCATATACTCCCCGGCGATTTCCCGTAACTCTCCGGTACTCCGAAAAATACCCGAATCACTCGGAACCTTTCCGATGTTCGAATATAGTCGTCCAATATATCGATCTTTACGTCTCAACCATTTCGAGACTCCTCGTCATCTCCCCGTTCTCATACGGGACTCCGAACTACCTTCGGTACATCAAAACACATAAACTCATAATACCGATCATCATCAAACGTTAAGTGTGTGGACCCTACGGGTTCAGGAACTATGTAGACATGACCGAGACTCATCTCCGGTCGATAACCAATAGCGGAACCTGGATGCTCATATTGGCTCCTACATATTCTACGAAGATCTTTATTGGTCGAACCGCATAACAACATACGTTGTTCCCTTTGTCATCGGTATGTTACTTGCCCGAGATTCGATCGTCGGTATCTCCATACCTAGTTAATCTCGTTACCGGCAAGTCTCTTTACTCGTTCCATAATACATCATCTCGTGACTAACTCATTAGTCATTTGCTTGCAAGGCTTATTATGATGTGTATTACCGAGGGGGCCTAGAGATACCTCTCCGACACTCGGAGTGACAAATCCTCTTCTCGATCTATGCCAACACCATGAACACCTTCGGAGACACCTGTAGAGCATATTTATAATCACCCAGTTACGTTGTGACATTTGATAACACACAAGGTGTTCCTCCGGTATTCGGAAGTTGCATAATCTCATAGTCATAGGAGCATGTATAGGTCATGAAGAAAGCAATAGCCGTAAAACTAAACGATCATAGTGCTAAGCTAACGGATGGGTCTTGTCCCTCACATCATTCTCCTAATGATGTGATCCCGTTGATCAAATGACAACTCATGTCTATGGCTAGGAAACATAACCATATTTGATCAATGAGCTAGTCTAGTAGAGGCATACTAGGGACACTCTGTTTTGTCTATGTATTCACACATGTACTAAGTTTCTGGTTAATACAATTCTAGCATGAATAATAAACATTTATCATGATATGAGGAAATATAAATAACAACTTTATTATTGCCTCTAGGGCATATTTCCGTCAGTCTCCCACTTGCACTAGAGTCAATAATCAAGTTCACATCGCCATGTGATTTAATACTGATAGTTCACATCGTCATGTGAATTAACACCCATAGTTCATACCGCCATGTGACCACTACCCAAAGGTTTTACTAGAGTCAACAATCTAGTTCACATCGTCATGTGATTAACACCCAAAGAGTACTAAGGTGTGATCATGTTTTGCTTCGTGAGAGAAGTTTAGTCAGCGGGTGTGTTACATTCAGATCCGTATGTATTTTGCAATGTCTACAATGCTCTGCACATAGCTACCTTAGCTAATTGCTCCCACTTTCAATATGTATCCAGATCGAGACTCAGAGTCATCCAGATCGGTGTTAAAGCTTGCATCGACGTAACTCTTTACGACGAACTCTTTATCACTTCCATAACTGAGAAATATTTCCTTAGTCCTCTAAGGATAATTTTGACCGTTGTCCAGTGATCTACTCCTAGATCAAAATTGTACTCCATTGCCAAACTCAGGGCAGGGCATACAATAGGTTTGGTATACAGCATGGCATACTTTATAGAACCTATGGCTGAGGCATAGGGAATGAATTTCATTCTCTCTCTATCTTTTGCTGTGGTCGGGCTTTGAGTCTTACTCAACTTCACACCTTGCAACACAGGCAAGAACTCTTTCTTTGACTGTTCCATTTTGAACTACTTCAAAAAACTTTGCCAAGGTATGTACTCATTGAAAAACTTATCAAGTGTCTTGATCTATCTCTATAGATCTTGATGCTCAATATGTAAGAAGCTTCATCGAGGTCTTTCTTTGAAAAAACTCCTTTCAAACACTCCTTTATGCTTTCCAGAAAATTCTACATCATTTCTGTAATTCCCCGGATGTAACACTTTCACTATATGGCAATATATAAACTTTGGCTTAATCAATTCCATTCCGGGTTCTTCTTTATTTTCGGGTTCTTCGTTTTGTCGCGTGCATGTGTGCATTTCATCCATGTCATGTTGTCTTGTGCATTGCATTGCATTTGTGTTGTCACTTGCATCCGGTCCCACTAGTCTCTTCCCGTTGTCCGTTTCGAGTTCCGACGCTCTCACACGTGCCCGTGGCATCCCCGAGTCCTTCTTTCGTGTGTGGTCGTGTAACGTTTCCGGAATGGCGTGAGACTTGTCGTGCGATGTTGTTTTGGTACGTGTAGGCCGCCTGTCAAGTTTCGTTGTGTTTGGAGTTCGTTTGGTACTCCAACGGTTAACCTACTAGGCTAAAAGTACCTCCTCTTTGAGGCCCAAGACCCCCTCCACAACAGCCCACCAACCCAACACAACCCTTCCCATCATCTCAGTCATTGAATTGGGATCGCGTGGCCGAAAACCGCTCCCCATTTGGAGTCTCCTAGCTCCTTGTGCCTATAAAAACGTCCCCCTTGCCATTTTCGTCCAAAACCCTAGTCTTCTCCTAGCTCCAGCCCTGCTTATGAATCCGCGCCGAGCGGACGTGTCCGACCCGGGCCGGACAGATCCGCCGCGCCAGCCAACCGCCTCCGCCGTCGCGCGGGCCCGAGGGCCCGTTTCCGGCCCGCCCTCGCCGCCGTTCGGGCCAGATCTCCACGCCGCCAGCGCCTCGTCCTCCTTCGCGCCGGCCGCTGCGCCGCCACCCGCAGGCGGCCGGAGCACCGCACGCCGCCGCCAGGGCTCAGCCCCACCGCACCGCCCGAGCTCCTCGAGCACCGCACGCCGCCGCCGGCTCGCGGCCCCGCGAGCCCTCCGCCGCCCCGAGCTGTAGCTCCGCCGGGCCCTCGCCGTCCTCCTCCGTCCGGCTCGCCGCCGGGAGGGTTCACCGCGCCGGCCATCGCGGGGCATCCCGCCGGCCGGAATCGAGGGCGCCGCCCCTCGCCCCGCTGGAATCCCGCCGCCGTGATCTGGATCGGGAGCCCGATCTGAGCCTATGCAACCCTAACGGGCCCGTTCGCCTGCGGACCCGCACCGCGACCCGTTTGACCTTATCCGGAGGTTGACCCCGTTTCCCCTGTTTTTTTGCTAAGTCTTCAGTTATTTTCATTGTTTGATGCATTTTTGTGAAGGCTATAACTTTTACTGTGCTTGTCCGATTTGTGCATATAATATGTCAAAATGATCATGGTGATGTGTACTATGTTTTGTTCCATTGTGTCATGCTTGTTTGAGTCCATCTAGATGTCTTAATAATCATGACAAGAGTGCTACATGATATAAACCGCTGCTATTAGTTGTTTCCATGCCATGTTTGAGATGTGATAACTTGGTGCATGTTTATCCAAATGAAGCAAATGATATGTCCAAATGTTCATCATGAGATGCTCTACATGTTGGTTGCTATAGCATGCATGTTAGAGTTCATATTGCCATGTTTATCTCTGTTGCAAAAGTGCATGTAGCTGTTAGGTTTTGCAACTTGTTACGAGATGCCTAGTTGAAGAACTCGTTGCTATTGTTGTGTTTGTCCCCATGTCGCATGCTCATATGTTTTAGTTTCCCCATCATTTGCTCTTTGCTGTGGTGCAAACCAATTGCCATGATATGTTTTGACGTGACTTAAACATGCTCACAAACATGCCATGATAATATTGCTGTTTTAACACTTAGTGAAATTTCAGTAAGTCTGGAATCTGTAATATCCTGATGCTATGTTTGCTTGTTGTTCTAGGCAAATCCATGTTAGTTTTGGGGTGGCCATTGATCATTCATTGTTGTATATGTTGTTGTCTATCCATCCATGCCCTCACATGCTCATTTGGGTGGCTGTAGCATATTTAATTCTTGCTCCCAAGTTGCTATAAAATATTACTGTCAGGTTTTTGTTGTCATGATCAAAATGTTGTAGCTTGTTGTTATTGATCCATGCCTCCTATGGAGATGCTCCAATGGATTTGTTTACTGTAGGATATGTCTACTTCATGTCCATGCTTCTTGTCACCATGTTTGAGTGCTATAGAGTATATATTTCTTGCTCCCAAGTTGCTATGTGGCTGTTAGTTTCAGCTTTGCATTGTTTCTTGTTTCGGGTGTATCTTTTAGCCCGTTGCTCCGTTTTGAGCGTGCCCTACATGAAAATTGTGTGATTTTGCATGTAGATTCATGATATCATCTTGTTAAATTGGTTGGAGTATGTTTGCTTGATGTTTGGGTGCATTTTTGCACCGTTGCCATGCTTATCTTGTTTTGATCATATCTTCTAGACCGTAGCTCCGTTTTAAACAAACTTTATATGAAACTTGACTACAATTTCGTGTAGATTGTCATGGTGCATGTTAACTTGCTGTTTAAAAACTTTAACTTAAGGTTTGTTCAGATCTGGACTAATTTCAAACTATGCATATGAGGACTTACCGGATTTGTCTTAAGTAGTTTCCGGCCTCATTTAAACCTGCTGTTTCTTGTGTTGTCTCTCTGTGCTTCCTACCTTGCCATGTTTTGCATCCTAAATAGATTTGTCTTGCATCCTACTTTCTTGAGCATATTGTCATGTTTCTTGTGCTGTTTCTCTGTGCTTCCTATGTTGTCAAGCTGTGCATCCTACGTTCATCTGCACTGCTTCCTTAGTGCATCAGCAATGCATCATGTAGTTTGCGCATTGCATCTTGTTTGATTTCGTGCCTCATGTGTTCTTGTGTTGAGTAGAGTCGGAAGCCGAGATTGAGTACGAGAACGAGGTTACTACCGAGGTTGAGAACGAGGAGCCGTCTTACGATCCCATCGACGACTCGACAGGCAAGATGACCTGACCCAGATATCATTACTATCTTTGCCTATTGCTAGAAGTCTCGCTCTTTAGCTTATTGCCTCGATGCCCATGTTTGTCTGTCAGCCTCCTATTGTAACCATGAATCTATCTAACCAACCAACCTATGCAAACCTTTGATTGGCTACGTAGGCTTCGCTCAACCCCTCTTATAGCTTTGCTAGTTGCAGGAGAAGATTTGAAGATTTTGCTTCATGTTGAAGCTTGTTGGGATATCACACTATATAAACTCTTAAATGAAATCATCTATATATTGGTAATGGGTGGAAGGCTAAGCCTCTTGCTTGGTGTTTTGTTCCACTCATGCCGCCCTAGGAACCGTATAAACCGGTGTTATGTTCCTTGATTTTGCGTTCCTCACACGGTTGGGGTTATGGGACCCCCTTGATAAACTGCTTAGCACGAAGTCTTTTCCAGCAAGTCCCAACATTGGTACTATTTGCCTAAACAACTAAAAACTTGCATAGGGAGTAATTAACCCTCTTCTTAATCAACAACCCGGGCAAGTGCTCCACATGAGTGTTGGTAAAAACTGGGGAGTCTGCGGGGCCACCTCGAGGAAACTCAAGGGCTGGTAAAAACCTGTAGAATCGTCCATCCGGTCGTGGCCTGAGACTAGATATGCGCGGCTACTATCAGGGTGTTGGCACGCCGGGAGGATTTGCTGGATTAGCCTTACCTTAGTCGGAGTATCTTGAGCACGGGATTCCGAGGATACTCGGGCCTTCCCACCTTGGAGTTGCGACTCCGCGGATCGTGGGCTTGTAATGGGCCAAGTTGGTACACCCCTGCAGGGTTTTGAACTTTCGAAAGCCGTGCCCACGGTTATGTGGCAGATGGGAATTTGTTAATATCCGGTTGTAGAAAACTTGACACCATGTTCAGAACACACTACCAGCGTGAGTACCGTGACGGTCATTTTCCGAAAGGGGTTCGGGAAGTGAACACGGTGGGGTTATGATTGACGTGCTTAGTTAGGATCACTTCGTGATCACCTTGTCGCTCGTGGAACTTCTCTTCTCGCTCTTATTCCGTAAGTTAGTGCTAGTGCAGCTGCAGCCTTTTATTCTTTCTTCAGCCTTGTTCCACACCCAAGGCTTAGATAGTTCTGTTACCCGGGAACGGGATTGTTGAGTCCTCCGTGGCTTACAGATTCTACACCACACCAGATGCAGGTACTCAGGTGAACTACTCAGGTGACGGCACCGAGCTATACTGGGAGTACGATGAGGAACGTAGCCGTTACTATGTGCACTATCCCGATGATCAGTAGTGGTTTCTACTAGGGGCGATTCGAACCCGTGGCTTTATGTATGTTTGGTATCTTTCATTTGGATCTTCACCCATAGACGGGTTGTGATGTTATTTGGATGATGTTTTCTTATGTAATGAATTGTGTGACGTGGCGAGTGTAAGCCAACTATCTCTTTTCCTTTTCATCCCTATTTTTACATGAGATGTGCAAAGATACCGATCTTGAGATCATTCTAGAATGGGCTTATACCTTTAAGTCGTGCCTCGACACGTAGGAGGTATAGTCCCATCCTGGGCATTACAATTTCCGATCGACAATATGTCATTCACATATACTTATCAGAAAGGTGTAGTGCTCCCACTCACTTTCTTGCAAATACAGGTTTCACCGCAAGTCTGTATAAAACTATATGCTTGATCAACTTACCAAAGCATATATTCCAACTCCGAGATGCTTGCACCAGTCCATAGATGGATCGCTGGAGCTTGCACATTTTGTTAGCACCTTTAGGATTGACAAAACCTTCTGGTTGCATCATATACAACTCCTCCTTGAGATATCCATTCAGGAATGCAGTTTTGACATCTATTTGCCAGATTTTATAATCATAAAATGCGGCAATTGCTAACATGATTCAGACAGACTTAAGCATCGCTACGGGTGAGAAAGTCTCATCATAGTCAACTCCTTGAACTTGTCGAAAACCTTTCGCAACAAGTCGAGCTTTGTAAACAATAACATTACCATCATCGTCGGTCCCTCTTGAAGATCCATTTATTTTCGATGGCTTGCCGATCATCGGGCAAGTCAACCAAAGTCCACACTTTGTTCTCATACATGGATCCCATCTCAGATTTCATGGCCTCAAGCCATTTTGCGGAATCTGGGCTCATCATCGCTTCCTCATAGTTCGTAGGTTCATCATGGTCTAGTAACATGACTTCCAGAACTGGGTTGCCGTACCACTCTGGTGCGGAATGTACTCTGGTTGATCTACGAAGTTCAGCAGAAACTTGATCTGAAGTTTCATGATCATCATCATTAGCTTCCTCACTAATTGGTGTAGGAATCACTGGAACTAGTTTCTGTGATGTACTACTTTCCAATTCGGGAGAAGCTACAATTACCTCATCAAGTTCCACTTTCCTCCCACTCACTTCTTTCGAGAGAAACTCCTTCTCTAGAAAGGATCCATTCTTAGCAACGATTATCTTGCCTTCGGATCTGTGATAGAAGGTGTACCCAACAGTCTCCTTTGGGTATCCTATGAAGACACATTTCTCCGACTTGGGTTCGAGCTTATTAGGTTGAAGTTTTTTCACATAAGCATCACAGCCCCAAACTTTAAGAAACGACTACTTTGGTTTCTTGCCAAACCATAGTTCATAAGGTGTCGTCTCAACGGGTTTAGATGTTGCCCTATTTAACGTGAATGCAGCTGTCTCTGATGCATAACCTAAAATGATAGTGGTAAATCGGTAAGAGACATCATAGACCGCACCATATCTAATAAAGTACGGTTACGACGTTCAGACACACCATTACGCTGTGGTGTTCTGGGTGGCGTGAGTTGTGAAACTATTCCACATTGTTTCAAATGAAGACCAAACTCATAACTCAAATATTCACCTCCACGATCAGATCGTAGAAACTTTATTTTCTTGTTACGATGATTTTCTACTTCACTCTGAAATTCTTTGAACTTCTCAAATGTTTTAGACTTGTGCTTCATCAAGTAGATATACCCATATCTGCTCAAATCACTAGTGAAGGTCAGAAAATAACGATACCCGCCGCGAGCTTCAACAATCATCGGTCCACATACATCAGTATGTATGATTTCCAACAAATCTGTTGCTCGCTCCATTGTTCCGGAGAACAGAGTTTTAGTCATCTTGCCCATGAGGCATGGTTCGCAAGCACCAAGTGATTCGTAATCAACTGATTCCAAAAGTCCATCACTATGGAGTTTCTTCATGCGCTTTACACCAATATGACCTAAATGGCAGTGCCACAAATAAGTTGCTCTATCATTATTAACCTTGCATCTTTTGGCTTCAATATTATGAATATGTGTATCACTACGATCGAGTTCTAACAAACTATTTTCATTGGGTGTATGACCATCGAAGGCTTTATTAATGTAAATAGAATAACAATTATTCCATGACTTTAAATGAATAATTGTATTGCAACAAACATGATCAAATCATATTCATGCTCAACGCAAATGCCAAATAACATTTATTTAGGTTCCACACTAATCCCGAAAGTATAGGGAGTATGCGATGATGATCATATCAATCTTGGAACCACTTCCAACACACATCGTCAGTTCACCTTTAACTAGTCTCTATTCATTCTGCAACTCTCGTTTTGAGTTACTAATTTTAGCGACTGAACTGGTATCAAATACCTAGGGATTGCTACGAACACTAGTAAAATACACATCAATAATCTGTATATCAAATATACCTTTGTTCACTTTGCCATCCTTCTTATCCGCCAAGTATCTAGGGCAGTTCCACTTCAAGTGACCATTTCCTTTGCAGTAGAAGCACTTAGTTTCAGGCTTGAGTTTAGCTTTGGGTTTCTTCACGGGAGTGACAACTTGCTTGTCATTCTTCTTGAAGTTCCCCTTCTATCCATTTGCCCTTTACTTGAAACAAGTGGTCTTGTTAACCATCAACACTTGATGCTCTTTCTTGATTTCTACCTCCGATTTCAGCATTGCGAAGAGCTCGGGAATTACTTTCGTCATCCCTTGCTGAGGGATCGAAGAAGGTGAGAGTGTCTAGAGGGGGGGGTGATTAGACTACTCGACAAGATAAAAATTATGTCTTTTATCAAGGACAGATTTTGGCAGATTTTGCATAACACACAAGTCAAGTAGCACACTACACATGCAATTCTAGAGTATGGGCAGCGGAAAGTAAATTGCACAAGTAGTAAAGAGAAGTGGAGAAGATCAAACACAATTTGGAGACGCAATGATTTTTCCCATGGTTCCGATAGGTGGTGCTATCGTACATCCACGTTGATGGAGACTCCAACCCACGGAGGGTAACGGCTGCGAGAGTCCATGGAGGGCTCCACCCACGAAGGGTCCACGAAGAAGCAACCTTGTCTATTCCATCATGGCCTACGCCCACGGAGGGCTAGCCTTACTCGGGGTAGATCTTCACGAAGTAGGCGATCTCCTTGCCCTTACAAACTTCTTGGTTCAACTCCACATCTCGACGATGGAGGCTCCCAAGCGACACCTAACCAATCTAGGAGGCACCACCCTCCAAAAGGTTAGATGTTGTAGATGATGATGAACTCCTTGCTCTTGTGCTTCAAATGATAATCTCCCCAACACTCAACTCTCCTCACTGATTTGGCTGTGGTGGAAGAAAGGATTGAGTGGAAAGCAACTTGGGAAGGCTAGAGATCAAGCTTCATATGGTGGGAGTGGAGCAACTTGATCTCAACACAAGGGTAGGTAGTTCTCTTCTCAGAAATGTAATGTAGGAGTGGTAGTTTTTTCTGATGGCTCTCTCCACGAATGAAGAGGGGGTGGAGGGGTATAAATAGCCTCCACACAAAATCCAACCGTTACACACATTTGAGCAATCTCGGTGGGACCGAAGTGGACAACTCGGTGAGACCGAAAGTTCAAATAATGTGAACGTTGGGGTTTTCGGTGGGACCGAATATACAATCTCGGTTAGTCCGATTCGTGCAACGACAAGAGCATGCCAGTTTTGGTGGGACCGACTTCGTCATCTCGGTGACAACGATTTGATGACAGAAGGTTACAGAACCTTGGCAACTCATGTTTCGGTGAAACCGAGTTCAGAATCGGAAAATCCGAGTTTACTAGGGTTTGGCTTATGGCTGAGGTGGTTCATCTCGGTGTGACTGAGTTTGGAATATCGGTGGGACCGAGATTACTTATGAGTGTATATGGCAGTGAAAGTTGCTGATAGTTTAGGAGATGTATCACTAAGCACTTGAGCAACCAGATCATCATCATAACCTCATCCCCTTTTAATAGTATTGGCTTTTCCTATGGACTCAATGTGATCTTGGATCACTAAACCAAAAATGGAGTCTTGAGCTTTTGCCAATGCTTGCCTTAGCATTTTGAGGGGTCCACTTCTTTAGTCCTTTTGCCATGCCAATGTGATTGAATTTCCTGAAACATACTTGATAAAAGCATTAGTCCAACCACAAAGTATGTTGTCATTAATTACCAAAACCACCCGGGGAGCAAATGTGCTTTCAATCTCCCCCTTTTTGGTACTTGATGGCAACACACTAAACAAGACATCAAAGCTTATTGAAAGAAAGACAGAATTATCACGAAAGCTTTGACAAACATGTAGTACACAGGCTCCCCCTACAAGTGTGCAAGATTTTCATAAATTATGGTTTTGGACTACCACAAGCACACAAGAGAGATAAGCAAGATGTGCTACATGCAGCTTGGTTATATGCATCAGAGCAGATGAAAATAAGTGAGTGATAATGCATATGTGCATGGTGATTTCTTACAAACAAGTATTCACAAGCAAGTCACCATCATGCACATTCTGCAAAGTGCATATACTTACCTTGAGGTTCCTCGGCATTGTACCTGAAGAGATAAACTTGGGAAAACAAGGTTAGATAACACAAGAGTATTTCTTCAACCAACTGCAAGAACATCAAGAGTACCAAGCCAGGGATGACATGTATAAAGAGTGTCTCATATTGAGCACAAGCTTGAATCAGCAAACATGTCTCCGAAACTAAAAGATTTTCAATGAACTCTGAGAGATTTTGCTTTCCATAAGATATCAATTGTGAAGATTCCTCTCCCTTTGAGTTCTCTCATATCAAGGGGTTTGATGGAAAGAGCAAAATCAAAAGAATGATGCCAAATGAGAATGACGCCAATTGTAATGTCCAATGTAAAACACGGCAAGAAATTCTCTTATAAGGAAAAACACGGCAAAGCTTTGATGTGATTCTCTCCCCCTTAAGGTAAGATTGCTCTTATTCTCCCCCTAAATCTTCTCTTCTCCCCCTAAGTCTTCTCCCCCTTTGACATCAAGTGCTGAAAAGGACAGCAAACTAGGAAGGTCAGGGAAGATGGAAAGAAAGGAGTGGGATCCTTAAGAATCACAACAGGGCAAAAAGGAACATGCATAGAGAATCATTGAGTGGAGCTGCAGAGGATGATATCCTGGAAGAAATAAATCGGTGACACCGAATTAAGATGGATCGGTGGGTCCGAAAGTCAGGGACTTAGGGTAGATCCTTTTCGGTTAGACCGAGATATTTAAATCGGTGACGCCGAGTTTAATTCCAAGGAAATACAGAAATAATTCAGCTCACTTTGCGAGGAATGTTTCAAAGGATTTGCAATGAATTTGTGAAAGATTTTCGAGGAATTGATCAGAGCCAGAGGGATATTCACAAACACAGAAGAATAGAAATGAAAAAGATTCCTAGATGAAGTTTTTTTTAAAAAGAAAACTCAATGAGAGAACATAAGAGAAAATAGAAAGACTCCAAAACATATGTACTTCATCTAGATAAAGGTCGGCGACAAGGTCACCTATGTTTGAGTATATTGACTTAGGAGTCGAATGAGGACATTTGATCATAGGTCATACTCATCATTTAAGCTCAAAATGGGGTTGCCATTTTTCGATTAAGCATTCGATGTGATCACATCTTATGAAGCTGCTTGTACTCATGACTTTGAGCAAAGCTCCTTAAAGATGTGAAGAACATACCTTGGGCTTGTTGTTGCTTTGCTCATGTAGGTAAACTTGATGTAGGTGCTCATTGAATGTGAAGTTGGAGCGCCTTTTCAACTTGTGTAGTTCATCTTCCTACATGGGTTAGGCAAGCAAGGAAATACTCAAGGATATCCAAGATGACAAGAGTGAAATACTAGATGTATAAGATGTCAAAAAGGATATGTGGAATTTTGTTCCTTGAACTCAACATCCCAAAGGGCTAGATACTTGGTCAATGACAAGATTACTCATGATTTGAGTGTGTGGTAATCTTGTGGAATGTAGATCATCCAAGTACCTGCAAGGAGTTAGATGCAATACAAGGAGGCAAATGTGTCCAAGACATATGATCACCATCATAAGAGAAAAATCAAGGATTAGACAAGTGGGCTCATGCCTTGCATGCATCAATGGAGTTCTCACTCCAAGTTTGAAGCATCAATGATGTTCAACTCACTCCTTAAGCGACAAAACACCTTCTCATCAAGAGGTTTTGTAAAGATATCAGCGAGTTGTTTGTCAGTACGAACATGCTTAAGATTGATGTCACCCTTGGCAATATGATCACGAATGAAATGGTGACGAACTTCAATATGCTTCGTTCGAGAGTGTTGCACGGGATTGTGTCCAATTTTAATCGCACTCTCATTGTCACAAAGCAAGGGAACATGTCTCACATGTATCCCATAATCCTTAAGCGTTTGTGTCATCCATAGCAATTGAGCACAACACGAACCAGCAGCAATATATTCCGCTTCGGCGGTGGATAATGATACCGAATTTTGTTTCTTGGAGGACCAAGATACAAGGGATCGACCAAGGAATTGACACGTACCCGAAGTTGACTTTCTATCAACCTTGTCACCGGCATAGTCCGAGTCGGAATAGCCAACAAGGTCGAAAAAGGCCCTCTTAGGATACCAAATGCCAAAGTTTGGTGTGTGTATCAAATATCTCACAATCCTTTTAACAACTTTAAGATGACATTCTTTAGGGGCTGCTTGATATCGCGCACACATGCATACACTCAACATTATGTCAGGACGAGAAGCACAAAGATATAGTAGAGAACCAATCATAGATCGGTAAACCCTTTGATCAACGGGTTCTCCATCTTTTGTCAAGTCATTATGTCCACTTGTAGGCATGGGGGTACTCATACCTTTGCTTTCTTGCATGTTGAACTTCTTGAAGAGATCCTTGGTGTACTTTGTTTGTGAGACAAAGGTACCCTCCTTAGATTGCTTGATTTGCAACCCAAGGAAGAATTTGAGTTCACTCATCATGGACATCTCATACTTCTCTGACATGAGCTGTCCAAACTTCTTGCTAAAAAGAGGGTTAGTTGAACCAAAGATAATATCATCAACATATATTTGGCACACAAATAGTTCACCATTAACCCTTTTCGTGAACAGCGTTGAGTCTATCTTTCCAATCTCAAAGCCTTTTTCAAGAAGAAAGCTAGTCAAGCATTTGTACCAAGCTCTAGGAGCTTGTTTAAGACCATAAAGAGCTTTGTGCAACTTGTAAACATGATTAGGCTTGTTGGGATTCACAAATCCGGGAGGTTGTTTCACAAATACTTCCTCCTCAATTTCACCATTTAGGAAAGCACTTTTGATATCCATTTGATAGAGAGTAATATCATGGTGATTGGCATAAGCAAGAAGAATGCGAATGGACTCAAGTCTAGCAACGGGGGCATAGGTCTCACCATAGTCCATACCTTCGACTTGTGTGTAACCTTGAGCTACGAGACGAGCCTTGTTGCGGATGACTTGTCCATCTTCATCTTGCTTGTTCCGAAACACCCATTTGGTTCCAATGATGTTTTGATCATCCTTGGGCTTCTCTACCAAGGTCCATACCTTGTTCCTCTCAAAGTTGTGTAGTTCTTCGTGCATAGCGTTCACCCAATCCGGGTCTTCAAGTGCTTCTTCTACCTTCATAGGTTCAATACTAGAGATAAATGAGTAATGCTCACAAAAGTTAGCTAAGCGAGTTTTAGAGCGAGTAATTCTCCCGGAGTTGATGTCGTTCATCATTTGTTCCACGGGATGATTTTTCTTGACTCTTGCTCGGACTCGGGATAGCTTTTGTTGAGGTTGTGGCTGAGCTTCCTCATCATCTTCATCTTCCTCTTCTTCTTCTTCATTGTTGTTGATGTTGTCTTGAGGCGGTGGAGAAGGAGGTTGTGGTGGATCTTCTTGTTGCACTTCCTCATCTTGGTGAGTTCCACTTGTGGAGGCCTCCATGTTGCCTTGAGGTTCATCTCGCCGTGAGGTAGGGGGCTCCACATATGTAGATGAGGTACTCTCCTTCACTTCCATGGGACGGATCTTTCCAATAGATAAATCTTGGATAGCTTCCGATGGGTCCTTGTCTCCTACATCAATAGGCATTTGCTCTACTTGCGAGCCATTAGATTCATCAAACTTCACGTCTACCGTCTCTTCAACCTTTCGGGTGAAATTATTGTAGACACGGTAGGTGTGGGAGTTTGATCCATAACCAAGGAAAAAACCTTCATGAGATTTAGGAGCAAATTTAGACCGACGATGCTTATCAAGGATGTAGCATTTCGAACCAAAGACACGAAAGTATCCCACTTGGGGTTTGTTACCGGTGAGGAGTTCGTATGATGTCTTGTCGAGGAGCTTATGAAGATAAAGCCTGTTGATAGCATGACAAGCTGTCTCGACCGCTTCCCCCCAAAAATGCTTCGGTGTCTTGTATTCATCAAGCATCGTTCTCGCCATCTCTATGAGCGTTCGGTTCTTCCTCTCAACAACTCCATTTTGTTGAGGAGTGTACGTAGCTGAGAACTCATGTAGAATCCCTTCCTCATCGAGAAAAGAGTCTACATTGGCGTTCTTGAACTCCGTTCCATTGTCACTCCGAACTTTCTTGATCTTCACCTCAAATTGATTTTGGGCCTTTTTGGCAAAGGTTTTGAAGATTCTCTGAACCTGCGATTTGTCATCAAGGAAAAATACCCACGTAAATCTGGAATAATCATCAACTATAACTAGACCAAAGGAGTTACCACCAAGGCTTTTATAAGCATTGGGACCGAAGAGATCCATATGAAGAAGCTCAAGCGGTCTCCTTGTGGTCATGATGTTCTTCACGGGATGACTTCCACCTACTTGTTTTCCTGCTTGACAAGCACTACAAAGTCTATCTTTGTCAAAGAAAACATCTTTAACGCAGAGAATATGATCACCTTTGATCAGCTTGTCTAGATTACGCATACCAACATGTCCAAGCCTTCTATGCCATAACCAACCTTTAGAGGATTTAGCAATGAAGCAAGCTCTAGGTTGGGCTTTCTTAGTGAAATCAACAATATATAGATCACCTCTACGGATACCGGTAAACACCATGTTATGATTGTCACGACGAAAGACTTGGCAATCTACTTCGGTGAATAGCACATTGAATCCAAAGTCAGCTAATCTAGACACGGAAAGTAAATTGTATCCAAGAGATTCTACAAGCATGACATTTTGAATAGAGCTATCATGAGATATGGCCACCTTACCAAGGCCAAGTACCTTACCCTTGGAGTTGTCTCCAAAAGTCACATACTTGCGTGGACCATCGTTCTTTGCAAGCTCTCGAAACATGTCTTTGTCTCCGGTCATGTGGTCGGTGCATCCACTATCAAGAATCCATTCTTTTCCGCCGGACATGTAGTCTCTCAGATTTTCCATAAGATTGAGACTCTTCATGATCTTGTCTAGCTCGGTGTCCGAATCGGAGTAATCATCATCATGCTCATGCTCATCATCATATTGACCCATAGATTGTTCATCATCAACACCTAGGTCAATTTGATAACTACTTGCATTAGTTTTGTCAATGTGACAATAATCTTCGCAATGCAATACAAGAGCATTTCTAATTAAAACATTGATAAGATCGGGATCACCCTTCTTTTTCATAAGATCACGAAGCTCAAAGAAGCATTTATCAAAGTTGGGATCATTGGGGCGCATCATATCAAATTCAATAGTCTTGTATAGAATTTTATCAAGACCTCTCAAAGAGTAGTCCGGATAAAGTTCTTCCAAGAACTTCCACATAGCATAGGCGCACTCAAAGTTTGTAACGAGCTTAAGCAAGTTATCGGGTAACCCTCTAATGATAAGATTTACAGTCCTAAGGTTACGAAGCAAATCAAGCTCTTCATCCATGGTAGGGTGCAAGGGATCAAATGGAGGCACATAGGGGGTCTCAACATATTTGCGCAAATTGTACGTCTTAAAGATAATAAGCATTTCAGTCCTCCACGAGTTATAGGACACTCCATTAAGAATAGGCACTTTATGGCTAACACTCCCAAACGTAGACACGTCCGTCTTCCTCCAATGGTGTGTAAACCAAAGCAATGGAGACCAAAGCTCTGATACCAATTGAGGGATCGAAGAAGGTGAGAGTGTCTAGAGGGAGGGTGATTAGACTACTCGACAAGATAAAAATTCTGTCTTTTATCAAGGACAGATTTTGGCAGATTTTGCATAACACACAAGTCAAGTAGCACACTACACATGCAATTCTAGAGTATGGGCAGCGAAAAGTAAATTGCACAAGTAGTAAAGAGAAGTGGAGAAGATCAAACGCAATTTGGAGACGCAATGATTTTTCCCGTGGTTCCGATAGGTGGTGCTATCGTACATCCACGTTGATGGAGACTTCAACCCAGGGAGGGTAACGGCTACGAGAGTCCACGGAGGGCTCCACCCACGAAGGGTCCACGAAGAAGCAACCTTGTCTATTCCATCATGGCCTACGCCCACGGAGGGCTAGCCTTACTCGGGGTAGATCTTCACGAAGTAGGCGATCTCCTTGCCCTTACAAACTTCTTGGTTCAACTCCACATCTCGACGACGGAGGCTCCCAAGCGACACCTAACCAATCTAGGAGGCACCACCCTCCAAAAGGTAATAGATGTTGTAGATGATGATGAACTCCTTGCTCTTGTGCTTCAAATGATAATCTCCCCAACACTCAACTCTCCTCACTGATTTGGCTGTGGTGGAAGAAAGGATTGAGTGGAAAGCAACTTGGGAAGGCTAGAGATCAAGCTTCATATGGTGGGAGTGGAGCAACTTGATCTCAACACAAGGGTAGGTAGTTCTCTTCTCAGAAATGTAAGGTAGGAGTGGTAGTTCTTTCTGATGGCTCTCTCCACGAATGAAGAGGGGGTGGAGGGGTATAAATAGCCTCCACACAAAATCCAACCGTTACACACATTTGAGCAATCTCGGTGGGACCGAAGTGGACAACTCGGTGAGACCGAAAGTTCAAATAATGTGAACGTTGGGGTTTTCGGTGGGACCGAATATACAATCTCAGTTAGTCCGATTCGTGCAATGACAAGAGCATGCCAGTTTCGGTGGGACCGACTTCATCATCTCGGTGACACCGATTTGATGACAGAAGGTTACAGAACCTTGGCAACTCATGTTTCGGTGAAACCGAGTTCAGAATCGGAAAATCCGAGTTTACTAGGGTTTGGCTTATGGCTGAGGTGGTTCATCTCGGTGTGACTGAGTTTGGAATATCGGTGGGACCGAGATTACTTATGAGTGTATATGGCAGTGAAAGTTGCTGATAGTTTAGGAGATGTATCACTAAGCACTTGAGCAACCAGATCATCATCATAACCTCATCCCCTTTTAATAGTATTGGCTTTTCCTATGGACTCAATGTGATCTTGGATCACTAAACCAAAAATGGAGTCTTGAGTTTTTGCCAATGCTTGCCTTAGCATTTTGAGGGGTCCACTTCTTTAGTCCTTTTGCCATGCCAATGTGATTGAATTTCCTGAAACATACTTGATAAAAGCATTAGTCCAACCACAAAGTATGTTGTCATTAATTACCAAAACCACCCGGGGAGCAAATGTGCTTTCACTTGCATATTATAGTTCATCACGAAGTTCTACTTGATAGAGAACTTGGTGATAGCTTGATTCAAGTAATTGTAGTACCCAAACAATCTGAGCACATGCTCACTGGTTGAACTATTCTCCTCCATCTTGTAGGCAAAGTACTGTCAGAGTTCTCATACCTCTTGACAAGGGCATGAGTATGAAATACTAATTTCAACTCTTGGAACATCTCATATGCTCCATTGCGTTCAAAATGTTTTTGAAGTCCCGGTTCTAAGCCGTAAAGCATGGTGCACTAAACTATCAAGTAGTCATCATACCGAGCTTTTGTCAAAACGTTCATAACGTCTGCATCTGCTCCTGCAATAGGTCTGTCACCTAGCGGTGCATCAAGGGCATAATTCTTCTATGCAGCAATGAGGAAAATCCTCAGATCACGGAACAAGTCCGCATCATTGCTACTAACATCTTTCAACTTAGTTTTATCTAGGAACATATAAAAACAAACGGGGAGCTACATCGCGAGCTATTGATCTACAACATAGATAGGCTGATACTACTAGGACTAAGTTCATGATAAATTAAAGTTCAATTAATCATATTACTTAAAGAACTCCCACTTAGATAGACATCCCTCTGGTCATCTAAATGATCACGTGATCCAAATCAACTAAACTATGTCCGATCATCACGTGAGATGGAGTAGTTTTCAATGGTGAACATCTTATGTTGATCATATCTACTATATGATTCATGCTCGACCTTTCGGTCTCCAGTGTTCCGAGACCATATCTGCATATGCTAGGCTCATCAAGTTTAACCCGAGTATTCTGCGTGTGCAAAACTGTCTTACACCCGTTGTATGTGAACGTAGAGCTTATCACACCCGATCATCACGTGGTGTCTCGGCACGAAGAAATTTCGCAACGGTGCATACTCAGGGAGAACACTTATACCTTGAAATTTAGTGAGAGATCATCTTATAATGCTACCGTCAATCTAAGCAAAATAAGATGCATAAAAGATAAACATCACATGCAATCAATATAAGTGATATGATATGGCCATCATCATCTTGTGCCTTTGATCTCCATCTCCAAGACACCGTCATGATCACCATCGTCACCGGCGCGATACCTTGATCTCCATCGTAGCATCGTTGTCGTCTCGCCAACTATTGCTTCTACGACTATCGCTACCACTTAGTGATAAACTAAAGCAATTACATGGTGATTGCATTTCATACAATAAAGTGACTACCATATGGTTCCTACCAGTTGCCGATAACTATACAAAACATGATCATCTCATACAATAACGTATCACTCATCATGTCTTGACCATATCACATCACAACATGCCCTGCAAAAACAAGTTAGACGTCCTCTACTTTGTTGTTGCAAGTTTTACATGGCTGCTACGGGCTTAGCAAGAACCGTTCTTACCTACGCATACAAACCACAATGATATTTCGTCAAGTATGTGATGTTTTAACCTTCACAAGGACCGGGCGTAGCCACACTCGATTCAACTAAAGTTGGAGAAACTGACACCCGCCAGCCACCTGTGTGTGAAGCACGTCGGTAGAACCAGTCTTGCGTAAGCGTACGCGTAATGTCGGTCCGGGCCGCTTCATCCAACAATACCACCGAATCAAAGTATGACATGTTGGTAAGCAGTATGACTAGTATCGTCCACAACTCACTTGTGTTCTACTCGTGTATAACATCTACGCATAGACCTGGCTCATGATGCCAATGTTGGGGAACGTAGTATTTCAAAAATTCCTACGATCACGCAAGATCTATCTACTAGATGCATAGCAATGAGAGGGGAGAGTGTGTCTACGTACCCTCGTAGACCGGGAGCGGAAGCGTCTAGTGACGCGGTTGATGTAGTCGAACTTCTTCGCGATCCAGCCGATCAAGCACCGAACGTATGGAGCCTCCGCGTTCAGCACACGTTCAGCTTGATGACGTATCATGAGCTCTTGATCCAGTAGAGCTTCACCGGAGAGTTTCGTCAGCACGACGGCGTGGTGACGGAGATGATGAAGCTACCGGCGCAGGGCTTTGCCTAAGCACTACAACGGTATGACCGAGGTGTGTTTCTGTGGAGAGGGGCACCGCACATGGTTGGGAGAGATCAACTGATCAACTTGTGTGTCTATGGAGTGCCTCTACCCCTGTATATAAAGGAGTGGAGGAGGGGAGGGCTGGCCCTCTCTATGGCGCGCCCTAGGGGAGTCCTACTCCCACCGGGAGTAGGATTCCCTGTAATGCCCAGAATGGGACTATACCTCCTACGTGTCGAGGCACGACTTAAAGGTATAAGCCCATTCTAGAACGATCTCAAGTTTGGTATCTTTGCACGACTCATGTAAAAGAGGGATTAAATTGCAAAAGGAGATAGTTGGCTTACACTCGCCACTTCACACAATACATTACATAAGCAAAACATCATTCAAAACATCACAACCCGACTACGGGCAAGATCCAAAAGAAAGATACCAAAACAACATAAAGCCACAGGTCTAGATCGAATCCTAGTAGAAACCAATACTGATCGTCGAAATTTCACAAGCATACGGCCTCTCTCTTTATCGAGCTCCCAGTGAAGTACTTGAACCAGCTCCTGCATCATTCTCGGCTGAACCTGCATCTGGTGTTGTAGTATCTGCGAGCCACGAGGACTCAGCAATCCCATAACCATGGGTATCAAGACTAGCAAAGCTTTATGGGTAGGAAGAAAGGTAGAGGTGAGGTTGCAGCAACGACTAAGCATAATATGGTGGCTATCTTACGAGTACACGAATAAGATGAGCATCTACGCAAACGGTCGCAACTAGTAGTGATCGCTAAAGATCCTGAACTACATACGAGTCAAACATAACCCCACCGTGTTCGCTTCTCAAAGTGAAAAGAGGCAGTCACGGTTACTCACACAGTTGTGTGTTTTACTTCGGATCATCTGTCAAGTTTTCTACAACCGTACATTAACAAATTCCAATCTGCCGCATAACCGCGGGCACGGCTTTCGAAAGATTATAACCCTGCAGGGGTGTTCCAACTTTGGCCATCACAAGCTCTCACGATTAGCTGAAGTTATAAATACAATATCATCACCCCTTATCTTAGGGAAATCCGATCAGGCTCGGCATCCCGGTGCACAAGACATTTCGACAATGGTAAAACAAGTCCAGCAAGACCTCCCGGCGTGTCGACACCCTGATAGTAGCCGCGCGTATCTCGTCTCAGGCCACAACCGGATAGGTGATCCTACGAGTAAAACCAAACCTCGAGTTTCCCCGTGGTGGCCCCGCAGTCTCCCCATTCGGGACCAACACCATCAGCACTGGCCCCCCTGCTATGTAGAAAAGAATCTCCAAGGAGCGCCCCCCTTATGCAAAATTAATTAATTAATTAAGTTATTATTATGAGCAAATTAAAACCAATGTTGGGCCTTGCTGGAGGAGTTTTATTCAAAGTCGAATTGTCAAGGGGTCCCCATCCACCCATCATGTAAGGAATGCAAAATCAAGGAACATAATGCTAGTTTATCGGCGCCTAAGGTGGCATGAGTGGAACAAAACACCGAGCAAAAGGCCAAGCCTTCCACCCATGCCCAGTATATAGGTGTGTTAATAATAATTATAGATATAGTGATATTCCAACAACAAGTTCCATCCTGGAACGATCTTCATCTTCACCTGCAACTAACAATGCTATAAGAGGGGCTGAGCAAGCGGTAACATAGCCAAACAGTGGTTTTGCTAGGAAGGTTTCAAAGGTTAGAGGTTTCATGGCAACAAGGAGAGGCTGACATAAAAAATGGGTAGCGCGACATGTAACGATAGCATCGAGACAACTAAGCATGGCAATGGTAGTAAAGGTATCCAAGGGTATGATCATCTTGCCTGGGATTCCGCAAGGGAGAAGAACGGTCCATGAAATAGACGGAGCAACATAGTCGAGCGAATCCTCACAACTCCGGAACAAAACCGAAGCTAACAAGAGAAGCAACCGGAAAGAAACAAGCAACACGGTAAACACACAAGCATAAACATGGCATACAATGCACAAACAAGTATGATGCATGTCCGGTTTAATTATGCATGGCATGGCAAAGTGCACAAACAAGTACTACAAGTTAAGTGGAGCTCAATATGCAACGAGTTGCATATTGACGAAACACCACATTTTAATTATTTAATTGACTCTCGTTTATTTACAAGACAAGATTAAATGTTTTTAACATAGCAAGAGGTGAAGCATAAACAAACTACCTATTTAGGCAAGTTTAAATGAGGCCGGAAATAACAACAACAATTCCGGGAAAATCCCCATAAGCATGTTTAGCGATTATTAAAGCAACAACAATTAAACATTCAAGGTTGTTAACATGATGCGGATGACATGATCAAGTTTATGCAATTTTTATTAAAAGTGAACATGAAGATGATATGAAGTATTGTCACCGTGGTGGAAGGAAAGGGTGCCACGGCAACGAACCGAAAATGGTGCAACGGCAACATCTCGGTTCCGGTAACTCGTTGAGAGACCGGTGCAAAAGCAAAGGTGGCGTGAGCGAGTCGAACGAGATGAAAAGGTGGGGTGATCCCGTCACCGGGTTCCCACGAGTTGGCGACGAGGCAACCGAGGAGCACGACAAAAGCATTCCATACAACACAAGCATTCCACGGGTCATCATCTCGGGTTATACCTTTGAAGCGTTCATTCTCGAAGCGGTTCGAGTCGACGAAGGACGTAGTGGAAGTAGTGGAAGTAGACGTTCTCGCGAGGCGTGGTACACGGCGACGGTAGTGGAACTTGGCGTTCTCGGTCATCGGTAGGGGTACTTGTCGCATCGCCATGCGTAGTGGTACTCGGGGTCGTCGTGGAACTTGTCGGTCTCGGGACTTGGCGACGGTAGTGGTACACGTTTTCTTGAAGAGATCACGACGGCGGTAGTTGTACATGTTCTGTAGTTGTACTTGAGGGTCTTCGCACTCGCCGGTCTCGGTTCTTGCGACGGAGGTGGTACACGCATGTAGACGAACTTGATGCATCCGAGGTCCAAACGCAGCAACAAGAGGCAACGAGGGCAGCAGCACGACAGCTCAAGGCGGAGCAGCGGGGAAGTCAATGCGGGGCTGCGCATGGCCCGAAGCAGAGGAGGTTGCGGCGAGGTGAAGAGGAGGCAGGGCCTCGGGCTGCACGGGAGCCCAGTGGCCGGCGCGAGGCGCTGCAGAGGCGAGGTGGTGGAGCTGCTCGAGGCCGCGGGGCTCCATGGAGGCGGAGCACAAGCTAGAGGTGAGGCAGGGACGGCACCCAGGGTGGAGGAGGGAGGCCGCGGTACTGGCCGGCTGCTGGAGGCGGAGGCGTGACCGCTGCGGCCTTGGCGCGGAGGTCCAGCGGCGAGGACGGGAGGCTCGCGGGGCAGCTAGCGGCGCTGGAGATTGGAGGCAGCAGGCGGCTTGAGGACGGGGAGGCCGGAGGACGAGGCCTCGGGGCCTTGGCGACGGAGGGTGCGGTCGCGGGCCGGCCTCCTAGCGCTCGGGAGGAGGAGGGCCCGAGGCGCAGGCCGATCCGGCGCCTGGAGGAGGAGGCGCTCGGGGAGGGACGTAGTGGCTCCGCGCGAGGAGAGCAGAGCTCGAGCTGGAGGTTGCTCGGGTAGGAGGCGCGGTCGAGGAGGAGGGTCGGGCTCGGGGCTGAGAGATGGGGAGTGCGATGGGATCGAGGGGAATCGAGGGAAAGCGAGGCCTGGCGGCGCTCGGGCGGAATCGTGGGGAGTTGGGGTCGGGGAGCAGCTAGGGTTACGGGGGGAGTTGATGGGCCGGCTGGGGGAAGTGGCCGACTGGGCCTGCGGCTGGTCTGCCGGCTTGGTGCGGGGATGGATGGCCTTGGGCCAAAGGAGGCCGGCGGCTGGAGCTCCTCTCCATATATTTCTTAGCAGAAATAAATAAATAGAGAGAGTCCAAAAAAAATAAGAAAGGAGGCCATGAAGAAGAAATAAATGATGGAACATTTTTGTAAGGCTTTATGGAATATTACCAACCCAACAAAAATGGTTCCAACAAAATAGGGAAGATATGCAAGTGTGTGTTGGTGATTCCGAAGCAAAGGAGTATTTATTTATAATAGCTCCATAATATTAGGAGGATATGTTATAAAGAGAAGTCATCCTTCCCTCGATTTAAATGGATCGAAGATCCACACGATTTATTTAAGTTGAGATGCAAAAATAAATATGACATGAAGGCATGATGACATGATGCAATGCAAAAATAAATAACACAAGCACAAATGAAACACACGGAATAACCCGGAACATCTGGAATCTTCTGGGACGTCAGTCTTCCGGCGTCACAACTCTCCGACACTAACAGAGGATCTCGACCCGAGATCCTAGAGATGGCACCGGATAGAAACGAAAAAGAAGAGGTAAAACAAAGTTGCTTCTTTGACAGACGAGTGAAACCAAAGAACCTTGAGAGGTTGAACAATCTTGAAAGAAAGAATGCAACGGAGATGAACGAAGTTAAGAGCACTCCGGTAAAAGGAGGAACAAGGAACATTACGAGAACCTTGTTGATTGAAAGACATGAAACAAGAGCTTACGAACCAAAAGAATATGAAACTGCAACTGCATAGCCAAGGAATAAGAATGACAGAATTTGGACATCACTCCGTCTGAAAATGGAAGGAATTGAACAAGAACTTGAGAAGATGGTATGATACTTGATGAAATCAACAACACACTGCCTCTGGAACAATTAAAAGAATGGCACAAGGGGTAAGAAAGATTCAGACAGCACTCCGGTTAAAAGGACAGGCAAAACTAGATAAGATGATTGAATTGAATGGAGAACACAACACTCCTGTTAAATGATAAGCAAGGAAAAGAACATGATCTCGATAAAATGAGATGATGGTTTGGAGAGAGCAACATCACAATGCCTCCGGAATGAAAGAATAGAGTATAGATCCATGAAAGAATTGAACAGAGAAAAGTATGACAACTTCTCTCACGAATGAATTAGGAAAACCTCCTTACAAAGAAGGGTTGAATGGGGTTGATGGAGAAAATCAACACGAAACGAATAAGCTTGATGTGGGCTTATGGAAAACATCTCAAAATTATGAGGTGACAACCAGCCACTTACGAAACATTTGATTGGATTGGGATCAACAGGGAGACGATAAACTTATTTCACCGGAATGATAAATGAAGAACTTGGGTCATTTATAAGCACCATAATTAGCAACAATCCTTAGGAAAAACTTTTAGGTGAAATACAACCCAAGATAACTCCAATGAATAAATTGAAGGGTTGAAAACATCTCTTGAACAAAGAAAAAGATGGGTTTAAATATCTCATTCCTGACAACTTGTGAATCATGAAACATGAAGGGAAATTGTCAAAATGGCATACCACCATCTCAACCAATAAAGGTAGAAAGATTTGCACTTGGAAAGCATGATGAAGAATGCTTGAGCTCCAACAAGAATCTTGATGAAGACTTCGAGGATGAATTAAATCTTGATGAACCACCAAGAGAACTCCGGTAATGAAAGCATGAGAAGTGAAAGATGAAAAGAATAAGATTCAAGGCCTGCGATGAATTAGATGGAGCTTGAAATGATAATTGAAATAACTTGGAGCTCCGGAAAACAAGATGAACGACTTAGAACCGAGAATATGATATGATGAACAAGCTCCGGAAAAAGATATTAATCACTCGAGGAAATAAGAATAAGATTTACTATATGCTTATCCTTCATCAAATTAAATTGATGACCAGCAATGAATTTGGCATACTACTTATTCTCGTTGGAAAGAATTAAGAGAGATCTCGCACAAGCTTGGGTAAATCTTCAACAAAGCACCGGTAGGATTGTGAAAAGAACAAATGAATTGAAACGATAACAACGGAAGGCTAATCTTCAACGAACCACCATAAAATATGGAGACGAACGAAGAGACATCAATGAAGAATATTTGGAGGACGAAGTTGAAAACTGAGAACGAAGAAATCTTCTGAAATGATGGCCTTCGGAGGATCACAATAAGAAGAATTCATGAAATGCTTCAGATGGGTATATAAAAGAATTCCTCACAATCGGAACAATAATGAGGATGGCAATAAGCTAGAACCACGAATCTTCAAGAGAACGGGCCAAGATTTAAGAGAAACTCGTCTTCGGTCTTCAAAAACTGAGAAGACGATGAGATACACCACCATGAATTGTATAGGCACTCCGTAATGAAGAATTAAAAGGTTGAACCAATGATGAACAAGAATTTGAAAGCGATCTTGGAGAAGGCATGTGACTGATGGGAATCATTCTTACGTCACACTTTAAAATAATTTGAGTATAACTCCAGAATAATAGAAGAGTCAGGTAAGATCCTAGGAAAAGACCTGTGGGTTAGGACCCACTCAAAGAAATCATCGTTGGAAAAGATTGCTTAAGAGATATTGCACCGGTTGAATTAAATGGCTTGAATAAGATGATAATCCTCAAAAAATAGCTTGAACGGATTAAGAATGGAAAACACGAATCTTCCGCACTCCGAATATGAATAAAGAGATGTGAAGAAATAAGAGAGCCTTCGGATAAGAAATTTCAACATGTGAAAACATGTGAAACAAATAGGAAGATATATGATCAACACCGAAGCTTGAATTACATCCACCGGCAGAATTTGAGAACAAAAGAATGATGAACTTGAAGCTCTTGAGCATCTTCACGATAAATGACCGGATAAGAGCATTGAAGGAAATGAATGAAAAACCTCACATGAATAAAATGGATACTTCATCTGAGAATTTCTTGCTCCGAGAAGAATAAGGGTGGGAGGGTGGGGAAAACAAGGACAACTTGGGATGAATGAAACATACACCGTTGGGAAAAGACTGAGAGTTGATCTTGCAGATGATGAAAAGATCGGATTAACTTGAAGCAAAGGACGCCGGTTGAGAAGAATTTAACATGACAATCTTGATGATCAAGAAGGATTAGCACTCCCATAGAAATATGAGAACACCGATTAGGAAAGGTATGGAATCAACATTTGACATCGAAGCAACTCGAATACCAGAATCAAACAAAACAAAGGATAGATATGTTGCAACAGAATCTTCACAATATCATTCGAACAGAGAATTGTACGAATGAATTCCGCAGGTACATCAACTTGACGAGAAGCCACTTGGGAGAAGAAAAAGGTAAATAAAAGCAACAAGGAGCAGATAGAACAAATACAAGATAGAAGTTTCGTTCGACATCTTCGTGCTGAAAGCTCATGGAACGTGTTACAAAAGGGTTTTGCAATCCCCGGATCAGCATAGCCAAGGACCCTTTAAGATGCAACTCCCGATCGGAACAAGCCCATAAAACCACTTCACTCAATGTAGAACCCCGAACTTCATATCATGCATTCGTTGGAAGAATGCCTAGAACTACTAGATGAACCCACCTATTAATTTCCGAAAGTTTCCAGTTATGCAATCAGGTGTTGGGGATACATGGGAAGCACCGCGCACTCAACTCTAATCCTACATCCAGCTGTATCCATCCTTCAACACATAACCAGTTGTTCTCGGAAACCGTTTACCTCGGACCTTCGAAACGCATCTACTATACAAGCTATGGCAATACTCCTGAACTACCTCCCCAGTACTGGGTGATGTCGGGGTTATCTTGCCACTAACCGCATAGGAGAGTTTTCGATGTCGGCCGTCTTAAGTATTCTAGAACTGATGCGATGGATTTGTGACGACAACACCTCGGAGCTCAACTCCCCGGGACACTGCCACAACCCCTAATGACAGGAGGCATCGAGAACAATGTTCTCGTCACAAAGACATCGAAACAATCCAAACAATACTCGCGTGATCCTAAAAAAAAATTGGTGCATTTTTTTTAGAGTAGAAGAGACAAGAGTAATCGTCAAGAGTCCTTACCAGAGTGATAAGAGAAGAGGAGCAAAAGAAATCCTACTCTCCGATATATATATAGGACTCAAAACATTTTCAAGTGTGTGCCTAGACTCAACCGTCAACGATTCGATCAATCAGTGGGGGCTTCTAGGTCGGAGAAGGCTCTGAATACCAACTTGTAATGCCCAGAATGGGACTATACCTCCTACGTGTCGAGGCACGACTTAAAGGTATAAGCCCATTCTAGAATGATCTCAAGTTTGGTATCTTTGCACGACTCATGTAAAAGAGGGATTAAATTGCAAAAGGAGATAGTTGGCTTACACTCGCCACTTCACACAATACATTACATAAGCAAAACATCATTCAAAACATCACAACCCGACTACGGGCAAGATCCAAAAGAAAGATACCAAAGCAACATAAAGCCACAGGTCTAGATCGAATCCTAGTAGAAACCACTACTGATCGTCGAAACGTCACAAGCATACAGCCGCTCTCTTTATCGAGCTCCCAGTGAAGTACTTGAACCAGCTCCTGCATCATTCTCGGCTAAACCTGCATCTGGTGTTGTAGTATCTGTGAGCCACGAGGACTCAGTAATCCCATAACCATGGGTATCAAGACTAGCAAAGCTTTATGGGTAGGAAGAAAGGTAGTGGTGAGGTTGTAGCAGCGACTAAGCATAATATGGTGGCTAACTTACGAGTACACGAATAAGATGAGCATCTACGCAAACGGTCGCAACTAGTAGTGATCGCTAAAGATCCTGAACTACATACGAGTCAAACATAACCCCACCATGTTCTCTTCTCAAAGTGAAAAGAGACAGTCACGGTTACTCACACAGTTGTGTATTTTACTTCGGATGATCTGTCAAGTTTTCTACAACCGGACATTAACAAATTCCAATCTGCCACATAACCGCGGGCACGGCTTTCGAAAGATTATAACCCTACAGGGGTGTTCCAACTTAGCCCATCACAAGCTCTCACGATTAGCTGAAGTGATAAATATAATATCATCACCCCTTATCTTAGGGAAATCCGATCAGGCTCGGCATCCCGGTGCACAAGACATTTCGACAATGGTAAAACAAGTCCAACAAGACCTCCCGGCGTGTCGACACCCTGATAGTAGCCGCGCGTATATCGTCTCAGGCCACAACCGGATAGGTGATCCTACAAGTAAAACCAAACCTCGAGTTTCCCCGTGGTGGCCTGATACGTCTCAAACGTATCCATAATTTTTGCTTGTGACATGCTTGTTTTGCATCATTGTCTCATGTTTATATCCAAGTTTTCTATCTTTTTAGGCATTTATTGGACTAACCTACTAATGGTTTCTAAAGTGCACAATGTTCTTGTTTTACACTTTATTGTGTAGGAATTACTTGGAAATTGACAAAAACGCAAAAGGAGTTGTATTGGAGTAGGACTCCGACTTTCCTGAAATCTGTCTGAGAACGTTTTTTGAAGATGGTCACGTTCCGGCCCGAAGACGACGTCAAACGTAAAAAGTCTAGTTGCAAAAGTTGTGGGGAATTTCGAGAGGATGCTTCTGGATATAAAATTCGTTCAAATCGGATTCCGGACGGCCGAGAAAAGCCCGTTTTACTGAAGCCCAAAATCTGATGACGGGAATCCGAGAGTCTATATAAAGAGAGGAAACCTAGGTCACCAAGGGCCACGAATTTTCCTTCTCCCAAGCTGCTGTCTTGGAGAGGAGGACCAGCACCATTGCAGCACCATCCACAAGGAAGAAGGGGGGCCAAGGAGCCGCTGCCCCCTAGGGCCGCCGCCGCTCCGAGGGCCGCCGCCGCCCCTAGGGCCGCCGCCGCCCCCTAGGGCCGCCGGCCGTCTCCTCCTCGCGGGGCTGCACCTCTCCATCAACACCACCATCAAGCTCCTCCTCACCATGTCCATGTGTGAGTAGTCTCCTCCGGGGCTGAGGGCTTGTACGTGTAGCTATGTGGTTATCTCTCTCTCCCATGATGTGATCTTCGTTGTGATCATAGACTATGTTAATCTAGGGTGATCCCATGATACTTCCACTTCTTCTATGTATTGGATTGATGTACTCACTTGTCTTTATCTAGTATAATCCCCGAGACCAAGGTGACAGCAGTCTATTGGACATGGATTAGAAGAATATTTTCATGAGTGATTTCCTCTTTTGTGTGTTGATTGAAGATTGAGAGTCTCTTGGTGCTTGTCTTTGACTATCCTTTAGATATGTTGTGGTGATTGTGGTACTCTCTTTGGATGGCCGCGGTGACATTGGGAAATCCATAGATTGAGAACTACGAACTTTGAGGTGTGCTTTTGTAGCCCTACATAATTCTCGTCCTCTCTTGACCACAAAGGAATGACCTCTGGGTGCGTCTCCATTGCATGTTTTATGGGAAATATCATGTGATTAGATTATGTTAATGTTGTTGGGAGTTGCCACTAGTGAAAGTATGATCCCTAGGCCTTGTTTTCATCAATTGAACACCGTTTACTTTCAGTTTTGTTACATGTTTGCTTGCTGCCATTTTTATTTCAGATTTACAAATACATCTTTTGTCATCCATATCACTTGCCATTTAACATCTCTTCGTCAAACTAGTGCACATATACATCTGACAAGTGTATTAGGTGTGTTGGGGACACAAGAGACTTCTTGTATCTTGATTGCAGGGTTGCTTGAAAGGGGTACGTTCAACCTCCACTTCCCTGAGTTCGATAAACCTTGGGTTACTCACATAAGGGAAATTTGCTGCTGTCCTACAAACCTCTGCTCTTGGAGGCCCAACACTGTCTACAGGAATAGAAGCGTGTAGTAGACATCAAGGTATTTCTGGCGCCGTTGCCGGAGAAGTGAGGTAAGTGAAGGTACCTTCTCTAGATCTTGTAATTAAATCTTTTTGTTTCTTGTTTTTATTTCACTAGTTATGTTTATGGAAAACCGCAATCTTAGTTCGCTGCTTGGGGAAGGCCGCTTTACCACACCCGTGGTAGAGAAGTCTCCTCCACCTACTAAATGTATCCCGTTCCAAATACCACTTGGGATAATTGAAATAATTATGAATGATCGTTATGATGGGACAGTCAATCCTAGTATTCATTTGTTGAAACTTACAGAACTTTGTGAGTTGTTTAAGATTTCAGGTTTGACAAGAGATGGAGTCATGAGGAAATTATTTGCCTTGTCCCTGAAAGGAAAAGCATTGGAATGGTATAGGCTACTAGATGACACTCACCTGCTGGATTGGGAAGAGATCCAGTCTCTCTTTTACTCCAAGTTTTATCCTCTTCATGAAGTCCATGAGAATAGGAATTATGTTTATAATTTCTATCCTCATGACGGAGAGAGCGTAGCTCAAGCTTGGGGGAGACTGGAAACGTTAATGCTAAAAAGTCTTAACCATGGGCTCCCCAAAGATGCTTATGTGGAGAGTAAGAGTGCCTTTTTGCATGTGGATCATGGTAACAATGCTTTATGTGATGCTTATATTGTTGAGTTTATTCGTGATCCCACTGAAAATTATTATGAGAAGGGAACATATGCTTATAGATATTTCAATAATATCAAGTTCCCTCTCTTTATGTTGAAGGTTTTGAAGCTGCACTTGTTTTGTCTTCCTATGCTTATTGCTTTGTGCTTCAATGAATTATTCTATTGCAATATTCCTATGCATAGGAAGCATGTTAGGCTTAAATGTGTTTGGTATTTGCTTCTTGATGCACTCTTTTGTTCTTCAGCTCTTATTCCTACGAGAGCATCATTAAAGTCTTAAGCCTATCTTTATGGCTATAAAGAAAGAGCTCTAGGGAGACAACCCTTGTTATCTTTGCTTTCAGTTTTTAGTGGTCTTGATGTTTGTTACTACTGTAGCAACATCATTGTATCTTTATTTTTCAGCTTTGTGCCAAGTTTAGCCTCTGATTGCAAGGAAGTTCAAAAGTTGTGACGTGCAGTCCAGAAAACAGATTCTGTCCTTGGACAGAAAAATTCGTATAAAATCACCAGATCATCTTTTTGGTCTGAATTGTTTCGACAGCGTGCTCTATACAATTGGCTTTCGGGCGTCTGTTCTGAGTTTTTTGATTTGAGTTGCGGAAGTGCCCCGAAAAAATTATTTACTACCTGCTGGTCTGTTTTTCACAGATTTTGTCCTGTTTTGCCTTTCCTTCGTTTTGCAAACCTTGAGCTTGCTTTTTCTTTGCAAAAACCTTTTGGCAATCTTGAGAAACAGTAGCTCTTCAAGATTATCCTTATTTCCAGTAGGGAAAAATTATTTTATTGTGGGTACTAACCTCGCTAATCAGATTATGATGAGTTATGTATGAAGGGAGTTTTCAAGTGTGGGAGGGAAGATGATAAAAGAAGATTCAGGAGGGTCAAACGCTCAAGCTTGGGGATGCCCCGGTGCACCCCCAAGGAATATTCAAGAAGACTCAAGCGTCTAAGCTTGGGGATGCCCCCGTGCATCCCCTTCTCCATCAACAATTATCAGTTCGTCTTTCGTTCCACTATATTTTAATCACTTCATGCGTTATGTGCTATGCTTGGAGCGTCTTGCTCTTAGTTTCCTTTTTAGTTTTCTTTAGCTTTGCTTGTTGTTCATAACAAGTTGGATCCTAGCCTTCATTGTTTGGGAGAGAAACACGCTCCACCCCACTGTAGAACACAACATAGGCTTGCATGCATATCTTCTTGTGTGTGTTCTTCGTCTTTCCATAGCTGCTGTCATGTTTAGCTCTTAGTTTTCATGCTTTTGTTTTTAAAGAGCTTTTGTTTAGTTGGCTGCTGAACTCTCTTGAGTTATCATGCTTATCTTGTTAAGAGAGTTGGCTTCTGTGGCACTGGTTGATATGTCTGTGATAAAAATGCTATGTGCATAATGGTGCTTAGTAGTTCATGTTTTCTTATGGTTAGTCCCAAATAGCTGGGGGTTCTTAATGTGTTATTGAAGTACCAACATGATTTGTTTGCCTATGATGTGGTATGGTTTAGTGATATCTTCCTCCAAGAATTTATTTTGATTGACTTGGCATATGCTCATGCATATTTAAGACTTTAAAGAAAGTCTATCAAGCCTTGATGATCTTTAATTTCTGAGTAGTGATATAACTTCTATGCCCGATTCAATGTTGCTTTGTCGCTCTGCATGATTATGGTCGTCATTACTCTCTTAGTTGGTCGCTCCCAGTCTTTTGCTAGCCTTCACCTGTACTAAGAGGACTGACTGCTTGTGCATCCAAAATCCTTGAAACCAGTTATGCCATATGAGTCCACCATACCTACCTATATGTGGTATTTCACCGCCACTCCAAGTAAATTTACATGTGCTACCTTTAAAACCTTCAAAATAATTCCTTGTTTTTGCAATACATAGCTCATGGGAAAGTAGCTTAAAAACTATTGTGGTAAAGAATATGTCTCTTATGTATCTTATTTCTTATAAGTTGCTTGTTGAGCGGTATCCATGTTTCTGGGGACGCCATCAACTGTTACACTTTTGTTGAATATCATGTGAGTTGCTATGCATGTTCGTCTTGTCTGAAGTAAGGGTGATTTGCCATGAGTTGAATGGTTTGAGTATGCATATTGTTAGAGAAGAACATTGGGCCGCCAACCAAAGCCATGTATCATAGTGGAAGTTTTAGCTTGGACATTAATCCTCAATCTCTTATGAGAATATTATCTGTTGTTGAATGCTTAAGCATTAAAGAGGAGTCCATTATCTATTTTCTATGTTGTCCCGGTATGGATGTCCTCAAGTTGAGATCTATAAAAAACGAGAAATCAAATGCGATCTATCTCCTTGGACCTTTGTACAGGTGACATAGAGGTACCCCTTTGTGACACTTGGTTGAAACATATGTAATGCAATGATAATCCATGGAAATCCGAGCTAATTAGGACAAGGTGCGAGCACTATTGGTATTCGATGCATGAGGCTTGCAACTTATAGGATGTCTTATGCATAACACATATGAAGTATTACTATCGTTGACAAAATTGTTTCTATGTTTTCAAAATAAAAAGCTCTCGCACATGAGTAATCCCTGCTTCCCTCTGCGAAGGGCCATTCTTTTACTTTTATGTTGAGTCTCCACCTTCTTTCTTCAAAGCACCAACTATTGAGAGCATGGTTGTCATTCTGAGTGTAATGTGCATTGTCTCAAAGTACCATTGTCTTTTGCATGATTGTGATATCGCTTATCCTGAAATCATTGTATCTAGTCGTCACTTAAACTTTGGAGGTGCTCCATCATTTATGTTTTGCTTCACTAAAGGGGGCAAGCGAGGTATCACTTTGTCATGTTTGCACACCATGCTCACTACAAATCTATTGGGTGTTTCAGTATTATATTGTAAACTTTCGGTTCTTTGTGATATTCTCATGAGGTAACTTAATTACTAAAGATTCATTATCTCAATAAGCATTTATCATGTGATTGTGAAAGACTCTTTGGTAGCATGTCACCACATAAATTATGCTTGTTTTCATTCTACCTACTCGAGGACGAGCAGGAATTAAGCTTGGGGATGTTGATACGTCTCAAACGTATCCATAATTTTTGCTTGTGACATGCTTGTTTTGCATCATTGTCTCATGTTTATATCCAAGTTTTCTATCTTTTTAGGCATTTATTGGACTAACCTACTAATGGTTGCAAAAGTGCACAATGTTCTTGTTTTACACTTTATTGTGTAGGAATTACTTGGAAATTGACAAAAACGCAAAAGGAGTCGTATTGGAGTAGGACTCTGACTTTCCTGAAATCTGTCTGAGAACGTTTTTTGAAGATGGTCATGTTCCGGCCCGAAGACGACATCAAACGGAAAAATTCTAGTTGCGAGAGTTGTGGAGAATTTCGAGAGGATGCTTCTGGATATAAAATTCGTTCAAATCGGAGTCCGGACGATCGAGAAAAGCCCGTTTTACTGAAGCCCAAAATCTGATGACGGGAATCCGAGAGTCTATATAAAGAGAGGAAACCTAGGTCACCAAGGGCCACGAATTTTCCTCCTCCCAAGCCGATGTCTTGGAGGGGAGGACCAGCACCATTGCAGCACCATCCACATGGAAGAAGGGGCGCCAAGGAGCCGCTTCCCCCTAGGGTCGCTGCCGCTCCGAGGGCCGCCGCCGCCCCCTAGGGCCGCCGGCCGTCTCCTCCTCGCGGGGCTGCACCTCTCCATCAACACCACCATCAAGCTCCTCCTCACCATGTCCATGTGTGAGTAGTCTCCTCTAGGGCTGAGGGCTTGTACGTGTAGCTATGTGGTTATCTCTCTCTCCCATGATGTGATCTTCGTTGTGATCATAGGCTATGTTAATCTAGGGTGATCCCATGATACTTCCCCTTCCTCTATGTATTGGATTGATGTACTCACTTGTCTTTATCTAGTATAATCCCCGAGACCAAGGTGACAACGGTCTATTGGACATGGATTAGAAGAATATTTTAATGAGTGATTTCCTCTTTTGTGTGTTGATTGAAGATTGAGAGTCTCTTGGTGCTTGTCTTTGACTATCCTTTAGATATGTTGTGGTGATTGTGGTACTCTCTTTGGATGGCCGCGGTGACATTGGGAAATCCATAGATTGAGAACTACGAACTTTGAGGTGTGCTTTTGTAGCCCTACATAATTCTCGTCCTCTCTTGACCACAAAGGAATGACCTCTGGGTGCGTCTCCATTGCATGTTTTATGGAAAATATCATGTGATTAGATTATGTTAATGTTGTTGGGAGTTGCCACTAGTGAAAGTATGATCCCTAGGCCTTGTTTTCATCAATTGAACACCGTTTACTTTCAGTTTTGTTACATGTTTGCTTGCTGCCATTTTTATTTCAGATTTACAAATACATCTTTTGCCATCCATATCACTTGCCATTTAACATCTCTTCGCCGAACTAGTGCACCTATACATCTGACAAGTGTATTAGGTGTGTTGGGGACACAAGAGACTTCTTGTATCTTGATTGCAGGGTTGCTTGAAAGGGGTACGTTCAACCTCCACTTCCCTGAGTTCGATAAACCTTGGGTTACTCACATAAGGGAAATTTGCTGCTTTCCTACAAACCTCTGCTCTTGGAGGCCCAACACTGTCTACAGGAATAGAAGCGTGTAGTAGACATCATGGCCCCGCAGTCTCCCCATTCGGGACCAACACCATCAGCACTGGCCCCCCCTGCTATGTAGAAAAGAATCTCCAAGGAGCGTCCCTCTTATGCAAAATTAATTAATTAATTAAGTTATTATTATGAGCAAATTAAAACCAATGTTGGGCCATGCTGGAGGAATTTTATTCAAAGTCGAATTGTCAAGGGGTCCCCATCCACCCATCGTGTAAGGAACGTAAAATCAACGAACATAATGCCGGTTTATCGGCGCCTAAGGTGGCATGAGTGGAACAAAACACCGAGCAAAAGGCCAAGCCTTCCACCCATGCCCAGTATATAGATGTGTTAATAATAATTATAGATATAGTGATATTCCAACAACAAGTTCCCTCCTGGAACGATCTTCATCTTCACCTGCAACTAACAACGCTATAAGAGGGGCTGAGCAAGCGGTAACATAGCCAAACAGTGGTTTTGCTAGGAAGGTTTCAAAGGTTAGAGGTTTCATGGCAACAAGGAGAGGCTGACATAAAAATTGGGTAGCGCGACATGTAACGATAGCATCGAGACAACTAAGCATGGCAATGGTAGTAAAGGTATCCAAGGGTATGATCATCTTGCCTGGGATTCCGCAAGGGAGAAGAACGGTCCATGAAGTAGACGGAGCAACATAGTCGAGCGAATCCTCACAACTCCGGAACAAAACCGAAGCTAACAAGAGAAGCAACCGGAAAGAAACAAGCAACACGGTAAACACACAAGCATAAACATGGCATACGATGCACAAACAAGTATGATGCATGTCCGGTTTAATTATGCATGGAATGGCAAAGTGCACAAACAAGTACTACAAGTTAAGTGGAGCTCAATATGCAACGAGTTGCATATTGACGAAACACCACATTTTAATTATTTAATTGACTCTCGTTTATTTACAAGACAAGATTAAATGTTTTTAACATAGCAAGAGGTGAAGCATAAACAAACTACCTATTTAGGCAAGTTTAAATGAGGCCGGAAATAACAACAACAATTCCGCGAAAATCCCCATAAGCATGTTTAGCGATTATTAAAGCAACAACAATTAAACATTCAAGGTTGTTAACATGATGCGGATGACATGATCAAGTTTATGCAATTTTTATTAAAAGTGAACATGAAGATGATATGAAGTATTGTCACCGTGGTGGAAGGAAAGGGTGCCACGGCAACGAACCGAAAATGGTGCAACGGCAACATCTCGGTTCCGGTAACTCGTTGAGAGACCGGTGCAAAAGCAAAGGTGGCGTGAGCGAATCGAACGAGATGAAAAGGTTGGGTGATCCCGTCACCGGGTTCCCACGAGTTGGTGACGAGGCAAACGAGGAGCACGAAAAAAGGACGATACGGGCACGGCGCAAACAAGGGAAACATCTCATACAACACAAGCATTCCACGGGTCATCATCTCGGGTTATACCTTTGAAGCGTTCATTCTCGAAGCGGTTCGAGTCGACGAGGGACGTAGTGGAAGTAGTGGAAGTAGACGTTCTCGCGAGTCATGGTACACGGCGACGGTAGTGGAACTTGGCATTCTCGGTCATCGGTAGGGGTACTTGTCGCATCGCCATGCGTAGTGGTACTCGGGGTCGTCGTGGAACTTGTCGGTCTCGGGACTTGGCGACGGTAGTGGTACACGTTTTCTTGAAGAGATCACGACGGCGGTAGTTGTACATGTTCCGTAGTTGTACTTGAGGGTCTTCGCACTCACCGGTCTCGGTTCTTGCGACGGAGGTGGTACACGCATGTAGACGAACTTGATGCATCCGAGGTCCAAACGCAGCAACAAGAGGCAACGAGGGCAGCAGCACGACAGCTCAAGGCGGAGCAGCGGGGAAGTCAATGCGGGGCTGCGCATGGCCCGAAGCAGAGGAGGTCGCGGCGAGGTGAAGAGGAGGCAAGGCCTCGGGCTGCACGGGAGCCCAGTGGCCGGCGCGAGGCGCTGCAGAGGCGAGGTGGTGGAGCTGCTCGAGGCCGCGGGGCTCCATGGAGGCGGAGCACAAGCTGGAGGTGAGGCAGGGCGGCACCCAGCGCGGAGGAGGGAGGCCGCGGTACTGGCCGGCAGCTGGAGGCGGAGGCGTGACCGCTGCGGCCTTGGCGCGGAGGTCCAGCGGCGAGGACGGGCGGCTCGCGGGGCAGCCAGCGGCGCTGGAGATTGGAGGCAGCAGGCGGCTTGAGGACGGGGAGGCCGGAGGACGAGGCCTCGGGGCCTTGGCGACGGAGGGTTCGGTCACGGGCCGGCCTCCTGGCGCGCGGGAGGAGGAGGGCCCGAGGTGCAGGCCGCTCCGGCGCCTGGAGGAGGAGGCGCTCGGGGAGGGACGTAGTGGCTCCGCGCGAGGAGAGCAGAGCTCGAGCTGGAGGTTGCTCGGGTAGGAGGCTGATACGTCCAAAACGTATCTATAATTTCTGCTTGCTCCATGCCACTTTTGGGTGATATTGCTATGATATTCATACACTTCCATACACTTTTGATCATATTTGGACTAACCTACTAATCCAGTGCACCCCGGTGCCAGTTTCTGTTTTCGGCTGTTTTTGTATTTCAGGTTTTCACGTTACGAGAACTGCCAGGAAAAATCCAGAAAAATTATATAAAAAATCAGCGTTCCAGAACCTACCTTGCGTCCGAAGGACAGCCGGGGGGG
>LR738714.1:84797075-84856065 GCA_902687465.1 Secale cereale
TCCTCCCGTTCTTGTGCTTCACTAATTAGTCCTCGTGAGCTGCCCTACATGATCGAGGCACATATGTAATCCTTATGCTGTTGCTATGATGAGTTTGCTGGGATCCGATGGATTATGAGATTATGTTCAGATTGATCTTGAGTAATATATTTGATCTACCTCTTTTATATTTATGTTCATAAGTAATTCTTGCATGTTCTCCGTTGTTATTTATTGCTTTGGCCAAGTAATACGTAGTGACTCCAAGAGGGAACGTTATGCTCGATTGTGGGTTCATGCCCCTCGATGACTAGCTTGAGTGATAGAAACATGAGTCTAGGGGATGTGTTGTTGCCACAAGGGGGAAAACAACGGTGCTTGTGCCCGCGGGTGCAAGGATTGTTTACTTTACGCAAAGTTCTTTTAATGCAGTTGTCTGTTGCATTGAGTTTACACTATGGCTGGGACTCGCAACTTAATACCAGCGAGATGTTCTGGATAGATATCTCAAGGTGGATGATTAGTAGTAGATATTGATGGATTTCGGTCTACTTACTTTGGCGTACCGCCCATGCTTTGAACCTCAACCTTTCTTGCAATGTAGTCAGCATTGGTTTGCGTTCGTGGTCCTATCAATTGCCCAGCTGTAATTCGTTTACCTCACATAGCTGTTTTATCGTCTTTTGGGAGAGAGACATCACTAGTGAACATCATGAGACTCCGGTCCATATTACCATCATTGATCACATCCGCTATTTACTTTTCGCTATTATTTACAATTGCAAACACTATCTATCACTACTATCATTTGCTTTTAATCCTTTGTGAACTACAAGGCCGGAGGGATTGACAACCTCTCTGTACTCGTTGGGAGCAAAGTTATTTGTATCTGTGTGCAGGTCCACGTTGATTGCTAATCCGCGCCGTTAGCAGTTGACACCTACTTGTTGAACCTAGGAGTCTCTGGGGATTCGATCCTTGGCATCTTTGCTAAGGGAAAAAACTTCCACAACACTACATCTTTCACCTTCCACTTGGGGTAACCAACGAGGGGTTAGAGGCCCATCAAGGAGTATTTTCTGGCGCCGTTGCCGGGGACTCCACTCTTCAGGATAGGGGAGTTGCATGCTATCTTTTACCTTTGCTTTTTAGTCTTGTTAGTTTACCTTTCAGTTTTTGCTTTAGTACCTTTTATCGAAAATCACAAAAATAGTTATCTTGCTTGCTTGCTACTATGGGTTCCACCGAGAACACCAAGTTGTGTGACTTCACTAGTCACAACAACGATGACTTTATCAGCACACCTATCACTACACCTGCCACTTCAGCACCTTCATATGAAATTAAACCTGCTTTACTGAACTTAGTCATGAAAGATCAATTCTCCGGTGCTGGAGATGATGCTGCTTTACACTTGAACAACTTTGTTGAACTTTGTGATACGCAAAAGTACCAAGAAATAGATGGTAATATTGTTAAGCTTAAGCTTTTTCCTTTCTCCTTGAGAGGAGGAGCTAAAATTTGGTTTCAGTCTTTGCCTAGAAATAGCATAGATTCATGGGACAAGTGCAAAGATGCTTTTATCGGAAAATACTATCCACCTGCTAAGATTATCCAACTTAGAAGTAACATAATGAATTTTAAACAATTGGATAATGAACACGTTGCCCAAGCTTGGGAACGTATGAAGTCTCTTATCAAGAACTGCCCTACTCATGGTTTGACTACTTGGATGGTTATCCAAACTTTTTATGCAGGCTTGAACTTTACCTCGCGGAACTTGTTAGATTCAGCCGCGGGAGGAACTTTTATGTCAACTACACTTGGTGCTGCCACAAAGCTTCTCGATGACATGATGACCAACTATTCCCAATGGCACACCGAACGCGCTCCAACAGGTAGGAAGGTAAACTCTATCGAGGAGATTTCCTCCCTTAATGAAAAAGTTGACTTAATCATGTCTCTACTTTCGAAGCAATCTTCTGTTGATCCTCGTGATGTTCCTTTAAATTCTTTGATTGCTCAAGAACAAGTAGATGTGAACTTTATCTCTAGAAACAATTTTAACAACAATGCTTATAGGAGTAACTTTGGTAACAATACTAGACCGTTCCCCTCTAATTCTTATGGGAACAACAATGCTTATCCTAGTACCAAGAACTCCACTACTGAACTAGAGATTATGCTTAAAGATTTCATCACTACCCAAAAAGCCTTTAATAAGAGTGTAGAAGAAAAACTACATAAACTAGATGATCTTTCTTTTAAGGTAGACCATTTAGCCAATGAGGTAAAATTGCTAAATATTAAAACTTCTCCTCTTAAGGAGAGGGAAGTCACTCCTATAAATGCTATTCAAGTGCAAATTAATGAAAACATTAGGATGATGGCTAAACTTAAAGAGAGATGGGCTAGAGAAAGGGAGGAAGAAGATAGAATTAAGAGCCTTCCTACCCACCACACTGTTGCTACTATCCAAGTTGTTAAAGATGTCCAAACCCTTAGCACCCAATGTACTCCTGGTCCCATTGGACCTATTAATGGTGATGCTATGACTATATAAACTACCAAACAAGTGAACCTAAAGGACACCACTACCACTTTACTTGATGCTCGTGATCTTGATTTTGATAATTGCACTCTTACCGAAGTTATTGATTTCCTTCACAAGATGTCTAGAGACCCCTGCACTAGCACGCTTAACCTTGCCTTCACGGAGCATATCACTAATGCTCTCATCAAAGCTAGGGAGGAGAAACTTAGAGTATAAGCCTCCATACCTAGAAAGCTAGAAGATGGTTGGGATCCTATGATAAAAATTAAATTGAATGACTTCTCTTGTTATGCATGTGATGTTGGTGCTAGTACCTTTGTTATGCCCAAAAGAATATATGATATGCTCAAATTGAAACCTTTTGATTCTTGTTCTTTTGGTGTTCGTCTCGTTGATTCTTCCATAAAGAAACCTTTGGGAAGGATCGACTATATTCTTATCGTTGTTAATGATAATTATGTTCCCATTGATTTCACTATTATGGATATTGAATGTGATCCTTCATGTCCAATTATTTTGGGACGTCCCTTTTTACGCACCGTTGGTGCTATCATTGACATGAAAGAGGGTAATATAAAATTTCAGTTTCCTCTCAAGAAAGGGATGGAACACTTCCCTCGAAAGAAGATCAAGTTACCTTTTGAGTCCGTTGTACGGGCTAGCTATTCTTTTACTCTTGATAAAACTTGATCTCTATGCATTATGCCTAGCTTAAAGGCATAAAAGAAAGCGCTTTTGGGAGGCAGCCCACATGAATAAATATATTTTGCTTTTGTTGTGTCTTGATGTTGTTTACTACAGTAGCATCATCATTGTATCTTTGCTTTTCATATTTGTGCCAAGTATAGCCTCTGATTGCTAGAAAGTTCAAAAGTTGTGAGGTGCTGTCCAGGAAACAGATTCTGTCCTTGGATAGAAAAATTCGTATAAAATCACCAGATCATCTTTTTGGTCTGAATTTTTTCAACAGCGTTCTCTATATAATTGTATTTCGTGCGTCTGTTCTGAGTTTTTTGATTTTAGTTGCAGAAGTGCCCCGAACAAATCAATTACTACCTGCTGCTCTGTTTTTCACAGATTCTGTCCTGTTTTGCCTTTCCTTCATTTCGCAAACCAAGAGCTTGCTTTTTCTTTGCAAAAACCTTTTGGCAATCTTGAGAAACAGTAGAACTTCAATAATATCTTTATTTCCAGCAAGGTATAATTATTTTATTAAGGGTACTAACCTCGCTAATCAGATTATAATGATTTATGTATGAAGGGAGTTTTCAAGTGTGCGAGGGAAGATGATAAAAAGATTCAGGAGTGTCAAGCGCTCAAGCTTGGGGATGCCCCCATGCACCCCCAAGAAATATTCAAGGAGACTCAAGCGTCTAAGCTTGGGGATGCCCCCGTGCATCCCCTTCTCCATCAACATTATCAGTTCGTCTTTCGTTCCGCTATATTTTTATCACTTCATGTGTTAAGTGCTATGCTTGGAGCGTCTTGCTTTTAGTTTTCTTTTTAGTTTTTCATAACGAGTCGGAACTCAGTGTTCTTTATGTGGGAGAGAAACACGCTCCACTTCTACCTAGAACATAACATAGAATTTTCATGTCTATCTTTGCTGTGTGTGTTCTTTGCCTTTTAATAGCTACTATCATGCTCTGCTCTTAGTATTCATGCTTATCTTTTCAAAGAGCTTTTGTTTAGTTGGCTGCTTGAACTCTCTTTAATTATCATGCTTATCTTATTAAGAGAGTTTGCTTCCGTTGCATTGGTTAATATGTCTATGATAAATATGCTACGTGCATAATGGTGCTTAGTAGTTCAGGTTTCTTATGGTTAGTCTCAAATAGCTGGGGGATTCCCAATGTGTTATTGGAGTACCAACTTGATTTGTTTGCCGATGATGTGGTATGGTTTAGTAATATCTTCCTTCGAGAATTTATTTTGATTGACTTGGCGTATGCTCACGCATATTTAAGACTGTAAAGAAAGTCTATCAAGCCTTGATGATCTTTTATTTCTGAGTAGCGATATAACTACCATGCCTGATTCAATGTTGCTTTGTCGCTTTGCATGATTATGACCGTCATTGCTCTCTTAGTTGGTCGCTCCCAGTCTTTTGCTAACCTCCACCTGTACTAAGCAGACTAACTTTGCAATACATAGCTCATGGGAAAGTAGCTTAAAAACTATTGTGGTAAAGAATATGTTGCCTATGTATCTTATTTCTTATAAGTTGCTTGCTGAGCGGTAACCATGTTTCTGGGGACGCCAGCAACTGTCACACTTTTGTTGAATATCATGTGAGTTGCTATGCATGTTCGTCTTGTCTGAAGTAAGGGTGATTTGCCATGGGTTGAATGAGTATGCATATTGTTAGAGAAGAACATTGGGCCGCCAACCAAAGCCATGTATCATGGTGGAAGTTTTAGCTTGGACATCAAACCTCAATCTCTTATGAGAATATGCTTATGCATTAAAGAGGAGTCCATCATCTATTTTCTATGTTGTCCCGATATGGATGTCCTCAAGTTGAGATCTATCAAAAACGAGAAATCAAATGCGATTTATCTCCTTGGACCTTTGTACAGGTGGCATAGAGGTACCCCTTTGTGACACTTGGTTGAAACATATGTAATGCAATGATAACCCATGGAAATCCGAGCTAATTAGGACAAGGTGCGAGCACTATTGGTATTCGATGCATGAGGCTTGCAACTTATAGGATGTCTTATGCATGACACATATGAAGTACTACTACCGTTGACAAAATTGCTTCTATGTTTTCAAAATAAAAAGCTCTAGCACATAACCATTCTTTTACTTTTATGTTGAGTCTCCACCTTCTTTTAAAAGCACCAACTACTGAGAGCATGATTGTCATTCTGAGTGTAATGTGCATTGTCCCAAAGTAGCATTGTCTTTTGCATGATTGTGATATCGTTTATTTTAAAATCATTGTATCTAGTCATCACTTAAACCTTGAAGGTGCCCCTGCATTTATGTTTTACATCACTAAAGGGGGCAAGCTAGATATCACTTTATCTTATTTGCACACCATGTTCATTGCAAATCTTTTTGATGCTTCAATGTCATGTTGTAAAACTTTCAGTCATTTGTGATTTTCTCATGAGGCAACTTAATTACTATAGAATCATTGTCTCAGTAAGCTTTTGTCATATGACTATGAATAAGTCCTATATGGTTAATAGCATGTCACCACAGAAATTATGCTTGTTATCATTTACCTACTCGAGGACGAGCAGGAATTAAGCTTGGGGATGTTGATACGTCCAAAACGTATCTATAATTTCTGCTTGCTCCATGCCACTTTTGGGTGATATTGCTATGATTTTCATACACTTCCATACACTTTCGATCATATTTGGACTAACCTACTAATCCAGTGCACCCCGGTGCCAGTTTCTGTTTTCGGCTGTTTTCGTATTTCAGGTTTTCACGTTACGAGAACTGCCAGGAAAAATCCAGAAAAATTATATAAAAAATCAGCATTCCAGAACCTACCTTGCGCCCGAAGGGCAGCCGGGGGGCCACCAGGGCTCCAGGCGCCCTGGCGGCGCCCCCCCTGGGCCGCGCCGGGGGGGCGCCTGGGCCCCCCGAGCCCCGTCTGGTGCCCCCCTTCGGCATATATTTAGAGCGTCGTTCGAAACCCTCGGGACGGGAACTCGTTTTCGCGATCTTATCTCTGTTCCGCCGCCGCCGCCGCTTCCAAGATCGGGAGCACCAGGAGAACTCTTCCCGGCACCCTGCCGGAGGGGAGGATCACCATCGGGAGCTTCTCCACCACCATGGACGCCACCCGGATGAGTTGTGAGTAGTCTCCCTTGGACCATGAGTCCATGACCAGTAGCTATGTGATGTTCTCCTCCCGTTCTTGTGCTTCACTAATTAGTCCTCGTGAGCTGCCCTACATGATCGAGGCACATATGTAATCCTTATGCTGTTGCTATGATGAGTTTGCTGGGATCCGATGGATTATGAGATTATGTTCAGATTGATCTTGAGTAATATATTTGATCTACCTCTTTTATATTTATGTTCATAAGTAATTCTTGCATGTTCTCCGTTGTTATTTATTGCTTTGGCCAAGTAATACGTAGTGACTCCAAGAGGGAACGTTATGCTCGATTGTGGGTTCTTGCCCCTCGATGACTAGCTTGAGTGACAGAAACATGAGTCTAGGGGATGTGCTATTACCACAAGGGGGAAAACAACGGTGCTTGTGCCGGCGGGTGCAAGGATTGTTTACTTTACGCAAAGTTCTTTAATGCAGTTGTCTGTTGCATTGAGTTTACACTATGGGTGGGACTCGCAACTTAATACCAGCGAGATGTTCTGGATAGATATCTCAAGGTGGATGATTAGTAGTAGATATTGATGGATTTCGGTCTACTTACTTTGGCGTACCGCCCATGCTTTGAACCTCAACCTTTCTTGAAATTTAGTCAGCATTGGTTTGCGTTCGTGGTCCTGTCAATTGCCCAGCTGTAATTCGTTTACCTCACATAGTTGTTTTATCGTCTTTTGGGAGAGAGACATCACTAGTGAACATCATTAGACTCCGGTCCATATTACCATCATTGATCACATCCGCTATTTACTTTTCGCTATTATTTACTATTGCAAACACTATCTATCACTACTATCATTTGCTTTTAATCCTTTGTGAACTACAAGGCCGGAGGGATTGACAACCTCTCTGTACTCGTTGGGAGCAAAGTTATTTGTATCTGTGTGCAGGTCCACGTTGATTGCTAATCCGCGCCGTTAGCAGTTGACACCTACTTGTTGAACCTAGGAGTCTCTGGGGATTCGATCCTTGGCATCTTTGCTAAGGGAAAAAACTTCCACAACACTGCATCTTTCACCTTCCACTTGGGGTAACAAACGAGGGGTTAGAGGCCCATCAGAGGCGCGGTCGAGGAGGAGGGTCGGGCTCGGGGCTGAGAGATGGGGAGTGTGATGGGATCGAGGGGAATCGAGGGAAAGCGAGGCCTGGCGGCGCTCGGGCGGAATCGAGGGGAGTTGGGGTCGGGGAGCAGCTAGGGTTACGGGGGGAGTTGATGGGCCGGCTGGGGGAAGTGGCCGACTGGGCCTGCGGCTGGGCTGCCGGCTTGGTGCGGGGATGGATGGCCTTGGGCCAAAGGAGGCCGGTGGCTGGAGCTCCTCTCCATATATTTCTTAGCAGAAATAAATAAATAGAGAGAGTCCAAAAAAAATAAGAAAGGAGGCCATGAAGAAGAAATAAATGATGGAACATTTTTGTAAGGCTTTATGGAATATTAACAACCCAACAAAAATGGTTCCAACAAAATAGGGAAGATATGCAAGTGTGTGTTGGTGATTCCGAAGCAAAGGAATATTTATTTATAATAGCTCCATAATATTAGGAGGATATGTTATAAAGAGAAGTCATCCTTCCCTCGATTTAAATGGATCGAAGATCCACACGATTTATTTAAGTTGAGATGCAAAAATAAATATGACATGATGCAATGCAAAAATAAATAACACAAGCACAAATGAAACACACAGAATAACCCGGAACATCTGGAATCTTCTGGGACGTCAGTCTTCGGGCGTCACATTCCCCCTTTCCTAGTAGAACTAGGAGCCCTTCCAAGCAGTAGGAGTAGGAGAGAAGGAAAGGGAAAAGAGAAGAGAAGGAAGGAGGGGGCGCAGCCCCTCCCCCTAGTCCAATTCGGACTAAGCCTTGGGGAGGGCGCAGCCTCCTCTCTCTCTTTCCCCTAAAGCCCAATAAGGCTCATATACTCCCCGGCGAATTCCCGTAACTCTCCGATACTCCGAAAAATACCCGAATCACTCGGGACCTTTCCGATGTCCGAATATAGTCGTCCAATATATCGATCTTTACGTCTCGACCATTTCGAGACTCCTAGTCATGTCCCCGTTCTCATCCGTGACTCCGAACTACCTTCGGTACATCAAAACACATAAACTCATAATACCGATCATCATCAAACGTTAAGCGTGCGGACCCTACGGGTTTGAGAACTATGTAAACATGACCGAGACTCATCTCCAGTCGATAACCAATAGCGGAACCTGGATGCTCATATTGGCTGCTACATATTCTACGAAGATCTTTATCGGTCGAACCGCATAACAACATACGTTGTTCCCTTTGTCATCGTTATGTTATTTGCCCGAGATTCGATCGTCGGTATCACCATACCTAGTTAATCTCGTTACCGGCAAGTCTCTTTACTCACTCCATAATACATCATCTCATGACTAACTCATTAGTCATTTGCTTACAAGGATTATTATGATGTGTAATACCGAGAGGGCCCAGAGATACGTCTCCGACATTCAGAGTGACAAATTCTCTTCTTGATCTATGCCAACACCACGAACACCTTCGGAGACACCTCTAGAGCATCTTTATAATCACCCAGTTACGTTGTGACGTTTGATAGCACACAAGGTGTTCCTCCGGTATTCGGCAGTTGCATAATCTCATAGTCATAGGAACATGTATAAGTCATGAAGAAAGCAATATCAGTAAAACTAAACGATCATAGTGCTAAGCTAACGGATGGGTCTTGTCCATCACATCATTCTCCTAATGATGTGATCCCGTTGATCAAATGACAACTCATGTCTATGGCTAGGAAATATAACCATCTTTGATCAAAATGATCTAGTCTAGTAGAGGCATACTAGGGACACTCTGTTTTGTCTATGTATTCACACATGTAATAAGTTTCCGGTTAATACAATTCTAGCATGAATAATAAACATTTATCATGATATAAGGAAATATAAATAACAACTTTATTATTGCCTCTAGGGCATATTTCCTTCAGAGTAAATATATACTTGAGACTTTTGTGATCGGTAAAAATTTGGCACCTCTTCCCGATGAGGTAGTGTCTCCAAATTTTTAGAGTATGAACCACCGCGGCCAACTCCAAATCATGAGTTGGGCAATTTCCTTTGTGCGATCAGAGCTGCCGCGATGCATATGCTACTACCTTGCCATCTTGCATAAGTACGCATCCAAGTCCTTGTCTGGAGGCGTCATAGTACACATCAAAACTGCGGTAGATATCTGGAAGAGTCAATACGGGTGCGGTCGTCAGTCGTATCTTTAGCTCATTTAAACTTTTCTCACAGTCTTCAGTCCATTCAAACTTCTTGTCCTTTTTGAGCAGCTCTGTCATGGGTTTAGCAATCTTGGAGAACCCTTCAATGAAGCGACAGTAATATCTGTCTAGTCCAAGGAAACTCTGGATTTGTGATACCGTTGTTGGTGGCAACCAATCGAGCACATCCTTTACTTTGCTTGGGTCCACGGCTATACCCTTGGTGGATAGCACATGTCCAAGAAATCCAACCTGCTTGAGCCAAAACTAACATTTACTGAATTTGGCGTATAGCTGATGGTCGCGGAGTCGTTGTAGTACTGCCCGGAGGTGTTCTCTGTGATCCCCTTCGCTTTTTGAGTATATAAGTATGTCATCGATAAAGACCACCACGAACTTATCGAGGAAGTCCATGAATACTTTGTTCATCATATGCATGAAGAAAGCAGGGGCATTGGTGAGACCAAATTACATAACTGTATATTCATAAAGACCGTATCGAGTGGTGAATGCGGTCTTAGAAATATCTTCCTTTTTAATCTTGAGCTGATGGTATCCTGTTCGTAAATCAATCTTGGAGAATACCTTGGCCCCACTAAGCTGACCAAACAAGTCATCAATTCTTGCCAGCGGATATTTATTTTTGATGGTGACATCATTTAGCTGACGGTAATCCACACACATGCGAAGGTTGCCATCCTTTTTGCTCACGAAGATAGCAGGTGATCCCCACGGTGAAGAGCTGGGACGGATATATCCTTTCTGGAGCATTTTATCGAGCTGTTTCTTTAGTTCCACTAATTCTGATGAGGGCATCCGGTGATACTTCTTGTATAACGGTGCGGTTCCGGGTACAAGATCTATTGCAAACTCAAGCTCTCGATCAGGTGGTATGCCTGGCAGTTCTTCTGGAAATACATCAGGAAATTCACTGACCACGGGAATTAATTCCAACTCAGCCACAATGGTGAAGATTATTCCTTTCTTGGGTATGCTTCTGTGAGAATAGAATTTAGTAGTCTGCCCCTTCTAACTGGTCAGAGTGACTTCTCGGGTTGCACAATTTATGCATACTTGATATTGGGTCAACCAATTCATACCCAAAATAACATCCAATTGTACCGACTCAATGAGTATCAAGGAAGTTGGAAGACAGACCCCATTGATATTTATTTCCAGATCATGGCAGACCAGATTACTCTTGATTAAGGATCCCGGGGTTAGTACCTGCATATTCTTGCCCGAAAGCGAACAAGGAAATTTGTTTTAGGCAAGAAAACTCCGAGAAAAAAAAGAGTGGGAAGCCCCAGAGTGAAATAAAATTATGGCAGGTATGCTATTAATAGAAAACATACCAATGAATACTTCGGGGTTTTCTTGAGCTTCATCTGCGGAGAGGTGATGAACATGCCCGACGATGTTTTGCTGGTTCGGGTATGACCCTAATAAGTTGACTTGTGGCCTGAATAGGGCATTCACCTTGCTGTTCTTGGGGCACTGTGTGGCATAATGTCCGTTCTGCCCACAACTTAAGCAAGAACTGTTGCGCTGACACTCCTCATGCACTGGGTTGGTCACGACATTCTTGACTTGGGTAGTGGTATTGTTAACATTATGTTGCCAATTGGGCTTGTATTCTACCTGAGTCTGCTGCCAGGTTCGGGCCTTTTGCACGGGTGGCCCTTCCTTCCTTGGTTCAAACTTGCGCTTGTGATCGTTATTAGCAGGCCTATTGTGTGATGCGAGTTTGTGTTCCCTTTCAACAATGAAAGCTTTGTTCACCAAGGTTTGGAAGTCTGGAAAATCGAGCATGCTGAGGGTACACCGGAGTTGCGAGTTTAATCCCCCAAGAAATCTTTCAATCTTTCTTTCTTCAGTGGCCACGTCGTAAAGGGAGTAATGTGCCAGATGATTGAATTTTTGCAAATATTCACCCACAGACAGATTTCCTTGGGTGAGTGCAAGAAATTCACGATGCTTGGTTTTCATAATTCCAGTAGGGATATAATATTTCCGGAACTGAGCCTTGAATTTTGACCAGGTGATTTCTTCATCAGTAGGCCACATGGCTTTTGCATTCTCCCACCATATGGCAGCAGTGCCTTCAAGATAATGAGTTGCATATGGAACTTTATCATCTTCTGCAGTACGGGCAATCTCAAGCTTCCTTTCAATGGTCCGCAACCAATCGTCGGCATCCAGAGGGTCAATAACCTGACTGAAACTAAGAGGCTGGGTTCTATGGAAATCTGATAGCTTGGAGTGATGACCGTTCTGATTTCTGTTCTGTCCAACCATAGCTTGAACACATCTTAATATCTCAATCAGATCATTATTCCTCCTTTCCTCAAACATACGTAGAATTTGCTCGGTGGTAGGACCATTTGGCGGTGGAGGCGGTGGTGGTATGTACGGCTCGGGAGAGTGTCCCGCCTGTCGGGCGGAACGACGAACATGAACATCCTCATGAGCGCTGCTACTGTTGTCTCCCCGCGTCATCCTATTATGAATTTTTTCCAAGACAAGTAAATTGGGGAAAAGCCGGCAACAAATCCCGAGAGAAAACAAAATGGCGAAGAACATACAACGAATAGAAGAAATATAGTTCCAGCATAATTATACATAGACTCATAAATGAAAGGTAATTACATGCCATGTTCCACTACGCTCATACAGGAAACGAAACATCATGACTCATACGACTACATCTATACATCATCCTGACAACTCTGAGTACTCAGAAGCTCTACTGCTCTGCTGGTGCTACGGGGTCCTCTCCTGAAGCGGACTCGGATCATCAACTGACGAGGTTAATTGAAACCTCCGGGTTAAAGGTAACATGACGGCGCTGCCTCGGGGTCTCTCCCTGTGGGGCAGGAGTAGGGTGAAGCATAGGAGCTACAGGAGTAGTGAGAAGAGAAACCCACTCAGCAGGAGCATTGAGAGGATTTATGGTCGAGGCGCCCGAGCTACTCGGAGGAGTAACCAGTGAAATAGGGGAACCAAAACTGGCTGGAATGTAAGGGGTAAATCCCATGGATGCCGGAGTAGTGACAGACCTAGTAGTGGCTAAAGCAATACGAGTGCGAGTCAGCTCTCGAGCCAGATCGTGGATCAGAAGATAGCTAGTAGTAATATAATGGGAAAGGTGGCTAGCAACACTATCAGACTCCGGACCAATAGTAGGGAAATGGACATGACCGTTGTCGTGCAAAGAAAGATAGTATTGGAAACCTGGGTGGTTCTGCATTCGGACCTCGCTGTAACAAAGCTCGACAAGGACCTCGAATGCAGCAAATTGGACGGCCTGGGAAGCGGTAGAAGCGTAACCGCTTCGAGAGGTACGAGTGTAAGTGCTGGAATCGGAACTGGTGCGCAGAGTAACCACTGCCTGATACTCATACACTAAACCTGCCAGACGCTCCCGATACACATGATAGACTGGGTCGTCTCCGAGAGGGTACAGCCGACGCCACACGTTACGAAGGAGGTGCGGTGACGTGTACGACATCAGCTGCAACTGGCACGGATACGGCACCGGAGCCATCTACACTCACAACCATTAGTAGGTTAGCATAAAAATAATCAAGTATATGCAAAGCAACAACCAGCTACACATGCTACCGGCACTCATCTTAAACTCGTATCTAACGTCCAGTTAACACGTCATAGTCTAGCGTAGCCTACAGTCAGCGCGACTCTGATACCAAGCGTTGTGGCACCTCGGCTCAAAGAGACCGGTTTACCATGCATTGCCAGCCCAGAGACCATGTCTTCTCGCAACACACAACATCTTGGTACAGAAAACAACCGCTTTATTGATGCTAGCGAATCAAAGTTAACATTACAACAGGTAGCGAGGCCAAGTGGCACACACGATGCGGCTGAACAATATGTACATTATTTAGTGAACATAAAGGGCCTCGGTCATAACAACTACGCGACAGCGGAAAAACTTCGTAGCAGAACTCCATAGCACAGGGACACCAATGTGGACACGATCTAGACTCGGACGGCACTCCCTTCCAGCGAGACTTTCCTGAAATCTGGCATGACACGCCAGGTCAGTACATGGAATGTACTTGCAAGCTTACAGCAAGCATAAGCATAATGACAAACACTATCATGATATATATATATATATATATGTATATATAAATATAACCAACATGATGTGCTCATGCCTTTGTGAAGACAGTCTCTCGGACTGGCTTACCAACGGTGATCTTTCTTAGATCACTAACATACCAACTTCTCGGTCTCAAATACAGATTACCTCGTGATCCTTCTGGCGATCACAACCATGACCACCCTTTGGTCTCAAACATCTCGATGGTATTTCCACCATCTAAGATAGTGCAAAGTTCATGAATTAGTGTGCAAAATTTTATTAAAGGTTGACCCATGGTATGACCTACTTTCGAGCGTGTCCGTGACCGTGGACTCGGCTATCGATAGATTAATTACACTCTGCAGAGGTAGTGCACTTTACCGACACCACGGAACCCATGGCCTCGCACTCCTATTCGGGTGGACCAACGGCATTCCGACGAAACGCCTCCATTGCCATGACACTCTCTCGGCCACTCCGACTCACTCCCCATCGGGCTAGTCCTGGGTGGCCCCATGTCTACCAAAGACACAACGACCACCGTCGTGGCCAAACATAAACTGTCCCAAACGGGGACACGGTACCATAATCTGAACAACGGGCACATAAGGTTATGTCTGCTTACCGGGCCAGCGTACGCACGCCCATAACCTTCCCTAGTTGGAGGCACCGACCAGAGGCATGACAACGGACCGAATAAAGGCCTTCCCATAAAAGGCAAATGTGGTTGCACTGGGAAAAACTCGATTCAGTGGCACCATGACCCGGTCAACGATATATTCAAGTTGAGTTATTAGCAGGTTCAACTTAAAAGAAAGAATAACCGGTGTCATAAAATGCCATGCAAATGCAACACATCATATGTATCATTGTAAAGAACTGGGTCAGCTCTTCCACACTAAGCATAAACATCAACAACTTCTAATACTCCTCTGGTTAGGATAAAAACTCAATTTAAACAGAATCTTTTCTAGCAAATTTTATCATATTTCTTACACAAGAAAATAACTACAAATAATTACTTATATCCACAACCATATTAGTTCTTCATAACCCAAACTTACTTCTAGTTACATTAACAACTACTAACTTCCAACTTTCTGTAAACTAATTAAGACAACTAAAACAAACAACCAACAGAATAAAAATAATACAAGTGATTAATATGCATGGATTAAATCATTCATTCAAGTTGGAAAATCACAAATATTGTAATGGAACTATGAAAATGTTGCTGTGGCTTGCCTTAGTGCATATGAGGTTCACAAACCTCCTGGTGATCCTCAAGACAAGCTTCCTCTTCTGAAAATATTTAAACACAAAAAGAAAACATCAAGAACCCTTCTGAAATTCACCAAAAAATCTACACAGCACAGAAAAATCTCATTTTTGGTGTGCTGCAAGATTTCTTTGCAAAGAACACAATGCAAAAAGAATCAATTCATTTGGACTTATGGTTAAAAAGTTATTGTTGTTTGAAGCTCTCTCGAATATATAAGAATTTGAATTTAAATAAACAGACTGGGGAGGGGGTGACGTTGAAGGCGTAAAGCCTCCGGTCACCATCACTCGTACCGCTTCGCGCGCGTATAGAGTGGCTGACTAGCAGGCCCCGCTAGTCAGGTCAGGGGGAGAAGGAGAAGGAAAAAGAGGCGGCCGCGGCTTCGCCGGAGGGCACGCCGGCGACGAGGGCTTCTTGGCCTAAACTAGAGGGAGGGATCTATAGAGGGGATGGAGGCGCACATGCCCATACCCGTAGCGTAGCTAGGGTGGTGTGACGGCGTCGGAATCGACCTCGCAAGCGGAGGCAGAGAGAGGTGGCCGCCGGAGACGAAGACGACGACGAGCCGCGGTGACTCCAGAGGCTCCAACCAGGTGGAACAGCACCACCGGAGAGTGGCGGACGCACTGGGAGGATTGCCCAGGCCTGGGATGTCCTGGAGCTACCGCGACGACCCGATGGGATCGCCGACGAGCTCTAGCTCGGGGACGGCGGCCTGCGGCCTGCCCTGCCGGGCTATGGTTTCCTTCGTAGTTGTGGGGTGTGTGGGAGTGGAGGACGGTGCTCGAGGAGGCTGGGGTGGCTCCATTTATAGGCGAGCCGTGAGGGGGGATCGGGCTCCGCCGGCGACACCTGGACACTATGTGTGACGCCCCGAGACCGACGCTCCAGAAGACTTCTAGCTATTCCGGGTTTCTCCATGTGTTTTATTTGCTTGCTCTGATTTTAATTGTGCATTGCATCATGTCATCATTCCATCATGTCATTAATCTTTTGCATCTGAACTAAATAAATTGTATGGATCTTCGATCCATTTAAATCGAGGGAAGTGTGACTTCTCTTTATAACATATCCTCCCGTTATTAGGGAGCTATAATAAATATTCCATTAACTTGGAATCGCCCATACCACATTTGCATTATTCTTCAACTCTTCTTTTATCCGACTCTACTTCCTATCCTTCCTTTTCGACCTTTTTAGTAAAATTGAGTTGCAATTTTACTTCTCCATAAATGTTCGGAATCTTCCCATAAATCACATCTAGTGTGTAGGGTAACCTCCTATAATTTCAACTCATTTGGAGTTCTTTTGAATGGGTTTCAAAATTCAAACATGTCGAGTTAAATTCAACATGTTTGGATTTCACTTCCTCTAGAAAGCCTCAGGCCATTTTTGTTATATTCCTCATATTTTTATGAGTCCAAGAAAAATGGCCTTCTGCTCAAATTATTCTTCTAGACACCCCCTCTCTATTTTTTATTAGACCCTTTGTTTATTTGTTAAGCAGTTAAAAGGGAGTTTAATAAAAAAAGGAGAGGAGCCCAGCCGAACTGGGTCCAACCGAGGCCCAACCAACAGCTAGGCCAAGCTAGTTAGGCCCAGCCACCCCTGCCTAACTAAACCCTAGCCCACTCCTCGAGCCCCCTGCTCAACCCCTCCTCCTCGATCCTCTCCTCTAGCGCCGGCACTTCTCTCCCATCGATCTCTCCCTCCCCCTCTCGTCTGCTCGACCGAGCACCCTGCCATGCGCTCCCTCGTCCTCCTCCCCATCGCCCCACGCCATCAAGCCCCCGCCGGACCTGCTCTTCCCTACCCCGCCGCCCTCACTCCGCCGCAGCAGCTCCCTCGCCTCGCCAACTGCTCTGTCCGGCCACCTCCGCGCCCGGTTGTCGCCGGCAACCACGGCCAGCGCCGCGCCTCCTACCCCGACGGACCCGGCAACCCTGCCTCCCCGCGCCTCTGTCCCTCCTCCGAATGCCGCGGCGTCCGGCCATAGCGCCGCCATGCTCCAGCGAGCCTGCCCCACCTGGCTCCTCTCGTCATCAGCCCGGCCATCTCTGGCCCGGATCCAGCCGAGGTCCGCCCCGACTACCATCGTCGCCACTTCAACAGCCCTGGCATCCACCACCAGCGACCTCCCCTGCCTTCCTTCTCAACGCGTCGCCGTCCGCATTTTGCTGCTGCCCTCGAGCCCCTCTGCTCGAGTTCCTTTGGCCATGTTCATTCGGCAGCTCGCTGCCATAGCCATGACCGAGGCCTCCTTGTGTTGTTTTTGCTGTTGGAATCGCAAGACCGCCCAGGTTTTTTGCCAAGTACCACTACAATAGTGAATGTCTTCGGATCTTCAAGTTCAACTACGTGGATTCGCCAAGTGCCCCTATGGCGAGTACCACGACGGTCCCGAACACCAACGAAACATGTACCCCTACGTCAACGACGACCCCGACAACTCGTGTACAACTACCGTCGCCAAGACCCGAGACCGGCAACTCCGAAGACCCAAGTACCACGAAACAACGACATGTACATCTACAGAAAAACCCGAACATTTACATGTGTGTACAACTACCGCCGCAACATGAACGACTACTTCCTCTTCGAAACATGTACTTCTTCCGTCGAACTCGAACCACCCCAAACACACGCTTCGAAGGTATATCGTGAGACGACACTCGAGAAAATTTGCTTGCAATGTATGAGTTGAACCATGTGTTGCACCATGACCGAGTTGTCGTTGCACATTCCTCCTTGTTTTCCATGTCGTCGACCTGTGGGAACCGGGTAACCGGGAGCACCCACCATCTTGCATGACACGCTCACGCCACCTTTCTTTTGCACCGGCATCTCAACGAGTGTCGGATCATCAAAACGTTGCCGTGGCACCGTTTCCGTTTTCGCCGCCACGGCCCCCTTTTCTTTCCGTCGTGGCGACAAATACTCCATATCTTGCTCATGTCAACTGTTAATAAGAAATGCATAAAAACTTGAAAATGTCATCCACATCATGGTAACAACATTAAAAATGTTTAAATTGTTGTTTGCTTTAATAATTGCTAAATATGCACATGGGGAGTTTCCAGGATTTGTTGTTGTTATTTCCGGCCTCATTTAAAATGACTAGATAGTGTAGTTTTGCTCATGCTTCACCTCTTGCCATGTTTAATAAAACATTTAATCTTGTCTTGTAAATAAACGAGAGTCAACTAAATAAATAGAATGTGGTGTTTCATCAATATGCAACTCGTTGCATATTGAGCTCCACTTAACTTGTAGTTTTGTTTGTGCACCTTGCCATGCCATGCATATTTAAACCGGACATGCATCATACTTGTTTGTGCATCATGCCATGTTTATGATACGTGTGTTTACCGTGTTGTTTGCTTCTTTCCGGTTGCTTCTCTCGTTAGCTTCGGTTTCGTTCCAGATTTGTGAGGTTTTGTTCGGCTACTTCATGGACTCGTTCTTCTTCCTTGCGGAGTCCCAGACAAGATGACCATTCCCTGATATCACCTCTATCTTTGCATATGCTAGTTGTCTCGCTCTTTAGATATGCCTCGATGCCTATTCCTGTTTGTCAGCCTCCTATTGTTGCCACGAAACCTCTAACTTTTGACACCTTCCCAGCAAGCCGTAGTTTGGCTATGTTACTCGCTTGCTCAGCCCCTCTTATAGCATTGTTAGTTGCAGGTGAAGATGAAGATTGCTCCATGTTGGAACTTGTTGTTGGAGTGTCACAATATCTCTTAAATATATTAACACACCTATATACTTGGCAATGGGTGGAAGGCTTGGCCTTTTTTTCGGTGTTTTGTTCCACTTATGCCACCTTAGGACCCGATAAGCTGGTGTTATGTTCCTTGATTTTGCGTTCCTAACACGGTTGAGGTTTATGGGCCCCCTCGATAATTCGCACTACTTAAAGCTTTTCCAGCAAGGCCCAACTTTGGTTTTAATTTGCCTCATAATAAAAAAAATTAATTAATTAATTGCATAGGGGGTCATGTCCCCGGGTTCTTAATTCTACATAACAGGGGGGCCAGTGCTGATGGTGTTTGTCCCAAACGGGGAGACTACGGGGCCACCACGGGGAAACTCGAGGTCTGGTTTTACCTGTAGGATCACCTATCTGGTCGTGGCCTGAGACGAGATACGCGTGGCTACTATCAAGGTGTCGGCACGCCGGGAGGTCTTGCTGGATTAGTTTTACCTTTGTCGAAATATCTTGAGCACGAGATTCCGTGAATACTCGGTTCTTCCCACCTTGGAATTGCGACTCTACGAATCATGAGCTTGTGATGGGCTAAGTTGGGACACCCCTGCAGGGTTTTGAACTTTCGAAAGCCGTGCCCGCGGTTATGTGGCAGATGGGAATTTGTTAATATCCGGTTGTAGATTACTTGACACCATATCCATAAGAATACACTACATGTGTGACTAACCGTGACAGTCTCTTTCCGAAGGGCTTCGGGAAGTGAACACGGTGGGGTTATGTTTGATCGTGAGTAGCTAGGATCACTTCTTGATAATTTGGCGACCGTTGGCACTTGTTCTCTTCTTGCTCTAAACTCGTAAGCTAGATGCTTAGTGCTTGCTGCAGACACTTTTATAGCCTTCCCTCACCTAAGGCTTTGTTAGTTTTGATACCCGGGAACGGGATTGCCGAGTCCTTTGTGGCTCACAGATTCAACACACACCAGATGCAGGTACCGCCGAGAACAATGCAGGAGATGGACAAGAACTTCACTGGGAGTTCTATGAAGAGCCTGGTCGTATGTATGTGACGTTTTCGACGATCAGTAGTGGTTCCTACTAGGGGCGATTCGGGCTTGTGTTTATGGTATCTTTTCTCGTTTGGATTTTGTCCGTAGTCGGACCCTGTGTTATTTGGATGATGTATGTTATTGTATTCATTGTGTGACGTGGCGAGTGTAAGCCAACTATCTTTTTCTATTTCACCCCTGAATTTTACATGAGATGTGCAAAGATACCATACTTGAGATCATTCTAGTATGCACTTATGTCTTTAAGTCGTGCCTCGACACGTGGGAGACATAGTCGCATACTGGGCATTACAAGTTGGTATTCAGAGCCTTCTCCGACCTAGGAGCCCCCTGATTGATCGAACCGCTGACGGTTGAGTCTAGGCACACACACAAAATATTTTGAGTCCTATATATATATCGGAGAGTAGGATTTCTTTTTACTCCTCATCCCTTTCATTGCTCTAGTGAGGACTCCCGACGTTGTTCTATCTCCTCTATTCTCAAAATTTCACCAAATTTTTTTTAGGATCACGCGGGTATTGTTTGGATTGTTCCGATATCTTTGTGATGAGAACATTGTTCTCGATGCCTCCTGTCATTTAGGGGTTGTGGCAGTGTCCCGGGGAGTTGACTTCCGAGGTGTTGTCGTCACAAATGTATCGTAGCGGTTCTAGAATACCAGAGGCGGCCGACATCGAAAACTCTTCTATGCGGTTAGTGGTGAGATAACCCCGACGTCACCCAGTACTGGTGGGATAGTTCGGGAGTATGGCCACAGCTTGTATAGCGGATGCGTTTCGAAGGTCCGAGGTAAACAATTTCCGAAGATGACTGGTTATGTGTTGACGGATGGATACAGTTGGATGTAGGTTTAGAGTTGAGTGCGCGGTGCTTCCCCTGTATCCCCAACACCAGATTGCATAACCGGAAAGCTTCGGGAATTAATAGGTGGGTTCAAGTGGCTCGTAGGTAATCTTCCAACGGGTGCATGGTATGAGGTTTGGGGTTCAACATCTAGTGAAGAGGTTTTATGGGCGTTGTTCCAGTTGGGAGTTGCATCTTAAAGGATCCTTGGCTATGCTGATCCGGGGATTGCAAGGCCCTTTGTAACACGTGCCATGGGGCATCAGCACGAACATGTGGGACGAAACCTATATCATGTATTTGTTCCATCTGTACCTTGTTGTTTTATTCTATCATTTTGTTCTCCCAAGTGGCTTCTCGTCAAGTTGATGTACCATTAAGATATGGAATTCATTCGTTCAATTCTCTGTTCGAATGATATTTTGAAGATAATGTTGCAACATATCTATCCTTTGTTTTTTGTTTTGATTCTAGTATTCGAGTTGCATCGATGTCAAATGTTGATTCCATACCTTTCCAAATTGGTGTTCTCATATTCCTATGGGAGTGCTAATCCTTCTTGATCATCGAGATGGTTATGTTAAATTCTTTTCAGCCGGCGTGTTTCTCTTCAAGTTAACTCGATCCTTTCAATATGTGCCAGACCAAGTCTTGGTTTTCTCAACGGTGTCTATTTCATTCATCCCAAGTTGTCTCTGTTTTCCCCACCCTCCCACCCTTTTCTTCAAGGACTCGAAATTCTTCATCAAGTATCCATTATATTCATGTGAAGTCTCTTCATTCTTTTCCTTCAATGTCCTTATCCGGTGATTCTCAGGAAGATGCTAAGGAAGCTTCAGGTTTATCATTCTCCGTTCTCGTTTCTTCTCCGGTGGACTAAATCCAAGCTTCGGTCATGATCATATCTCTTCCTTTTTGTTTCACATGTTTTCCCATGTTGGAATTTCTTATCCGAAGTCTCTCTTGTTTATTCAACGCTCTCTAATTCTTCTCCGGAGTGTTCAAGATATCTCGGAAGATCCATGTTTCAATTCTCAATCCGTTCAAGCTTTTTTGAGGATTGTCATCTTATTCAAGCAATTTAATTCAACCGGTGCAATATCTCTTAAGCAATCTTTTTCAACGGTGATTTCTTTTGAGTGGGCCCTAACCCACACGTATTTTCCCAGGATCTTACCCAACTCTTCTATTTTTTTCCGGAGTTATTCTTAAATTATTTTCAAAGTGTGACGTAAGAATGATTTCCATCAGTCACATGCCTTCTCCAAGATTGTTTTCAATTATTTTCGTCTTTAGCTCCACCTTCCTCTTGTCATTCGTCCGGAGTATCTCGGAATTCTTCATGGCATTTCTCGTCTACATTCTCAACATTTCAAGACCGGAGAAGAGATTCTCTTAAATCATTGCCCGTTCTCTTGAAGATTCATGGTTCTAGCTTCGTGCCATCCTCATTATTGTTCCGATTGTGAGGAATTCTTTTTATACCCATCCGAAGCATTTCATGAATTCTTTCCATTGTGATCCTCAGAAGGCCATCATTTCAGAAGATTTCTCCGTTCTCAGTTTTCAACTTCGTCCTCCAACTATTCTTAATTGATGTCTCTTCGTTCGTCTCCATATTCTTACGGTGGTTCATTCAAGATTACTCTTCTGTTGTTATCGTATCAACTCATTTCTTCTTTTCATAATCCTACCGGTGATTCGTTGAATACTTTCTCAAGTTTGTGCGAGATCTCTCTTTAATTCTTTGCAACAAGAATAAGTAGTATGCCAAATCCATTGGTTGTCATCAATTTAAATTGGTGAAGGATAAGCATGACATAATTCTTATTCTTATTTCTTCAAGGTGATTTAATTCCTTTGTCTCAAGTTCGTCCATGATATCAAATTATTGGTTTTTCATATTTTCTTTCCGGAGTTCCAAACACTCGTGTCGCGAAGCTCCATCTAATCACTGCAAAGCTTCAATCTTATTCTTTTCATCTTTCACTTCTCATCCTTTTGTTACCGGAGTTCTTCATGGTGGTTCATCATGATTTAATTCATCCTCGAAGTCTTCATCAAGATTCTGGTTGGACCTCAAGTATTCTTCTTCTTGCATTATGAAGTGCAATTCTTTCTACCTTTTTCTTTTGAGGTGGTGTTATGTCATTCTTGACAATTTCCCTTCGTGCTATATGATTCACAAGTTATCAAGAATGAGATATTTAAACCCATCATTTTCCCTCTGTTCAAGAGATCTTTCAACCCTTCAATCTCTATGTTGGAGTTATTTGGGTTATATTTCACCTAAAGCATTCCCCTAAGTATTGTTGCTATTGTGGTGCTTATCAATGATCCAAGATATCTCTTTATCATCTTGGTGGAAGAAAAATGTCATCTCTTTGGTGCTCTCAATCAAATCAATTGTTTAAGTTAGTGGCAGAATTTCACCTCAAGTTTTGAGATGTTTTCCATAAGCCCACATCAAGCTTATTCTTTTTGTTGTTGATTAATTTCAACAACTCCGTTCAACCCTTCTTCGTAAGGAGGATTTTCTAATTCATTTGTGGGAGAAGTTGCCATTTTTCTTCTCTGTTCATTTCTTTCATTGACTTATATGCTATTCTTTCATTCTCGAGGCATTGTGATGTTGCTCTCTCCAAACCATCATCTCGTTTTATCGATATCATGTTCTTTCCTTTGCTTATCCATTTAACCGGAGTGTTGTATTCTCCATTCAAGTTCCCTCATCTTATGAAGTTTTGCCTCTCTTTTCAACCGGAGTGCTGTATGAAATCCTTCTTACCCCTTGTGACATTCTTTTATTTGTTCCGGAGGCAGTGTGTTGTTGATTTCATCAAGTATCATCTTATCTCTTAAAGTTCATGTTAATTCCTTCCATTTTCAGTCGGTGTGCTGTCAGAATTATTTCATTCTTATTCCTTCTATATCTTGTTTTAACCGGAGTGGTTCTAAATTCTTCCATCATCCTTGAGCTCTTCGTTAAGGTCTTTGCAACCTTCAAATTCTTGTGGTGTCCCTTGTTCCTCCTTTTTTACCGGAGGGCTCTCAACTTCGTTTATCTCTGTTGTATTCTTTCTTTCAAGATTGTTCAACCACTCAAGGTTCGTGATTTCACTCGTTTGTCGAAGAAGCAACTTTGTTTTACCTCTTCCTTTTTCCTCTTCTATCCGGTGCCATCTCTAGGATCTCGGGTCGAGATCCTCTGTTAGTGTGGGAGAGTTGTGACGCCCCGAGACAGACGCTCTAGAAGACTTCCAGCTATTCCGGGTTTCGCCATGTGTTTTATTTGCTTGCTCTGTTTTTAATTGTGCATTGCATCATGTCATCATTCCATCATGTCATTAATCTTTTGCATCTGAACAAAATAAATTGTATGGATCTTCGATCCATTTAAATCGACGGAAGAGTGACTTCTCTTTATAACATATCCTCCCGGTATTAGGGAGCTATAATAAATATTCCATTAACTTGGAATCGCCCATAACACATTTGCATTATTCTTCAACTCTTCTTTTATCCGACTCTACTTCCTATCCTTCCTTTTCAACCTTTTTAGTAAAATTGAGTTGCAATTTTACTTCTCCATAAATATTCTAAATCTGCCCATAAATCACATCTATTGTGTAGGGTCACCTCCTATAATTTCAACTCATTTGGAGATCTTTTGAATGGGTTTCAAAATTCAGACATGTTGAGTTAAATTCAACATGTTTGGATTTTACTTCCTCTAGAAAGCCTCGGGCCATTTTCGTTATATTCCTCATATTTTTATAAGTCCAAGAAAAATGGCCTTCTGCTCAAAATTTTCTTCCAGAAATCCCCTTTCTATTTTTTTATTAGACCCTCTTTTTATTTGTTAAGCAGTTAAAAGGGAGTTTAATAAAAAAAAGGAGAGGAGCCCAGCCGAACTGGGTCCAACCGAGGCCCAACCAATAGCTAGGCCCAGCTAGTTAGGCCCAGCCGCCCTTGCCTAACTAAACCCTAGCCCACTCCTCGACCCCTCCTCCTCGATCCTCTCCTCTAGCGCCGCCACTTCTCTCCCATCGATCTCTCCCTCTCCCTCTCGTTTGCTCGACCGAGCACCCTGCCATGCGCTCCCTCGTCCTCCTCCCCATCGCCCCGCACCATCAAGCCCCCGCCGGACCCGCTCTTCCCTACCCCGCCGCAGCAGCTCCCTCGCCTCGCCAACTACTCTGTCCGGCCTCCTCCGCGCCCGGCCATCGCCGGCGACCACGGCCAGCGCCGCGCCTCCTACCCCGACGGACCCGGCAACCCTCCCTCCCCGCGCCTCGGGCCCTGCTCTGATTGTTGCGGCGTCCGGCCATAGCGCCGCCATGCTCCAGCGAGCCTGCCCCACCTGGCTCCTCTCGTCGTCACCCCGTCCATCTCCGGCCCGGATCCGGCCGAGGTCCGCCCCGACTGCCGTGCTCGCCACTGCAACAGCCCTGGCCTCCACCACCAGCGATCTCCCCTGCCTTCCTTCTCAACGCATCGTCGTCCGCCTTTTGCAGCTGCCCTCGAACCCCTCTGCTCGAGTTCCATTGGCCATGTTCCTTCGGCAGCTCGCTGCCATAGCCATGATCGAGGCCTCCTTGTGTTGTTGTTGCTGTTGGAATCTCAAGACCGCCCAGTTTTTTTTGCCAATTACCACTACAACCGTGAACGTCTTCGGATCTTCAAGTTCAACTACGTGGGTTCGCCAAGTACCCCTATGGCGAGTACCACGACGGTCCCGAACACCAACAAAACATGTACCCCTACGTCAACGACGACCCCGACACCCCGTGTACAACTACCATCGCCAAGACCCGAGACCAGCAACTCCGAAGACCCAAGTACCACGACACGACGACATGTACATCTACGGAAAAACCCGAACGTTTACGTGCGTGTACAACTACCGCCACAACGTGAACGACTACTTCCTCTTTGAAACATGTACCTCTTCTGTCGAACTCGAACCATCCCAAACGCACGCTTCGAAGGTATACCGCGAGACGACACTCGAGAACGTTTGCTTGCGATGTATGAGTTGAACCATGTGTTGCACCGTGACCGACTTGTCGTTGCACGTTCCTCCTTGTTTTCCATGCCGTCGACCCGTGGGAACCAGGTAACCGGGAGCATCCACCATCTTGCATGACACGCTCACGCCACCTTTCTTTTGCACCGGCATCTCAACGAGTGTCGGATCATCGGAACGTTGTCGTGGCACCGTATCCGTTTTCGCCGCCACGACCCCCTTTTCTTTCCGTCGAGGCGACAAATACTCCATATCTTGCTCATGTCAACTTTTAATAAAAAAATGCATAAAAACTTGAAAATGTCATCCGCATCATGATAACAACATTAAAAATGTTTAAATTGTTGTTTGCTTTAAAATTTGCTAAATATGCACATGGGGAGTTTCCAGGATTTGTTGTTGTTATTTCCGGCCTCATTTAAAATGACTAGATAGTGTAGTTTTGCTCATGCTTCACCTCTTGCCATGTTTAATAAAAACATTTAATCTTTTCTTGTATATAAACGAGAGTCAACTAAATAAATAGAATGTGGTGTTTCGTCAATATGCAACTCGTTGCATATTGAGCTCCACTTAACTTGTAGTTTTGTTTGTGCACCTTGCCATGCCATGCATATTTAAACCGGACATGCATCATACTTGTTTGTGCATCATGCCATGTTTATGATACCTGTGTTTACCGTGTTGTTTGCTTCTTTCCGGTTGCTTCTCTCGTTTGCTTCAGTTTCGTTCCAGAGTTGTGAGGTTTTGTTCGGCTACTTCATGGACTCGTTCTTCTTCCTTGCGGATTCCCAGGCAAGATGACCATTCCCCGATATCACCTCTATCTTTGCCTATGCTAGTTGTCTCGCTCTTTAGATATGCCTCGATGCCTATTCCTGTTTGTCGGCCTCCTATTGTTGCCATGAAACCTCTAACTTTTGACACCTTCCCAGCAAACTGTTGTTTGGCTATGATACCCGCTTGCTCAGCCCCTCTTATAGCGTTGTTAGTTGCAGGTGAAGATTAAGATTGCTCCATGTTGGAACTTGTTGTTGGAGTATCACAATATCTCTTAAATATATTAACACACCTATATAATTGGCAATGGGTGGAAGGCTTGGCCTTTTGCTCTGTGTTTTGTTCCACTCATGCCACCTTAGGCCCCGATAAACCGGTTTTATGTTTCTTGATTTTGCGTTCCTAACACGGTTGAGGTTTATGGGCCCCCCTCGATAATTCTCACTGCTTAAAAGGTTTTCCAGCAAGGCCCAACTTTGGTTTTAATTTGCCTCATAATAAAAAACTTAATTAATTAATTGCATAGGGGGTCATGCCCCCGGGTTCTTAATTCTACATAACAGGGGGGCCAGTGCTGATAGTGTTGGTCCCAAACGGGGAGACCGCGGGGCCACCACGGGGAAACTCGAGGTCTAGTTTTACCTGTAGGATCACCTATCCGGTCGTGGCTTGAGATGAGACACACACAGCTACTATCAGGGTGTCGGCACACCGGGAGGTCTTGCTAGATTAGTTTTACCTTTGTCGAAATATCTTGAGCATGGGATTCCGAGAATACTCGGGTCTTCCCACTTGGGAGTTGCGACTCCGCGGATCGTGAGCTTGTGATGGGCTAAGTTGGGACACCCCTGCAGGGTTTTGAACTTTCGAATGTCGTGCCCGCGGTTATGTGGCAGATGTGAATTTGTTAATATCCGGTTGTAGGTAACTTGACACCATATCCATAAGAATACACTACATGTGTGAGTAACCGTGACAGTCTCTTTCCGAAGGGCTTTGGGAAGTGAACACGGAGGGGTTATGTTTGATCGTGAGTAGCTAGGATCACTTCTTGATCATTTGGTGACCGTTGGCACTTGTTCTCTTCTCACTCTAAACTCGTAAGCTAGATGCTTAGTGCTTGCTGCAGACACTTTTATAGCCTTCCCTCACCTAAGGCTTTGTTAGTTTTGATACCCGGGAACGGGATTGCTGAGTCCTTTGTGGATCACAGATTCAAGACACACCAGATGCTGGTACCGCCGAGGACAATGCAGGAGATGGACAAGAACTTCACTGGGAGTTCTATGAAGAGCAGGGCCGTATGTATGTGACGTTTTCGACAATCAATAGTGGTTCCTACTAGGGGCGATCCGGGCTTGTGTTTATGGTATCTTTTCTCGTTTGGATTTCGTCCATAGTCGGACCCTGTGTTATTTGGATGATGTATGTTATTGTATTCATTGTGTGACATGGCGAGTGTAAGCCAGCTATCTTTTCTATTTCACCCCTGAACTTTACATGAGATGTGCAAAGATACCATACTTGAGATCATTCAAGTATGCGCTTATGTCTTTAAGTAGTGCCTCGACACGTGGAAGACATAGTCGCATACTGGGCATTACACTGCGCTCGGCGACGAGCGGCGTCAGAGAGAGGGGGAGAAGGCGACGCAGCTCATGCGGGGACTGTGGGCGAATGGGGACGAGCACATGATCGAGGAGAAGGCGACGAGCACAGTGCGCACCGCACTGTTACTTTGGCCGAACCGCGCCCGTGCTCGCTGCAGCGAGCTTTGGCGTCGGCGAGTGCCAGGAGGAGTTAATGGAGTTGGGACGAGGATGGTGGCAAGGTTTGGCATGCTATGGCAGTCGGGGAAGCAAGCACGCGTGAAACAGAGCGCTCGACGGCACTCAGAGCGTGTCGACAAGCAGGCTGGCTTCATGTACACGCGTGGTCACCGCGTGAACTCTGCCCCCAGGCCGACCTGCGTCCAAAGATCATGTCTAGCGTGTTGTTCGTGGTAGTTTTGAAGATTACCCTGATTTGGTTTGGATCCAGACGTAGTAGAAAAGATTTCACAAGCCAGGTAAGTTTCTGGACAGTAACTTTGAGAGTTTACTGAGGTCAAACGGCTGGGAGTTGGGAGCTGGCTTTTGAGGCTAGCAATCATCTACTAAGGTGAAGATGCACAAGAAAATTCAGTTGCAATGGAGCAAGTAAAATGGTAGTTGCTGTAGAAACTACCATTTCTGTCCAGAACGGAAAATATATTCTGTAGCAAAAATATTCCAAAAAATAGGTGCAATATTTTTGCCGAGGAAGGTGTCCTAGGGTTCAAAGAATATTTGTGAATTTTCTCAGATTTTTGTGGGCAAGAAAAATTGGGGTTGCTTTGGAGCACATTGAGCTAGCTAGGGTTTTAGAGAAGAAAAACAATATTTTTCATTAAAGAAAAATATTCCAACTAATATTTTGGGGTGAACCAGAGAGGAAATGAGGATTAGATATGGAGATGAGGAACTTGGGTGAAAGCCAAGGGTACCCAAGTGTTTAAGTCCACATGAAAAGATTCAAAAACCCCAAGTTTCAAAATCAATCCACAAGAAAATCAGGCAAATAAAAGAGGGCAAAAATCAGGCTGTCACATAGGTGTTCTAGTATTACTCTTACGAACCACGGTTGAAGCTTTAGCATGATCCTTTATTCTAACAGGGAAAGGTGGTTTCTCAATATAAGCAGTAGGAACAATAGGATCAACATTATAAGTGATGTTCTTTTCTTCAACTTTAACGGGTTCAACTACTTTTACTTCAATGGGGGGATGAAATTTAAACCACTTCTCCTTAGGGAGATCAACATGAGTAGCAAATGATTCACAGAAAGAAGCTACCATCTCAGAGTCAAGTCCATATTTAGTGCTAAATTCAGGAAAACATCGGTATCCATAAAAGATTTAACACAATCAAACTTGCGAGATCCCAATCTTCAGAGTTGCGTTTAATCCTTTCCAATAAATCCCATTTGAATTCAATAGTCTTCATCATAAAAGAACCAGTACAAGAAGTATCGAGCATGGAGCGATTATTGAGAGAAAGCCGATCATAAATTTTTGAATAATCATTTCTCTTGAGAGCTCATGATTGGGGCATGAATATAACCTTGACTTAAACCTCCCCCAAGCTTGAGCGATACTTTCTCCTTCACGAGGCCAAAAATTATATATATAATTACGATCACGATGAACCTGATGCATAGGGTAGAACTTCTGATGAAATTCCAACTTCAATCGATTGTAGTTCCATGATCCAATATCATCGCATAGCCTAAACCATGTCAAGGCCTCTCCCTTTAAAGATAAAGGGAAGACCTTCTTCTTGATCACATCCTCGGGCATACTTACAAGCTTAAATAATCCACAAACTTCGTCCACATAGATTAGGTGCAAATCGGGATGCGGTGTTCCATCTCCTGTAAGGGAATTAGCTAGCAGTTTCTCTATCATACCCGAAGGAATTTCAAAGCAAATATTTTCAGTAGGTTTAGTAGGTTGAGGAGCAACTCTTTTCTCTACTGATCGGGGTGAAGATACCCCGAACAAGCCCCTCAAAGGGTTATGAGCCATAGTAACAAGTAACAGTAAATTTCAGCACACTATATAAATTTTTCCTTACCAAAGGTGCTTCAGTCCCCGGCAACGGCGCCAGAAAAGAGTCTTGATGACCCACAAGTGTAGGGGATCTATTGTAGTCCTTTTGATAAGTAAGAGTGTCGAACCCAACGAGGAGCAGAAGGAAATGATAGGCAATTTTCAGTAAGGTATTTTCTGTAGGCACTGAAATTATCGGTAACAGACAGTTTTGTGATAGGGTAATTGGTAACAAGTGACAAATAGTAAAAGTAAATAAGTTGCAGAAGATTGCACAATCCTCTTTGTAGCAAATGACAAGCCTGGAAAAACTCTTATATGAAGGAAAGCGCTCCCGAGGACACATGGGAATTATTGTCAAGCTAGTTTTCATCATGTTCATATGATTCACGTTCGTTACTTTGATAATTTGGCATGTGGGTGGACCGGTGCTTGGGTGCTGACCTTACTTGGACAAGCATCCCACTTATGATTAACCTCTATTGCAAGTATATGCAACTACAAAAGAAGTATTAAGGTAAACCTAACCATACCATGAAACATATGGATCCAAATCAGCCCCTTATGAAGCAACGCATAAACTAGGGTTTAAGCTTCTGTCACTCTAGCAACACATCATCTACTTATTACTTCCCAATGCCTTCCACTAGGCCCGAACAAGGGTAAAGTGTCACGTAGTCGACGTTCACATGACACCACTAGAGGAAAGACAACATACATCTCATCAAAATATCGAACGAATACCAAATTCACATGACTACTTATAGCAAGACTTCTCCCATGTCCTCGGGAACAAACGTAACTAATCACAAAGCATATTCATGTTCATAATTAGAGGGGTATTAATATTCATAATGGATCTGAACATATGATCTTCCACCAAGTAAACCAACTAGCATCAACTACAAGGAGTAATCAACACTACTAGCAACCTACAGGTACCAATCTGAGGTTTTGATACAAAGATTGGATACAAGAGATGAACTAGGGTTTGAGAGAAGATGGTGCTTGTGAAGGTGTTGATGAAGATAACCCTCCCCAAGATGGGAGAGTTGTTGGTGATGACGGCGGTGACGATTTCCCCCTCCCGGAGGGAAGTATCCCCGGCAGAACAGCTCCGCCGGAGCCCTAGATTGGTTCCGCCAAGGTTCCGCCTCGAGACGGCGGCGTTTTCTTCCGAAAGCCTCCTTATGATTTTTTCTAGGTAAAAGCACCTCATATAGGAGAAGATGGGCATCCGGGTGGCCCACGAGGCAGGGGGCGTGCCCAGGGGGCGCGCCCCCACCCTCGTGGACAGTGGGTGGCCCCCCTCTCGTATCTCTTTTGCCATATATTTTTTATATTTTCTGAAATGGTGTTTCGTGGAGTTTCGGGGCTTTTTGAGTTGTGTAGAATAGGTCTGCAATGTTTGCTCCTTTTCCAGCCCAGAATTCCAGTTGCCGACATTCTCCCTCTTTATGTAAACCTTGTAAAATAAGAGAGAAAAGGCGTAAGTACTGTGACATAACGTGTAATAACAACCCATAGTGCAATAAATATCAACATAAAAGCATGATGCAAAATGGATGTATCAGTGACCCCGAGATTGCTAGGGTTTCACTAAGAGTTGAACTCGGTCACACCGATTTTTAAGTTTCGGTCAGACCGAACATTACAAGTGCAATGGCCTAATCCAAATTGGTGAGACTGATTTCTACAACTCGCTCGGTCCGAGATGATTTCGACGGAAACCTAACCCTAAAACTTTGAATCAAAACTAATCTATACATAGGTTTTTTTGGACAGGATGATCTCAACGTGGCAAGAATCATGGCATTGACTTTGTGCTTAGAATCAGATTGAGGAAAACACAAAGAGTTGAACTCATACCCTAACTCGGCGATGAGTTCGCTACGGTGACAACAGAGGTGGAGATTTCCATTGACGTCGACAGAGACCAGAGGGCAGGAGGTCGCGGGCGATGAGAGGATGATCCGGAGACCTCGAGTCAGCGGAGCTGGATAGGCGTGGGCGAAAGGATTCGGAAAACTTTCCAAGTTTCGGCCCGTGGTTATATATATATCCAGAATCTGTCGGTGTGACCAAGTGGAACGACTCGGTGGCACCGAGATGCAAAACTGCTAGCAGTTACTTCAACTCGGTGAGACCGAATTGTTCTAATCGGTTGCACCGAGATTGAAAACCTAGATCAACTTAATGAACTCGGTATGACCGAAAGGAAAGAATCGGTCAGACCAAAATGCACTAAGAGGTTTTGGAAGTTTAAGTCCATGACGAATCGGTGACTCTGAGTGCTCCTCACTCAGAGTGGTTCTGTGACGCCCCCGATTTGACCGTACACTAATCATGCACGCAAATGTGTACGACCAAGATCAAGGACTCACTGGAAGATATCACAACACAACTCTAGACACAAATTAAATAATACAAGCTTTATATTACAAGCCAGGGGCCTCGAGGGCTCGAATACAAAAGCTCGGAAACACAAGAGTCAGCGGAAGCAACAATATCTGAGTACAGACATAAGTTAAACAAGTTTGCCTTAAGAAGGCTAGCACAAATATAGCAACGATCGAAAAGGCAAGGCCTCCTGCCTGGGACCTCCTAACTACTCCTCGAAGCCGAACTCCGAGTAGAAACATCATCGGGATCCTCTGGCTCCTGGAATCCACCATCTGGTTGCGTCATCCGAGAAGAAGGGAGAAAAGGGGAAAAGGGGGAGAAAAGCAACCGTGAGTACTCATCCAAAGTACTCGCAAGCAAGGATCTACACTACATATGCAATGATATCTGTGTAAAGGGGTAATATATGTGGACTGAACTGCAGAAAGCATAATAAGAGGGGGATAGCTAATCCAATCGAAGACTACGCTTCTCGTAACCTCCATCTTGCAGCAGAAGATGAGGGTAGCTGGAAAGTAACAAGTATCCTCGCTTCTCGCAGCCTCCGTCTTGCAGCAGTAGAAGGGAGTAGATGGTAAGTTCACCAAGTAACATCGAATAGCATAACCTACTCGGCGATCCTCCCGCACATCACCCTGTGAGAGAGCAACCACCGAGTTATCTCTGGCACTTGTAAGGGTGTGTTTTATTAAGTATCCGGTTCTAGTTGTCATGAGGTCGGAATACAACTCCGGGTCGTCCTTTTACCGAGGGACACGGCTATTCGAATAGATTAACTTCCCTGCAGGGGTGCACCACATAACCCAGCACGCTTGATCTCATTTGGTCGGACACAATTTCCAGGGTCATGCCCGGCCTCGAAAGATCAACACGTCGCAGCCCTACCTAAGCACAGCAGAGAGGTCAGCACGCCGGTCTAAGTCCTAGGCGCACAGGGGTCCGGGCCCATCGCCCAACGCACACCTGCACGTTGCATACGCGGCCGGTAAGCAGACCTAGCCTCTCCTAATACCAGAGTAGGCTTTCCAGTCCAATCCGGCGCGCGCCGCTAAGTCGCTGACGTCAAAAAGGCTTCGGCTGATACCATGACGCCGAGTGCCCATAACTGTTCCCACGCAGCTGGTTAGTGCGTATAGACCAAATGGCCAGACTCAGATCAAATATCCAAACTCGTTAAGCATGTTATTATGAAACAACCGCGGACAACGACCAGGGCCAGGCCACCTCTCCACCGGGTGTCTCAACCTGCCATGTCGCTCCGCCACAACGATCCACTCGGGGGCCGTCAGGAACTCAGGCCCACCACTACCTGGATGGAGCCACCTGTCCTTTCAGCCCCCACATCAAATCACTTGCGGGTACTCAATGAGCCAACCCGACTTTAGTCACATCATGTATCATGTAAAGTATGTATATAGTATATACCCGTGATCACCACCCGAGGTGATCACGTCCCGATAGTATAGCATGGCAGACGGACAAGGATGTGGGGCCACTGATGGAGAACTAGCATCCTATACTAAGCATTAGGATAACAGGTAAAGGTATCAACAGTGGTAGCAACAATGACAGGCTATGCATCAGAATAGGAGTTATCGAATCAACAACAGTAGTAAACTAATGCAAGAGTAAGAGGGAGGAGAATAGGCGATATCTGGTGATCAAGAGGGGGGGCTTGCCTGGAAGCCCTGCAGACGAAAGGAATCTTCGAAAGCGTAGCCGTAGTCGAACACCAAAGCATCAATGGTCTCGGGGTCTATCACAGTATAGGAGTCTACCGAAAATAAGCAACGAAGGGAAAACAAATAAATAACAGAGCAAACAATAGCATCACAAAGCATAACATGGAAATACGCGGTGCTACGTGTGGCCTAACGCGATGCTCGGTGATACAGGCGAAGAGGAATAACATCCGGGAAAGTATTCCCGGTGTTAGGCATTTTCGGGCAGATGAAACAGAGAGGAATGTTGCATGTTCGGTATGATAGAGATGCGTGGCGGACGAACGGACCGCGTATTCGGATTCGTCTCGTCGCTCTGAGCAACTTTCATGTACAAAGTATTTTCATCCGAGTTACGGTTTAAAAGATATTATTTTCTAAAGTTTTATGATTTTCTGACATTTCTGGATTTAATTATATTTTGAAATTAAATAGTAAAAATGCTTTCGTCACATAGTGCTGATCTAGCCAAAGTGTATGACAGTGGGGCCAGAGGGGTAGGGTTGACCAAGTCAAAGATTGACTGGTCAATATATGAACAGTATAAGTTGGTCCCATGTGTCATTGTCTCAATATTTATTTAAAGACTAAATAAATTGGTTGATTAATGGGAAGGTCCCACATGTCACAGTCAGTAACTAAAGTATTCTAGTATATTAGATTAATTAGTGGTGGGGGCTCCACATGCCTTTGGCTTAGATTAATTAACACTTAAATTAGCCTAAACTAACATCCCTACTAATTGAGCCAGCAAGCAATGCATCGGCTGTGCTTGGTGCTTGCCATGGCTAGCACGCATTAGTAGCAATACATAGGAGCAACGCAGCTAGCACTATGAGCAGCAGCAAGAAACGCTGGCAGCATAAGCAGCATCGGCAGCAGCTTAGAGCAGCGCTAGCAGTTAGCAGTATCAGGCAGAGCACGCAGCGGTGGCAACCGCAAGCAGCACAGCAGCAGGTAGCAGGAGAGGCAACACGGAGCAGCAGCGACAGCGGCATCAGCTAGGAGGAGCAGCAAAGAGCAGCGGTGGTGCGGGCGCGCGGCCTTACGCGGCCAGGCGTGGGCTGCAGCAAGCAGAGCAGCTGTAGGTAGCGCCAGCAGCAGTACGCGAGCAGCATCGGCGCAAGGCAACAGTCAACAGCGCGGGCGAGCACGGGACATCAGCAACGACAAGAGGTAGCAGGGACAACATCGACAGCAATCGTACGTACGCGTACACGGGGATTCGGGCTCGACGGAGATGGCAGACTACAACGTTCAAATCGAAGGGCTAAAAGGAGGACCGAGGGAGAGCTCACTCCGGTTCTTGTGGGCGAGGCTAGAAGGTCGGAGGCGGCCCGGAGCAGTGGCAACGACGATGAGTTGGTGACGTCCGCGGCGATGAAGGGCTCGATGGCGAGCACACGGGCTGTCCCGGCTTGAGCTGGTCCCCGGAATGGACGGATCCGGCCACGTCGGACCTCCTGGACGTGCTCCCGCACGCCAGAGACGACGGTGGCCGTGACGATGACATTGTGGGGCGTCGGGCACGAGTGGCAGAGGACGAGGGGGTCGAGCGCCTCTCTTGTGGCGGCGCTGGAGGGAGAGGGTAGGGTTCGTGGTGGAGTGGGGTTGGGCTCTAGGGTTCAGTTGGGGGAGTGGGGGTTATAGGCCAGGGGGCTGGCTGGGTGTGGGCCGAGGCCCAGGGCTGCCAGTTTTTTTTCTTTTCGCTTTGATTTTTTTTATCTTGCTTTCTTTTACCTTTTTTTTTTCTTTTGTTTTCTTTTAGTTCCTATTTATTTTAGTTTTAATAAAATACCAAGTGGCACCTAAATTGATGTTACAACTTATGCCACAGCCACAAAAAGTATCACCCCAAAATAATATAGTTTAGTATTCTACCAATATAGATGGCATTTAATTATTTGTTTTAGCTACTGTTTTATTCATTTTAGAGTATTTAAACATTTTATAAAAGTCTGGTTTCTCCACCATAATTGTTTATGCATTATTTGGTTCACTCCAAACATTTTAGTTTTAATATTTCAAAACTTGTATTGTTTGCTTGATTTTTAATTTGAATTTGATTCGGTTCCGACTAACGCGAGATTAGCAATAGTAATCGTGGTGACGTGGCATCATTAGCAGAGTTTTACTGTAGCTAGATTACCCGGGCGTCACAATTCTCCTCCACTACAAGAAATCTCGTCCCGAGATTTAAGAGGTGGTGTAAGAGGAAAGGAATTGGTTTCGAAATTCTAACGAATCTTCTTGTTCTTGTTGCTCTCATCGAAGAGGTTGATCCATATCGTTGATGTCTTCAATTCGCTGCATTAGGGCATTATGATGAAGTCATCATCCTTTCTTCGGGATCTCTATCGTCCTACGAACGCGACCAGGGGGAAAAACTCCGAAAGAACGCGTCTCCACAAAGTTGGGCATCTGACGGTGAACTCAATGGGAAATACACGAGGTACCCCATGAGTTGTATTTCAGTGAATACGTTGAGTGCAATATACGATGGTACCAAAGTTTCAAAAGGGTAGGCAATCATTCGATGCCTAGACGGAAGCTGGAATCAGGGCTTGAACAATGGGAACAAATAATGTGTTTGATACCAAGATGAAACATGGTATACCATTTAGCTCGTGAATTACTTACGAGCCAAGTGTAAAGGATACTTTAGAATCAAGGTTGTACAGAAGAGTCAGGTTTCGATCCCGTGGACCTATGGGTTATGGGCCCACCATGTCGGTTAACAGTAGGAAGGGCGATGACATCTTGCACAGAAAGCAAGGCATGTCAGAGGATAGTTTGTCAGCTAAGTTGGCAACAATGTCGGTACCAAGGACGTGGAATGAAGAGAACCATTTTCTTGCACATTGTAACGAGGCAGACCGGTAAGCAAAGTTTTCGTCCACCGGTAGTACTGGAATGTTATTAACAATAGAATCAAGGTCGTACTGACAGAGTTGTACAACGAGGTGTTTACATAAGCAGAGTATTATTACTGCTTAGATTATATGTAGATCAAAGAAAGGTTAAACAAACAAATGGAAAGGAAAATTGTGATTACACACAATTATTTGGAGTATATCCTTCCAATGGACAAGCAGAACATGACATACAGGGTTGGAGAGCAAGTATCCAACCATTCAGATAAAGAGGCAAGGATTAATCAAGATGTTACCCATACAACAGTGTTTGGATAACTGACCAAGAAACATTTAGCATTGCGCCTCCAATGTTCTTGTTGATGAGCGGGGTATCATAGTCATGCTTCGAGGTAGCAATGATATGGTTTTTCAATCAAGGGTCAGACTTGGATACACAAAGGATTCATCAGGAACAACTTATTTAATAAGTCTTATAATTTCCTCCTGGAAGAATGGTTATCCTTGCAAAAGAGATTATAATAATAGGTCCTCCAGCAGGGGTGCTAGGCATGACATCATATTACCGAGTCATCAAAGGACCAATATTATAACTACTGGAAAGTTGTCCCAACCATCTTATCTGACCGAGATTCAGATCCGATTGGTGTCTTTTTACCTCAGACTCGGGATGTTCAAGAAGAAGAGGTGCATCACAAATCGACGAAATGAAATTGCAAGATTCTCGAGAAATGAACTATGGGAGCGGTTTCCCAAAACAATAGTTCATCATTTAACCAAGGAGAGGATGAGTAGGTGGCTGATGGGCTCAGCGTCAATTTATCGAGAATTCCAAACGGATGGATTTCCACAATAATGTGAACAAGAAGATGACACTTGTCAATTCAAATGGTATAATGTTGTATGCTCGAGGAAAACATACACCATTAATCAATAGTTGGAAGGTGTGCCCGAAACATGACCTTAGGCAGCAAGATCAATGTTAGAGTGACGATTCAATAGCCAACAGTCGAAGAACGAACTGTCGATCGTTGACTTCAAAGCAATAGGGTTGCTAGAAGTACAGAACTCAAGCAGCATCGTTAGCATATTGGTATCTCGGTTAAAAACAACACGGGGACCAAGGAAGAATGGTGATGGTGAGAAGTATCATCATACCGAGAATTTCTAAGAGGCGGAGCAATTCCCACAACATTCTCGACATAAAAGACATTAATACTTCAAGGCAGAACACAACACTACCTGGAGAGCAAGTTGCAATTATAATGTGGACAAGTTCGCGATGAAAGGAAGTCAAGGGTGTTGTCGATGATATTAAAAATCATCGAGGGAAAGGAGGGTATTTCTCATCACGAACTCAGTTGACATCTCATAAGTAGTCAAAGTGTTGAAGGTGATCTGACACATTTGTCGGGATGTTTCAAGAGGATGCAATCAAACAACAACGGCAACAAGCAAGGGAATGACGAAGTGGCAAGTTAACGGATCAATATATAAGATGAAAGCTCGGAACCAAAGTTGCCTCTCAAGACAAGCAACATGATGTTGAAAGCTCGACTTAAGTCGTGCCCACATTCTGAAGAATTCGTGCACCAAAGGAGGATGAGGTAACACAGTCAAAGATAGCTAGACAAGGGATGTACCCGATAGCCTAGGAATAAAACCAGATTGAGTTTAAAAAAATTTCCCAGTAACATCTACTAGGGGTGTTGAATTTTTAGAGCGGATTTGATTTACTAAACGGTGTCCTCGGTTGACGGCAACCTAGAACCCGTAGAGTGATTACGACAAGCAAAGGTATTACTTCATCAAAAGTCCAAAAGGTGTAGTGCAAAGGCATGATATCCTCGAGATATCAGGGGGTAAAACTCGAAGGTAGAACACGATAGAAGTTGAACTAGGTCATTGACCTATGACAGTAGATGCTTTAACCTTGTCAAAAATTGACGAGGCCTGGAATGAATTCCCATTAGATATATCAGATAAGGACAACATGGTCGGAACCATAACTGTAAGGAATCAATTGAAGAATACCGAAAGAATCATACAGCTGGATAATCATTTTGCAAGAAGCTTCCGAGACGGTCTACATCATTTTCATGGGCATGAACACAGGTTCAAGGTCGACTCCCACTTCTTTAATGCATATCATTTCATTCACCTCTCGCTTTGATAAAACTGTAGTGTTGGAATTTTATCTGGTAGAACACCGGAAGATTATGACTTGTGAAAACTTTTGGGTTCTCACGGATTAGGGGAAGGCATAGGTTCAACCCATCGGGCTTCTTAGTAACATATACCACAAGTTTCAAAAGTAGATACTCATGCTCGAAAGCAGAGCATGGTTGGCCAAGTAGAGGATACAACTCATCAAAGGCATTATGTATCAGGGGAAGAACTCACAAGGTGATTGAATATGGAAGACGCTGTCGGATAACAATCCAACAATGGATTGGGCGACCCACAACGAAGCTGGTGTGAGTATCGGTACTCACTCATAGGAAGAAAGAATGCAGAGGCATCAGATTCAAGAATCACCTGATTAGTCTGATGCTTAAATAGAAAGAAATTATGGTTTCCAAAATGAAGGATCAGAAGGAGACGCTCTGATCAAGAATGGACAAGTTGAAAACATTTAGTTGGACAATCAATAAAGGTTTGAATTGCCGAGAACCAACTCATGTCCGGAATGACGCCTGAGCCGGAAGGATAATTTTAAAGAGGATAACCTGATGACTACGTGCATACGCACATATTGAATCAATAGGCTCAAAATGGCTAAGACAAGGGATGTTAACGAAGACTACTAGTCATATGGAATTATCCATAATGCAAGCAGGCAAGAATTTCAAGAGTAACAGCCTGCAGAGGATTTTCGAAACATCGAAAAGTATTCCAAAGAATTTTGTGAGACACATGAACAATTGAGAAGCACGGAACCCCGATAAATGTGACGAAATAACCGTAAGGGTTTTCACGCGAAACAAAACGACAAGACAATAAACTCAAAGGATTCTCGAGACAACGGAGAATATTTCGAGGCCTCTTGTAACAACAAGAGCGACGGGGAATGATCATGAGTATGACAAGTGCATGCAGGTATCCATAGTGATCTATCGGTGGCAGTGAATTACAAAGGTGATGAACACAAGTTCTCGGGTTAACAGGGAAGAGTATCTTCAGGGTCTTCTAGTGCAGCAGACGATCATCGATCATAAGGTGCTCTCCGGGTGAAAGTAATAACGAGATCCTAATGTTAGATTTAGCAAAATTCATTTATCCCGAATAGTAGAGAGATAAGAGTCCCAGAGTATAGATGAGGAGTAAAAGATCCTAATACCACCCAATGGTGATGTGGGCCCGTAAGCCACACAACAAGTTAGTAAATTTGTTTTTCAAAGACTAGACTCAACTTCGGCCAAGGAGTTGGAAAGGGGGATTCCTACAGGCAGTTGGCTCTAATACCAACTTGTGACGCCCCCGATTTGACCGTACACTAATCATGCACGCAAATGTGTACGACCAAGATCAAGGACTCACTGGAAGATATCACAACACAACTCTAGACACAAATTAAATAATACAAGCTTTATATTACAAGCCAGGGGCCTCGAGGGCTCGAATACAAAAGCTCGAAAACACAAGAGTCAGCGGAAGCAACAATATCTGAGTACAGACATAAGTTAAACAAGTTTGCCTTAAGAAGGCTAGCACAAATATAGCAACGATCGAAAAGGCAAGGCCTCCTGCCTGGGACCTCCTAACTACTCCCCGAAGCCGAACTCCGAGTAGAAACATCATCGGGATCCTCTGGCTCCTGGACTCCACCATCTGGTTGCGTCATCCGAGAAGAAGGGAGAAAAGGGGAAAAGGGGGAGAAAAGCAACCGTGAGTTCTCATCCAAAGTACTCGCAAGCAAGGATCTACACTACATATGCAATGATATCTGTGTAAAGGGGTAATATATGTGGACTGAACTGCAGAAAGCAGAATAAGAGGGGGATAGCTAATCCAATCAAAGACTACGCTTCTCGTAACCTCCATCTTGCAGCAGAAGATGAGGGTAGCTGGAAAGTAACAAGTATCCTTGCTTCTCGCAGCCTCCGTCTTGCAGCAGTAGAAGGGAGTAGATGGTAAGTTCACCAAGTAACATCGAATAGCATAACCTACTCGGCGATCCTCCCGCACATCACCCTGTGAGAGAGCAACCACCGAGTTATCTCTGGCACTTGTAAGGGTGTGTTTTATTAAGTATCCGGTTCTAGTTGTCATGAGGTCGGAATACAACTCCGGGTCGTCCTTTTACCGAGGGACACGGCTATTCGAATAGATTAACTTCCCTGTAGGGGTGCACCACATAACCCAGCACGCTTGATCTCATTTGGCCGGACACACTTTCCAGGGTCATGCCCGGCCTCGGAAGATCAACACGTCGCAGCCCTACCTAAGCACAGCAGAGAGGTCAGCACGCCGGTCTAAGTCCTACGCGTCCAGGGGTCCGGGCCCATCGCCCAACGCACACCTGCACGTTGCGTACGCGGCCGGTAAGCAGACCTAGCTTCTCCTAATACCAGAGTAGGCTTTCCAGTCCAATCCGGCGCGCGCCGCTAAGTCGCTGACGTCAAAAAGGCTTCGGCTGATACCACGACGCCGAGTGCCCATAACTGTTCCCACGCAGCTGGTTAGTGCATATAGACCAAATGGCCAGACTCAGATCAAATATCCAAACTCGTTAAGCGTGTTATTATGAAACAACCGCGGACAACGACCAGGGCCAGGCCACCTCTCCACTGGGTGTCTCAACCTGCCCTGTCGCTCCGCCACAACGATCCACTCGGGGGCCGTCAGGAACTCAGGCCCACCACTACCTGGATGGAGCCACCTGTCCTTTCAGCCCCCACATCAAATCACTTGCGGGTACTCAATGAGCCGACCCGACTTTAGTCACATCATGTACCATGTAAAGTATGTATATAGTATATACCCGTGATCACCACCCGAGGTGATCACGTCCCGATAGTATAGCATGGCATACGAACAAGGATGTGGGGCCACTGATGGAGAACTAGTATCCTATACTAAGCATTAGGATAACAGGTAAAGGTATCAAAAGTGGTAGCAACAATGACAGGCTATGCATCAGAATAGGAGTTATCGAATCAACAACAGTAGTAAACTAATGCAAGAGTAAGAGGGAGGAGAATAGGCGATATCTGGTGATCAAGGGGGGGGGGCTTGCCTGGAAGCCCTGCAGACGAAAGGAATCTTCGAAAGCGTAGCCGTAGTCGAACACCGAAGCATCAATGGTCTCGGGGTCTATCACAGTATCGGAGTCTACCGAAAATAAGCAACGAAGGGAAAACAAATAAATAACAGAGCAAACAATAGCATCACAAAGCATAACATGGAAATACGCGGTGCTACGTGTGGCCTAACGCGATGCTCGGTGATACAGGCGAAGAGGAATAACATCCGGGAAAGTATTCCCGGTGTTAGGCATTTTCGGGCAGATGAAACGGAGGGGAATGTTGCATGTTCGTATGATAGAGATGCGTGGTGGGCGAACGGACCGCTTATTCGGATTCGTCTCGTCGCTCTGAGCAACTTTCATGTACAAAGTATTTTCATCCGAGTTACGGTTTAAAAGATATTATTTTCTAAAGTTTTATGATTTTCTGACATTTCTGGATTTAATTATATTTCGAAATTAAATAGTAAAAATGCTTTCGTCACATAGTGCTGATCTAGCCAAAGTGTATGACAGTGGGGCCAGAGGGGTAGGGTTGACCAAGTCAAAGATTGACTGGTCAATATATGAACAGTATAAGTTGGCCCCATGTGTCATTGTCTCAATATTTATTTAAAGACTAAATAAATTGGTTGATTAATGGGAAGGTCCCACATGTCACAGCCAGTAACTAAAGTATTCTAGTATATTAGATTAATTAGTGGTGGGGGCTCCACATGCCTTTGGCTTAGATTAATTAACACTTAAATTAGCCTAAACTAACATCCCTACTAATTGAGCCAGCAAGCAATGCATCGGCTGTGCTTGGTGCTTGCCATGGCTAGCACGCATTAGTAGCAATACAGAGCAGCAACGCAGCTAGCACTATGGGCAGCAGCAAGAAACGCTGGCAGCATAAGCAGCACCGGCAGTAGCTTAGAGCAGCGCTAGCAGTTAGCAGTATCAGGCAGAGCACGCAGCGGCGGCAACCGCAAGCAGCACAGCAGCAGGTAGCAGGAGAGGCAGCACGGAGCAGCAGCGACAGCGGCATCAGCTAGGAGGGGCAGCAAAGAGCAGCGGTGGTGCGGGCGCGCGGCCTTACGCGGCCAGGCGTGGGCTGCAGCAAGCAGAGCAGCTGTAGGTAGCGCCAGAAGCAGTACGCGAGCAGCATCGGCGCAAGGCAGCAGTCAACAGCGCGGGCGAGCACGGGACATCAGCAACGACAAGAGGTAGCAGGGACAACATCGACAGCAATCGTACGTACGCGTACACGGGGATTCGGGCTTGACGGAGATGGCAGACTACAACGTTCAAATCGAAGGGCTAAAAGGAGGACCCGAGGGAGAGCTCACTCCGGTTCTTGTGGGCGAGGCTAGAAGGTCGGAGGCGGCCCGGAGCAGTGGCAACAACGATGAGTTGGTGACGTCCGCGGCGGAGAAGGGCTCGATGGCGAGCACACGGGCTGTCCCGACTTGAGCTGGTCCCCGGAACGGACGGATCCGGCCACGTCAGACCTCCTGGACGTGCTCCCGCACGCCAGAGACGACGGTGGCCGCGACGATGATATTGTGGGGGGTCGGGCACGAGTGGCAGAGGACGAGGGGGTCGAGCGCCTCTCCTGTGGCGGCGCTGGAGGGAGAGGGTAGGGATCGTGGTGGAGTGGGGTTGGGCTCTAGGGTTTAGTTGGGGGAGTGGGGGTTATAGGCCAGGGGGCTGGCTGGGTGTGGGCCGAGGCCCAGGGCTGCCAGTTTTTTTTTCTTTTCGCTTTGATTTTTTTTATCTTGCTTTCTTTTACCTTTTTTTTTCTTTTGTTTTCTTTTAGTTCCTATTTATTTTAGTTTTAATAAAATACCAAGTGGCACCTAAATTGATGTTACAACTTATGCCACAGCCACAAAAAGTATCACCCCAAAATAATATAGTTTAGTATTCTACCAATATAGATGGCATTTAATTATTTGTTTTAGCTACTGTTTTATTCATTTTAGAGTATTTAAACATTTTATAAAAGTCTGGTTTCTCCACCATAATTGTTTATGCATTATTTGGTTCACTCCAAACATTTTAGTTTTAATATTTCAAAACTTGTATTGTTTGCTTGATTTTTAATTTGAATTTGATTCGGTTCCGACTAACGCGAGATTAGCAACAGTAATCGTGGTGACGTGGCATCATTAGCAGAGTTTTACTGTAGCTAGATTACCCGGGCGTCACAGGTTCGAATCTGACTTGATCAAACTTTGTGATGTAGCATGAATAGAGTTTGAGACAAGAAAAGCATAGATAGCTAGAGGGGGTTCTTAGACATTCTTGTCCATCCATTTGGCAAAAAGAAGAAAGCCAAACAATCAAAGCAACAAATGGATGTCCTCGAATGAGAAAAGTATGCACTCAACATGCTCACACAATAAGATAGTAAATGAAATATGTGGCAAAGCATGCACAACCATTCTAGCATCTATCAAGCAATTGGCGACGACTAGTTCATCTATATATGAGTATATTGACTTAGAAGTCAAATGAGAACATTTGATCATAGGTCATACTCATCGTTTAAGCTCAAGTGGGATTACCACTTTTACATAAAGCATTGTTGTGTTCACACCATTAGAGTTGCTTTAGCTTAATTTTTAGAGTAAAGCTCCCCCTATATGTGATATCCCCCTTAAGAGGGATGAACTAACCTTGGGTTTTGTCGACGATGACTTCATGTAAGTGTTGAAGATGTAGATGCTCAATGTTGATGTAGATCATTTTGTAGCAATCCATTGGAGTGAGTTGCACTTTCAATACCTACATGGGTTAGTCCCACAAGGAACATACAAGACGATGTCCATGAAAGCATTAGGTTACCTTGTCCCTTGTCTTACCAACAAGAGGGTTTGTGACTCCTTGAACTAGTGCAAGATGTGAAATTTGATCGCACTTGTCCTTGCCAATATGAATAGGAGTGACGTATGTTGGAGGAGTCACCCTCAAGAACACTCTAGTTCTTCTTCGGGATCCACATAATCTTGATGGGAATCCTTGGAGTTGTAGATGTACTTGATGAAGTAGAACTTGACGTAGTCTTGGGAACCCACTTGACCAAGGCCTTAGGAGCTTTTTCAAATGCATCAATCTCTTCTTGAAGCTTGTCCTTGCCCTTTAGCTTGTGGTCTTGTGGTGGAAGATCATCTTGGGATTTTGTCCCCTTGAAAGGAAGTAGGATCATACTTCTCTTGTTGAGGAACAAACTTTGTCTTGGGGTATTGATCTTGTTCCCACTCAACTCCATTGGCATTGAACTTTTGTTCAACACCAACACCTTGATTCTTCCGGTGCCTTCCTTGCTTGCGTACAATTTCCTCGAATTGCTTACTCCCGACAAGGCTCTTATAAACACCTTTCTCTATAATTCCCTTCAATAAGCTATTTTTTTGCTCAAGTGTAACTTGGCTAAGAGAATCATTTGTGGAATCAAGAGAACTACTAGAAGCAACAACATTGGTTTTATCATGATTATTGTCACTACTAGAGGAAGAATCTTTCTTGTTCTTATTGCTAGATTTTACCTGTGGCATGTAGGTAGACAATAGTAAATGCTTGGCAATGTAAGAAGAACTTTTATAACGAAGATCATCATTGATTGCTTTTAAGAACTCATGTTCTTGCTCTAGATTGAGCTTTTCAAAGCGTAGCTTCTAATTAGTCCTGAACAGTTCTCGATGATACTCTAAGGTAGTTTCATGAGCTAACTTGAGAGTGTTTAATTATTTAGTTAGCCGATCAATCTTCTCCTTATCATTGTCATTTGTTTTATCTTGATTAGCATGATTATTAGCAATTTCATCATAGCTTTCATCATAGTTTTCATCACTATTGCTACCAACAAGTAAATCATCATCTCCTAGCAAATCATATTCATCATTATTGAAATCAAGATATTCGAGGTGTGATACCTTAGGGCCTTTAGGCATGAAGCATCTTCCAATTCCTTTGTTTGGTGAATCAAATATGTCGTAGGAGTTGGATGACACAAGAGCAATTCCGGCAACACCTTCATCTTGAGTATCTTCTGAGTTGGAGTGATAGCTTTTCTCGGAGTAGTTATTGGAGTCGGAACCGGATACCCATTCACCAACATGAGCTTGATGTCTTTGTCTTGTATAGCTCCTTGATGATTTATCCTTCTTTTCCAAATCCTTGCTTCTACGAGAGGGTCTTCGTTCATGACGATCATCTCTACTCATTTTCTCTCTTGGTGGTGATTCTTCCCTTCTAGTTCTCCTTTTAGGTGAGTCTTCTCTTCTTTTGTGTGGAGTCGTACACTCATTTGACTAGTGTCCGGGTCTCCCACAATTGTAGCAATTCCGATCGCGACTAGAAGATCTTTTGCCATTGTAGGACCTTGATTTGGAGCTTCTCTCTTTGCTTCTACTCTTGTAGAACTTGTTGAAGTTCTTCACAATTAAGCTCAATTCTTCATTGAAGACTTGTTTCTCACTTAATGATGTAGGGGCATCACATGAAGCTTTGTATGCGCCACTAGACTTGCTGTGAAGCTCTTCTTTATCCTTAAGAGACATCTCATGAGCAACAATTCTACCAATGACTTCCGTTGGCTTGAGATCTTTGTAATTGGGCATCATTTGGATCAATGTGCACACGATGTCATATTTTCCATCCAAGGCTCTTAGTATTTTCTTGATGATGAATCTATCAGTCATTTCTTCACTTCCTAAGCCGGCAATCGCATTTGTGATGAGAGCAAGCCTAGAGTACATTTCAGCGACACCTTCACCATCCTTCATTTTGAACTTGTGCATATCAATCAAAGTACCCCAAATTTTCTTTGCATTCTCAAGACGGCTGATTTTGTTGAATTCTTCGGGACACAATCCATTGAAGAGGATATCGCAAGCTTGAGCATTGTATTGCAACATCTTCAATTCTTCAGCGATAGCTTCACGATTTGGTTCCTTCCCATCGAAGAATTCACCTTGCAAACCAATACACACAATAGCCCAAATGACGGGGTTATGTCCAAGAATATGCATTTTCATATTATGCTTCCAACTAGCAAAATTAGTACCATCAAAGTAAGGACCTCTACGGTGGTAACTTACCTCGCTAGACGCCATACTCTCCTAGGTTGTGAAACCAAGGTTATGATCACCAAAGCTATGGAAATCAAGGAAAATGGAGACCAAAGCTCTGATACCACTTGTAGGATCAAAAGTATGTCTAGAGGGGGGTGATTAGACTACTTGACCAAATAAAAGCTTAGCCTTTTCCCAATTTTAAGTTTTGACATATTTTAGCAATTTAGCACAAATCAAGCAATCTTCCTACACATGCAATTATAGAGTTGTGGCAGCGGAAAGTAAATCATTGCATATGAAGGTAAAGGGAGGGCTGGAGAGTGCAAACGCAACTAGAGACACAAATGTTTTTGGCATGGTTCCGATAGGTGGTGCTATCATACATCCACGTTGATGGAGACTTCAACCCACGAAGGGTAACGGCTGTGCGAGTCCATGGAGGGCTCCACCCACAAGGGGTCCACGAGGAAGCAACCTTGTCTATCCCACCATGGCCATCGCCCACGAAGGACTTGCCTCACTAGGGTAGATCTTCACGAAGTAGGTGATCTCCTTGCCCTTACAAACTCCTTGGTTCAACTCCACAATCTTGTCGGAGGCTCCCAAGTGACACCTAACCAATCTAGGAGACACCACTCTCCAAAAGGTAATAGATGGTCTGTTGATGATGAACTCCTTGCTCTTGTGCTTCAAGTGATAGTCTCCCCAACACTCAACTCTGCCTCACAGATTTGGATATGGTGAAAAGAGGATTTGAGTGGAAAGCAACTTGGGGAAGGCTAGAGATCAAGATTCATATGGTAGGATTGAAATATCTTGGTCTCAACACATGAGCAGGTGGTTCTCTCTCAGAAAATGAATAGTGTAAGTGTAGACACGTTCTGATGGCTCTCTCTCTAATGGAGAAGGGAGTGGAGGGGGTATATATAGCCTCCACACAAAATCTAGCCGTTACACACACTTGACCACACTCGATCAGACCGAATAGAAGAACTCGGCCAGTCCGAAGCAGTTCAAAATGTGAACATTAGACATCTTGGTGGGACCGACAGTATCAACTCGGTGAGACTGATGCGTTAGGGTTTAAAAACCTCAACTCGGTTTGACCGATTACACAAACTCGGTTAGACCGATTTTGGTAATAGGCTAACAGAGACTTGGCCAGGCAAACTCGGTGGGACCGATCCGCTCATCTCGGTGAGACCGAAACGTTACGAAGAGGAAATAGAGAGTATGCAATGCTAACTCAGTGGGACCGATTCGCTCATCTCGGTTAGACCGAAACATTATGAAGAGAAAACAGAGAGTTTGCATACCATCTCGGTGAGACCGAGATCCCTATCAGTGAAACCGAACTGATTAGGTTTGTGGCAGTGGCTATGTCATGTGAACTCGGTGGCGTCGGGTGGATCAAATCGGTGGGGCCGAGTTTGACTTTTAGGTTTGGGACATATGTGGAAATGAGAAAGTGGTTGAGAGATTAGGAGCTTATCACTAAGCACTTGAGCAAGTAGACCATTAAGCAACACCTCATCCCCTTTTAATAGTATTGGCTTTTCCTATGGACTCAATGTGATCTTGGATCACTAAAATGAAAATGTAGAGTCTTGAGCTTTTGCCAATCTTTGTCCTTAGCTTTTTGAGGGGTCCACATTTCTAGTCCATGCCATGCCAACCATTGAACTTCCTGGAATATTTATCTTGAAAAGATATTAGTTCAATGAGCTATATGTTGTTATTAATTACCAAAATCACACGGGGAATAGTTGCACTTTCAGCCACCTACCCCAAGGGAGCAAGTGGGCTGAATATGGGTGGGAACCAGCCCCCCTAGTGGGCTGGTGCACCCCCAAGGGGCCCAAGGCACCTAGGGTTAAAACCCTAGGGGTGGGGGCGCCCCTCACCAACTTGGGGGGAAGCAGCCCCCTTGGTCGCCACCCCACCTCTAGATGCATCTAGGGGGCCGGCCCCTCTCCCCCTCACCCTATAAATAGAGGGGGGGTGGGAGGGCAGCCACACCTCAGCCCCTAGCGCAGCCCTCCCCCCTCCTACACCTCCTCCTCCTCCATTGTGCTTGGCGAAGCTCTGCCAGAGAACCAGGAGCTCCACCGCTACCACGCCGTCGTGCTGCCGGAGTTCTCCCTCAACTTCTCCTCCCCCTTGCTGGATCAAGAAGAAGGAGACGTCCCCAGGCTGTATGTGTGTTGAACGTGGAGGCACCGTCCATTTGGTGCTAGATTGGATCTTCTGCGATTTGAATCGCCGTGAGTACGACTCCATCAACCGCGTTCTTTGCAATGCTCCCGCTTAGCGATCTTCAAGGGTATGAAGATGCACTCCCTCTCTCTCGTTGCTAGTATCTCCTAGACTGATCTTGGTGACATGTAGGATTTTTTTTTTGAATTATTACTACATTTCCCAACAGATGTGTGTTGGAAGTGTTTCCAAGGTTGATGTGGTCACCATCACACACTCCCTCTACCTTAGAGATTAGTGTTGAACCTAGATAATTGTTATTTGGTGTTTGCGTTGAGGCATGAACATGATTGGAATGTGTTCGTTGCAATACGATTATTCATTTATATTAGAGAATAATGGTTAATCTGTTTACATGAATAATACCTTCTATGGTCATGCACCCAATGTGAATGGATTATTGAATCTCGATCATAGTAATACACATGTTCATAATATTGATGCCAAAAGATGTAGTGTTGATAATGATAGTACCACTTTCTTGTGGCATAGCCGCTTAGGTCATATTGGTGTAAAGCGCATGAAGAAACTCCATGTCGATGGACTTTTGGAGTCACTTGATTTTCAATCACTTGACGCATGTGAACCATGCCTCATGGGCAAGATGACTAAAACCCCATTTTCTAGTACAATGGAACGGGCAGGTGACTTGTTGGAAATCATACATACCGATGTGTGCGGTCCAATGAGCGTTGACACACGCGATGGATATCGTTACTTTCTCACCTTCACCGATGACTTGAGTAGATATGGTTATATTTACTTAATGAAGCATAAGTCTGAAACATTTGAAAAGTTCAAGCAATTTCAGAGTGAAGTTGAGAATCATCGTAACAAGAATATTAAATCCTACGATCCAATCGAGGGGGAGAATATCTGAGTTATGAGTTTGGCAATCACTTAAGACAATGTGGAATTGTTTCATAGTTGACGCCACCTGGAACACCACAACGTAATGGTGTGTCCGAACATCGTAACCACACCTTATTAGATATGGTGCATTCTATGATGTCTCTTGCCGATCTGCCACTATCATTTTGGAGTTATGCATTAGAGACAGCTGCATTCACTTTAAATAGGGCACCATCTAAGTCCGTATACACGGCACAATATGAATTATGGTTTGGCAAGAAACCTAAGTTGGCGTTTCTTGAAGTTTGGGGCTGCGATGCTTATGTCAAAAGGCTTCAGCCAGAAAAGCTCGAACCCAAAGGGGACAAATGCATCTTCATAGGATACCCAAAGGAGACGGTTGGGTATACCTTCTATCTCAAATCCAAGGGCAAATTGTTTGTCGCTAAGAACGGGTCTTTTCTCGAGAAAGAGTTTCTCTCGAAAGAATTGAGTGGGAGGAAGATAGAACTTGATGAGGTTGTTGAACCTTTACTTCAACCAGAGAGTAGCACAGCATAGAAAGATGTTTCTATGGAACCTACGACAGTTGAAGAGGAAACTAATGATAGTGATCATGAAGTTTCGGATCAAGTTACTGTCAAACCTCGTAGGTCGACAAGGATACATACTGCTCCTGAGTGGTACGGCAGCCCTGTCTTGGAGGTCATGTTGCTGGACAACGATGAACCTGCGAGCTATGGAGAAGCGATGGTGGACCCGGATTCTGATAAATGGTTAGCGGCCATGAAATCTGAGATGGGATCCATGTATGAAAACAAAGTATCGACTTTGGAAGTATTACCTGAAGGGCAAAAGGCTATTCAAAATAAATGGATCTTCAAGAAGAATACGGACGCAGACGGTAATGTCACTGTCTATAAAGCTTGACTTGTGGCGAAGGGGTTTTCACAAGTTTAAAGAGTTGACTACGATGAGACTTTCTCACCCGTAGCGATGCATGAGTCCGTCAGAATTATGTTAGCAGTTGCTGCATTTTTCGATTACGAAATCTGCCAGATGGGTGTCAAAACTGAGTTTCCTTAACGCCATGAGGAAAGGTTGTATGTGATACAACCAGAAAGTTTTGTCGATCCTAAGGATGCTAAAAGGTATGCAAGCTCCAGCGATCCTTCTATGGACTGGAGCAAGCATCACGGAGTTGGAATATACGCTTTGCTGAGGTAATCAAAGCTCGTGGGTTTATGCAAAGTTTGCCAGAAACTTGTATTTACAAGAAAGTGAGTGGGAGCACTACAACAATTCTGATAAGTATATGTGGATGACATATTGTTGATCGTAAATGATGTAGAATTTCTGGAAAGCACAAAGGGTTGTTTGAAAGGAGATTTTCAAAGGAAGACCTGGGTAAAACTGCTTACATATTGGGCAGCAAGATCTATAGAGATAGATCAAGACACATGATAAGACTTTCACAGAGCACATACCTTGATATGATTTCGAAGGAGTTAAAAATGGATCAGTCAAAGAAGGAGTTGTTGCCTGAGTGGTAAGGTGTGAAGTTGATTGAGACTCAAAGCTCGACCACAACAGAAGTAGAGAAAGGACGAAGATCGTCCCCTATGCCTTAGCCATAGGCTCTATGCGGTATGCCATGATGTGTACCGCACCTACGGTGTGCCTTGCCATGTGTCTAGCAAGGGGGTACAAAAGTGACCCAGGAGTGGATCACTGGACAATGATCAAAATTGTCCTTTGAGGAATAAGGAAATGTTTCTCGGTTATGGAGGTGATAAAGAGTTCGGCGTAAAGGGTTACGTCTGTGAAAGCTTTAACACCTATCCGGATGACTCTGAGTAGCAAACTGGATACGTACATTGGAGCAACCATTTGGAATAGCTCCAAGTGGAGCGTGGTAGCAGCATCTACAATATGACATAGAGATTTGCGAAGTACATACGGATCTGAATGTTGCAGACCCGTTGACTAAAACCTCTCTCACAAGCATAACATGATCAAACCACATAACTCATTGAGTGTTAATCACATGGTGATGTGACCTAGATTATTGACTCTAGTAAACTCTTTGGTTGTTAGCACATGGCGATGTGAACTATGAGTGTTAATCACATGGCGATGTGTACTAGATTATTGGCTCTAGTGCAACTGGGGGACTGTTAGAAATATGCCCTAGAGGCAATAATAAATTGGTTATTATCATATTTCCTTGTTCATGATAATTGTTTATTATCCATCACTGGTACGCGTCAGTGCTATACAAACAGTTTTTAACCCCTCTCCGCGATGACATTTGGAACCTTTGCCAAGTGAGTGTGGGCGATAGCGGGGTCCTTCCCACACGACCCAGAAACCGTCGGGGATAGGGAAACAAGATGCATATACCATACTCCTACTCATTTGTGCTCGGATTGCCATCACAGTCAGTATTATGTGGTGCTACGTTTATGATGTGTGACCCATCACAAACGGTACACTATTATAGAACGTGTATGATAAGCATACATCGCACACATTCGCTTGTCCCAAACTGTATGTGATAACTAATTAAGAAGATTAGCTAATCGTCGTACGAGTGTCGGATAGGTTTGCGAAACGTCGGACCATCGTAACATCGTCGTACACGACAACTATCGCACACGTTATTATGTGGTGCAACGTTTACGATGCATACTACATCAGAAACAGTTCATGGTTGTGAATCGTGTGTGATAAGGCAACTATCAAAAACGTTTTGTTTGCCTGCACCGTTTGTGATATTGTCTGACATCGCACACACTTTGCAAACGGCAACTGTGTGCATGCTTGCACACGTTTCCTCTCTGTGAACCATCTCGGATTATGGTGTATATCGCAAACGTTTGTGTTTTACCAACCGTGTGTACTGTAACGCCCTGCAGAGTGTAATTTCACCGTAATTTAATTGCTGCTATTTCAATTTTACCGGATTTGAATTTGAATTTGAATGTATGTTATAGCTTTATTCATATCCATCAGGTTCAAACAACCAATGCATTAGTTGATTCATAGGTACATATCGACAATTACATAAGAACCAAATAAAGAACGATGAACCATAGTTGTGTACTTGAACTATTAAACACGGTAAAGAAAGAGGCGAAATACATTCTGGTTGCTGAACAAGGTGAAGCGGAATGCCCATATTGTGCCCTCCTCCATGCAGAAGGCACACATGACTCTAGTACAACCCCTTGTGATGGTCGGCCGCCCATCCTTCACGGTCTTCATGAAAACATCTAGATAATCATCATGTTCTGGTAGAAATACTTCAACCTTTGCATGCCCACCAATCATGTAGTTTGAAAGGTAATCTTGAGTAAACTGCTTTGGGAACCACTACAAAGGAAAAAGATTCAGACATTGTCATCTAACACAACTCATTATGGGTAGTAAAAAGAAGGCTGCAGAGTTCTTACTTACCATCCTGCAGTTTGCTGTTGTATATGTCGGCGTTCTGGGAACGGGGGTACCCAGACTTGCCTGCATGCGGCCCAGGGCGTGGCTCATCGGGCGGCCTGGTACGGCCCAACCTCTTTGGCAACCATTCAAGACCCTCGCGAGGGGCCGAGCCTCACGAGGCGGACGACGCAAGACCTCCCCTAGGGCGGCCTCACTAGGCTGGCTCCTGAGGAGCAGAGATATCAAGGCAAGGGGCACCTCATGAGGCTCCCATGATGTGAGCAGTGACGACCAAGGCCAGGCGGGCGCCACGCAGGCGAGGAGTCCCGAGGCGTCAGGCAAAGGTTTGCATATCGGTGCAACAAGACCAAGACCAAGACCAGCAGGATGGCACAGCGGAGGTCATCGCGAAGCCCACATCGGCGTCACCACCAGAGCCTTTGGCAAGTGAAGACCACCTTTTGTCAGGATAACTTGTACAAGCTGCCCCCCCTTCAAATTTGGCCATTGTGGGATCCCTTGCCGCTCAATATTTGGGAAGAGGACCCGGGCCTCTATAAATAGGACAAGCCACCACCATTGAGATCATCTGGTCGAGAGTTGATCAGATAGAAGGCCACACACTCACAAGCTCACCCGAGTGCAAGAACACCTCTCCTCAGGAGGATGTTCTTCCCATGTACTAGTTCTTCCTCAGCCTACAAGGCAATCCACCACACCACACTGGATTAGGGTATTACACCACAACGGTGGCCCGAACCAGTATAAACCTTGTGTCCCTTGTTCTTTGGGTCTAACGAGCTAGGCCTAGGGATCGGCAAGTAGACGAGCTAGGGCAGAAGGAGAGATCTTCATGCGCACCCCAGAGTTCGAAGCACAAGGGTTTTGCCGGAACCCAAGATCCGACATTTGGCGCGCCAGGTAGGGGGTGCGGCGGATCTTTTCTTCCGTTGTTCGGTTCCTTACGGCTCCGCAGTCCCGATGGCCGACGATCAGGGGGCTCATGCCAACCGTTGGGTGGCCTCGCCCAGGCGGGTGGCGCCGTCCACCCATGGAGGCCTCAACCCCGCACTCCAGGTGGCCCCCGCACCGCCTGCCGCCACCGACCGCGGATGGCGTGGACCTGCAACCTCCGCCTCGGCGTCACGGCGCGCGTGCTCCGCGGTGCGATCTTTGAACCACGCCGCGGCAACAGCACCCTACACCCGACGGGAGCAGGCGAATACGAGGGATGCGCTCATTGTGGCGCGAGAGCTGGTACGATGCTGGCTGGACGAGGGCGGCCGCGACGTACTGCTGGAACACGTCGCCGAACTACTGAGATGCGCTTGCAGAGGCGCACCATCGTTCTGTTCCTCACCCCCGCCCCAGGTCGCGGGCGAGGCATCGATGAGGTCCCGACAAGCTTGCGCGCCCCCAGGGGCGATGGGGGGACTCGACGACACCAACAGGAGCGCTGGCACCATCCGTCCGACCGCAGCGACTTTGTCACGGGCGGGAGCAAGCGCCGGCGGCCCCTTATGAGGGTATGTCGGGGTACGACTCAATGGCCACCAAGGCCAGGTGCCGTAGCTGGAGGCTCAAGGCCCAGGGCACTCAGGCGGTGCCCTGGTGGGGCGGCCGACGAAGCTTACGTGCCCCGCATGGTGGACCTGACGTACGTGTTCGGGGAAGGCCCCAATGCCTTCCTTGGGCCGAGATGGAACAACGGGATGCACGAGGGAGAAGATTACCACGAATCACCCAGGGGCTCCGTTGACCCCTTCAGCGACGACGACAGAGCGCAGCAGGTATGCGCTAACCATGGACTGCAGGTGAATCGGACCATGCCGATGGTCGGAGATCCGAGAGCGGCTGCTCCGCCCTCGACCGGAACAGAACGATGGGGGCTACGCGTGGAGGGCCTGGAGCCGCGGCCTCCCCCACGACGCGTGGAGTAGGGAAGTATGCGAAAGTAGGTCCTCTGCCGGGGCGAGCATCACCAAGCCCCCCCCGGCAGAGGGCCCGTGGTCGCCGAGGGCGCCGCTAGCGTCCCCCTTGCCTCCTTGGTCCTGTCCTGGTTTCCGTTCGCCCCAACGGAGGTCGGGGTGGCGCAAGGCGGGGCCCTCATCTGGCGATATGAAGTAAGGCTCACGGCTGTGATGGTCTCCGCTCGTGACACTCTCACGTAACAATGAGTGGGGTTGTACACGCCCCGGAGTCTCCGGAGAGCCGCCCTCGGGCCTCGGGGGCTCCCTCCCACGTCCTTGTGGCAACACATAGCTCCACGCTGGTGAGAAGACTTGAAGAATAGATAGGTGCCGGATGCGGCTATTTGCTTTCCTCGCCTTTCTTTGTAATTGGATTCACCGCGGCTTTTTAAATTGAATTTGAAGTCTTGCTCGTTGCCGAAATGGGAGGGCAGTTTTCGTTGATTTCTGCTGGATTTTGCCGCCTCTGGCTGTCTTGAAGATCTTACCCCGGGCCCTCGGGCTCGGGGACCAGAAGGCCAATCCCACTTGGCGGACTGCTGTAACCTCGGCAGGACCCCCTCGGGGCAAGATCCTATGCGCCGCAAATTTGCTGCGTAGGCATCCTGCCGCGGCCAGCGAAACACACGTGGCCGTGCTCCCCGGAGCAAGGCCACGTGTTGCTCAGGAGACTCAAGGCCGCGGACCCCTAGCGCTCTACTCCAGGTAAGATCTAGGTGAGTTACAACGGCAACTCAACTCAGAAAACTCGAGGACACACGTCCCGGGTTTGGATTCAAGCAGTAAAAGAAGCAAAGTGGAATATCAATTTACACACATAGGGGGCTCCCCCCATCAAAACGCTCTCATGCCCTACAGGGCCTCGTGCAAGTCTATGCGTGCAGGGTCAAGGCAAAGGAGTACAAGCTCAATCGGACAAATCGCTCGCCGCGTCGTCCGAGCCGCTCTCATGTACACTGCCAGCACTGTCGCTGGCCACGTCTTCACCGTCGTCAATTGCACCGCCTTCATCTGCCACGACCACGGCCTCGTCATCATTGGTGGCGAAGGCCCTAACCAGAGCATCCACATGGTCGTCCACCTAGTGCGCCAGGTTGTCCCGGACGGCCCCAGGCACTGGTGCGATGGCGGCGTCGAAGTCAAAGTCAGGGTCAATGCTCTGGAGGTAGCTGAAGACCCAGGAGAACGCGCCTCCAAGGAGGCTTCGGCTCTTTTCTTCAACAAGATGACGGGCCCTCACGGCCCGGCTCTCCAGGCGCGTCACAACCTCGGTGAAGAAGACAAGATGGCCAGTGTAATCCTCCGCGTGGGGGTGAGGGGTGTTCTCCTCGCAGATGGCCCCCAGCGCCCGGTTGGCCCTCGCCCGAAGAGCCTGGAGCATGGGGGCATGCTCATGCCACAGTAGTAGTCGACGACAAGCCTCGTCCTTGCTCTACTGCACGAGAGTTGCGGCATCATCAACTTGTCGCCGGAGCAAGGCCAAGTCGGCCTGCGCGAAGTGCAGCTCATCCTGGGCAGAAGACTGGGCTGCCACAGCGGCCCTCTCGTGCTTCTCTACTTCTTCCAACTTCGTCATGAGGGCAGCAATCCTCCCATCAGCCTCCGCCCGTTGGAGCTCCAACTTCAAGTTGTACCCCTTGGCAAGGCCTGCGCGGGCCTCGACCACCTTCAGGTCAATTTCCTCTTGGACTTTGGCCTTGCGAGCGGAGACATCATCTTCGGCCAGGGTCACGTGGCGCTCCCTCACCTCCAGCCGCTCGAGCTCAAAGCTTCCCTCTGCGGCTTCTAACATCAGCGCCTCCTCACGCCGCAAGATCTCCGCCTCTTCGGAGGGTGTCCCCCTCATCGACGCCAGGGCGGCCCTGCGCGCCTCAGCTCGCTCTTCCAAGCTGGCGTTCAGGGCCTGAAGCTCCAGCATGCGCCTCTCTGGAGCCTCGCAGCAGTGGTCAACCTCCCTAGCCTCCTCTAGGGCTCACGTGCAGGTCTCTCGCGAGGCTGCGAGGCGCGACTCAGCCATCGTGTTGGCGCACTCGTGCTGGAGGCACCCAAGGTTAATGGCCACTCCCAGTCGGTGCCATTGTCCATCAGCTGAAGGCCCTCAGCTCCAAGACATGCGTCAACTCCTTCAAGCTCTCTCTCTCTCAAGTCGACTCAGCGCATTCATCGCCTCCTGGAGAAGCTCAGGCACCCCGCATGCGCGCTGACTCGAGCGGGAGGCCAGGACCCTCCTGGGCACCAAGAGCAGTTGAAGAAGCCTGAGGAGACTCGTCTTCCCCCGGAGGCGGGACCAGGGTCTCCTCCGCCCCAGTCGTCTCTCTGGCCTCGACTGGGGCCTGGAGGGGTTGGGACTCGCCACTCGAAGAAGACACCAGGGCCAAGGTGGCCCCACTACGTTCGACGACCATTGCGGGAGCCCTCGGCACGCCTCCCACTCCCCAGGCGGAGCCGCGAAGAAGGAGTGTAAAAAACACAGGGTCAAGGTGCCAGGCCGGTGCATCCGACCTCGTGGGAAATCTCGCGCTAGAGGTAGCGCATCGGCTGAGGGCACCCATGATTGGCGGGGAGCTCGGGATCACGGGGGACTGCTTCTCAGGAGATTTCGTCGCCTTGGAAGGAGGGGCCCTGATGAATCGCGGTCAGGAGGGAAGGCAGCACCCGAAGAACTACAAAGATAAGCAACTTACTCGTCTATGGCAATGTACTTCCTCTGCTTCAATGGCCGGAAGGCGTCATCACCGTAGCTTGGAGACCTCTTCCTCTTACGGAGAGCTTCAAAGTTGGCCGCAGCTGGCCGAACCCCCGGAAGCGGTCGACAACATCAGGCGCGACTAGGGCGGCTCCAGACGATGCGCCCTTAGAAGCGTAGGTCGGGCGGGGCCCCCCCTGCCCCCGCCTCGGGGCGACGCAAAGGAGCCACAAGGGCTTCGGCCTCAGGAGCATCAGGCATCACCTGCACCTCAGCCGTCCTTTCTGGGCGGCTCTCCTGAGCCCCAGGGGACGGCACCTCAGGAGCCTCAGGAGACGCCAATGTCGGAGTAGCGGCGCCACCAGCACTCAG
>LR738714.1:84856391-84887988 GCA_902687465.1 Secale cereale
GCGCCCCATTATGGGATGGTCGCCGCGACAGCGGCAGACAAGGGAGCCACGCAGACGGGATTCTCGCGAGACCCGACAAGGCCGGACGGACGAAGCCCCCATTCTTCAAAGGAGGGCATCTACCTCACGAACTCCACCTTTTTGAGAAGCAGTACAGAAGAAAACCTTCCCCCGGCAGGCGGGCAGGCGTTGGGTCGCCTGTCAGGAGCTCGAGCACTGTGCACCGTACCACGCGAGGAAGAGCGGGCGCTTGGAGCCTCATGCGGTCCCCATAGCTAGAGAAGGCCCACATCGGCCGAGAGTGGCGTTGAAGCGGGGCGATGCGGCGCTGGATTGCTACTTCTCGAGCCTGCGTTGTATTCCCTCGAAGAGGAAAGGGAGATGCAGCACAGTAGCGTAAGTATTTCCCTCAGTTTTTTAGAACCAAGGTATCAATCCAGTAGGAGACCACGCGCGAGTCCCTCGCACCTGCACAAACAAATAAGAACTTCGCAACCAATGCGATAAGGGGTTGTCAATCCCTTTACGGTCACTTATGAAAGTGAGATCTGATAGAGATGATAGTTTATATTTTTGGTATTTTTGTTTATAAGAACGGAAAATAAAAGCGGTAAAACTAAAGTAGATGTTGATATGTTGAGAATAGAACCGGGGGCCATAGTGTTCTCTAGTGGCTTCTCTCATGATAGCGATATTCTACGGCGGGTAAACAAATTACTATCGAGCAATTGATAGAAAAGCGAATAATTATGAGACTATCTAGGCATGATCATTGTATATAGGCATCACGTCCGAGACAAATAGACCGAAACGATTCTGCATCTACTACTATTACTCCACACATCGACCGCTATCCAGCATGCATCTAGTGTATTGAGTTCATAAGAACAGAGTAACGCCTTAAGCAAGATGACATGATGTAGAGGAATAAACTCAAGCAATATGATATAAACCCCATCTTTTTTATCCTCGATGTCAACAATACAATATGTGCCTTGCTACCCCTACTGTCACTGGGAAAGGACATCGCAAGATTGAACCCAAAGCCAAGCACTTCTCCCATTGCAAGAACTATAGATCTAGTAGGCCAAACCAAACCAATAATTCGAAGAGACTTGCAAGGATATTATGAGCACACATAAAAAGTTCAGAGAAGAACCAAATATTTCTCATAGATAATCTTGATCATAAACTCACAATTCATCGGATGTAGCGACCCGACCCAAATGGATCGAAGTCTCTGTGCTTAAGTGTCATCCCTGGATCGGTATGCTGACACACACAGTACTCGATGAATTATAACAGAGTTCAATCACACACTTTATTACATCGAGGTCCTCAAAAGAGTATTTATTACAATAATATGGCCAAAGGCCATCTGGATAAAATAACTGCGGAAGCATCAAAAGTAAAATGAGTCCATCAACTCCACGGCAAACTGAGTGCAGAACAACGACCTATCGCACCTTTACTCCTCGTCGGAAAACTCTGCAACATGAGACGTTGCAGCCGTGTAGGTCAGCACATGGAATATGCTGGCAATGTCACACCATAGAAATAATAATAAAGAAAAAGACTATCTCTATATGCAAATTTAGCTGGTGGAGGCTCTAAGTTTAATGTTTGCATAAAGCCAATTTTACCCTACAACAAAGGAATAAATTTTTATTTACTACTAAGTTAGAAATGCTATTATTGAGAAGGTTCCTCCAACTCAAATCCCAAAAATTCCCAAGTTATTAGTAACCCAATGATTTCATTAAATAAAGTGATGAGATCAACCAATAATTCACTTCTAGATACTCAAGTTGTCCATAACCGGGGACACGGCTAATCATGATTAGTTTGTACACTCTGCAGAGGTTTGCGCACTTTTCCCCACAAGACTCGACCACCTCCATGATCGGAAGATCGAGACATAGTTTTTCTGAAGTATTTCCTCCAAACCCTGGGTAGACCGGTACACCTACTTTCCCCTACATCAGCTAGTCTACCACGGAAAGAGGTCACACAACTTACTCAACTATGCCAGAGCCCATAATGGCTTGTGGCTGCACACGGAAGTTTCTAGGCATGAAATATCTTATGATCCCTTTGAGCCTGGGTGGCGGACCTAGGGTAATCACACGGGTACTCCGGGATTCCCCTTGGGCAAGAACTGGTTTCTCCAGGTGCCCCAAACAATCCACCCAGATGTGTATTAAAGTTGCCACCTTATGTTGTCCCAAAAATTATTATCTCTCGCAACTTGCATGTATCACACATACCAATCCCCGTCTACGAGCATGGCTAAGCAATATATGACATAACGAATATTCCCGGGGTGATAAAAGGTCATAGGTTCCTACCAAATAAACTACATAGCATAACCACATGTTCCCAATTCTACTCATGCAATCTTTGAGGGTGAAACTAATGCATAGTAAAAACTGGGTATTGAAAATTATGATCAAAGTGTGAACTTGCCTTGCTGACGTTCGTTGAACTCTAAAGATTCGTAGTAGCAAGCTTCGCACTCCGGATGATCTAGCATAAGCAAGCAATAACATACATAAGCCTACAAGCAAAGATCCAAAAAGAAAACGAATAAAAGACTTCGAAAAACTCCTAAAACACCAAAATAATGTTTCTGTACAGAATGTAATTTTTACAGCAACAAAAATAAATGGTTTGGGTTTTAACAGAAGGTACATGTCACAAGCTTCGATTTGCAAAAAGAATCACCCAAAACGGAGTTACGAAACTCAAGTTATGGCCTAACGAAGTTTGAATTCAGATTGGTTTGAATTCAAAAATTAAAATTTTCAAAAATATATTTCGTTAGGTTCTCTGGACAGAGGATATTTCTACGAAACCGTAGGAAAAAGAATCAACTAAATCGGATCTATAGACTAAAAGATATACTAGAAACAAGATTTGGTAAAGAATCTGAATTGGAAAATATACTGATAAAAGAGAAAAAAATTGAACAGGGTGTTCACCGGACTTGTCGCCGGAGACGAGGAAGAAGGTGGCTCCGGTGTGTTTCGACGAAGGACGCGTACGGGACGGTGTAGAGGACGATGTGGTGAACCTCTTGATCAAGTTTTGGTTGAGGATAGCTTCATGTACACTCGGTGAGAGGTCGCCGGACTTCACGAACTCCGGCGAGCAATTGGCGAGGTTTGGGAGGGAGATAGCTTTTGCAAACAGAGGGCTTCGGACGAGGGGAACCGGGGCAACACTCTGGGCTTTTATAGAGGGTCAGGGGAAGCCAGAGGAGAGCGGGGCGTTGCCGGAATTTATGTGTTTAATGGCTGCAGTATGAAACGTTCGTGGTGTCCATTATGGCTGTCTAGGAGGCGCACTAGGGGATGGGAGGGGTCGAGGGAGGCGAGGAGGTTCCATTCAGAGGCGTTTTGGGGCGGGGGAGAGGAAGGGGAGAGGTGGGGCACGAGGTGGGGTGGTACGTGGCCATGGATGCTGTGTGTTCTGTACGTGCACGAGGAGGAAGAAGAGCCATTAGCTCGTGGGCTGCTCTGCCAATGGGCCAAGTTGGGCCATTGCTGTAGGTTCATTTTTTTTAATTACACAAAGAGAAAAAAAAGACAGAAAATAAAAATAATTTTATATAGGACATATATATATCAAAAAATCAGAAAAATAAATCCTACATGATGAACTATTTTTCAGAGGCAAAATAAAAACTTTATAAAAAACATTTTTCTTAAAATCCAAATGAAACTCAAATTTGAATTCAAAACTTGGCATTGTTTTCTTCTGACTTTTTGGAGTGTCATGTTCGCTCCTCTCAGAATTATTATTTAGATCTGAAGAAAAATGTTCACATAATAATATGGTCTTATATATGACCTTGTGAACATTTATCCTGCCTATAATGCAAATTAAAAAAAAACATTTTTGTTAAACTAGTAAAATAAATTGCAAATAAAACCCAACAAATATATTTTGGTTCCAAATTCAAATTCCAATATTTTCCCTCTGATTTTGAAGAAGTCATTTTATCTTCTCTCTTTATTTTTGGAATAATGGAAATGATCTTTTTTTTTATGGAACCAAGTTTGATCCAATTTCCAAATTTTGAAATTTCAAAAGTCGGTTTTAGGGAAACTTCCAACTCTCTCTTTTGGTCCTTGAGTTGCTCAAAGTTCCTTGGATCAGAATCAAATAATACAAATGGGGCAAAAATGCATAAATCATGGATGCATATGAATGATCTATTTATAAACATCCAAATTGAAAATTTGGGATGTTACAAACCTACCCCCCTTAAGATGAATCTCGCCCTCGAGATTCGGGTTGGCTAGCAAAAAGGTGTGGGCGATCTTGTCGAAGATCTTCTTTGCGTTCCCAGGTGGCTTCTTCCTCAGTATGATGACTCCACTAAACCTTGCAAAACTTGATGACCTTGCTGCGGGTAACCCTACTTGCTGTTTCGAGAATCTTGATGGGCTTCTCCTCATAGGTCAGATCACTATCCAACTGTATGGCTTCTAGTGGCACTGTATCTCTCAAAGGAATATCAGCCATCTCTTCATGGCACTTCTTCAACTGAGAAACATGAAACACATTATGAACTCCAGACAAGGCTTCGGGTAACTCCAACTGATATGCAACTTCTCCTCTGCGTTCCAAAATTTTGTATGGCCCCACAAATCGTGGTGCTAGTTTGCCTTTAACTCCAAACCGTTTAACTCCTCGAAGTGGAGACACACGAAGATATGCTCTATCTCTGACTTCATAAGTTACTTCCTTGCGTTTAGTATCGACATAACTCTTCTGTCTGGATTGGGCTATCTTAAGTCTGTCACGGATCAACTTGACTTTCTCCTCCGAATCTCTGATAAGGTCGGGATCAAATAATTTACGGTCTCCAACTCCATCCCACATTAATGGTGTCCTGCACCTCCTTCCGTACAAAGCTTCGAAAGGGGCCATCTTCAAACTAGCTTGATAGCTGTTGTTATATGAGAATTCTGCGTATGGCAAATTATCATCCCAACTAGATCCATAATCTAGCGCACAAGCTCTCAACATGTCCTCCAGAATCTGATTGACTCTCTCGGTTTGCCCATCTGTCTGCGGATGAAAGGCTGTACTGAACTCTAGCCTGGTACCCAAAGTTTCGTGTAACTGATGCCAAAACTTTGAGGTAAATTGTGTTCCTCTATCTGATACGATGGTCCTCGGAACTCCATGCAGACATACGATCCTGGTCATGTATATCTTGGCCAACTTAGCACTTGTATATGTGGTTTTCACGGGGATGAAGTGAGCTACCTTGGTCAAGTGATCAACTACTACCCAAATAGAATCATAGCCTGATCGGGTCCTGGGTAATCCTGTAATGAAGTCCATGCCAAGCTTGTCCCACTTCCAATCCGGTATTGGCAAGGGCTGAACTAATCCTGCTGGTTTCTGGTGCTCTGCCTTAACTCTCTGACATACGTCGCATACTGCTACATACTCGGCAATATCCTTTTTCATACCTGTCCACCAGAAACTTTCCTTCAAGTCCAAATACATCTTGGTGTTTCCTGGGTGTATCGAATAAGGCGAATCATGAGCCTCCTGAAGAATCAACTTCCTGATCTCTGTGTCATTTGGCACATAAATACGCTGCTCAAACCATAAGGTTCCGTGTTCATCCTCACGAAATCCTTCTGTCTTTCCTTGGTTCATACTTTCCTTTATTTCTGCAATACCTTTGTCTAACTTCTGGGCTTCTCGAATCTTTCCCAACAAGGTGGATTGAATTTCCATTGCAGTAACAAAACCTCGTGGTACTATCTCCAATCGGAGATCTCTGAGATCATCAATTAACTCTTGAGGTAATCCTCTTGTTGTGAGGGTATTGACATAACTCTTGCGGCTCAATGCATCTGCCACAACATTGGCCTTTCCTGGGTGATAGTGCAATTTCATGTCATAATCCTTTATGAGCTCCAACCATCTTCTCTGCCTGAGGTTCAACTCCTTCTGCGTGAAGATGTATTTCAAACTCTTGTGATCCGTGTAAACATCACAATGATTTCCAATAAGAAAATGCCTCCAGGTCTTGAGCGCATGCACTACGGCTGCTAACTCCAAATCATGCGTGGCATAATTCCGCTCATGGGGTCGAAGTTGACGTGAGGCATATGAAACAACTATTCCTTCTTGCATAAGAACACCTCCAAGTCCCTGACGAGAAGTGTCGCAATATACCTGAAAATCCTAGCGTATATTCGGAAGAATTAGCACTGGGGCTGTGACCAAACGTTTCTTCAACTCTTGAAAACTGGCCTCACATTCCTCGGTCCAATTAAACTTGGTGTCTTTCTTCAATAACTCTGTCATGGGCTTTGCGATCTTGGAGAAATTCTCAATAAATCTTCGGTAATATCCTGCAAGTCCAAGGAAACTGCGAATCTCTCCGACTGAGGTGGGTGCCTTCCATTCGGTGACGGCTTCAACTTTCGAAGGATCCACTGCTATTCCTTCCCCTGATATAACATGTCCGAGAAATCCAACTTCCTTCAACCAGAATTCACACTTGCTGAATTTTGCATATAACTGATGTTCCCTGAGCTTCTCAAGAACCAAGCGCAAATGTTCCTTGTGTTCTTCTTCATTCTTTGAGTAAATCAATATATCATCAATGAATACCACAACAAACTTATCCAAGAACTCCATGAATACCTTATTCATCATATTCATAAAATAGGCAGGGGCATTAGTCAAACCAAAAGACATGACTGTATACTCATAAAACCCATATCTCGTGGTAAAGGCTATCTTGGGTATATCCTGTTCTCGAATCTTCAGCTGGTGATATCCAGATCGAAGATCGATTTTTGAGAAAACTTTTGCTCCTTGTAGCTGGTCAAACAAATCATTGATCATCGGCAGAGGGTACTTGTTCTTGATCGTCACCTCATTCAACGCACGGTAATCCACAACCATTCTCAAGGATCCATCCTTCTTCTCAACTAGAAGCACTGGGGCTCCCCAAGGTGATGAAATCGGTCGAATATAACCTTTCTCCAATAATTCCTTAATCTGCTTCTTAATTTCCTCCAGATCATTTGCGGGCATCCGGTACGGTTTAGAGTGGATGAGAAATTAGAATAGAATAAGGGCCTAATGGGAGAAATCACTACCCATATGCTTATGATAGCAATAAAACTTCAAATCAAGCAATTCACACAAATCACTCCACACAAGCAAAACCTACAGGTAAGGTCATATCCACAGGAGATATGATCTCTTCATACTACCGCAATCATTCGTTGGACTACATTTGGTTGTGGTGGTCTGAACTAAATCTTCTCAAATCAAAGTCGACTCTACTTCTTCTTCTTCGTCAATGATGTCTTCATGGGTCTTGGTCTCATCAGCTGAGCAACTTGGTGATGGGGTTCAACAACTATCGAATTGAAGTAGAGAAGAGATAGAAATGAATAGAGAAGAGTACAGACCAACAGATATATAAGGAAGTGGTAAAATAGAGTTTTCTTCCTATGGTTGTCCATTTCCTAGTGGTCGCGTCCTACAGTCAGCGTGGGCTCTGATACCATCTTGTAGCGACCCGACCCAAATGGATCGAAGTCTCTGTGCTTAAGTGTCATCCCTGGATCGGTATGCTGACACACACAGTACTCGATGAATTATAACAGAGTTCAATCACACACTTTATTACATCGAGGTCCTCAAAAGAGTATTTATTACAATAATATGGCCAAAGGCCATCTGGATAAAATAACTGCGGAAGCATCAAAAGTAAAATGAGTCCATCAACTCCACGGCAAACTGAGTGCAGAACAACGACCTATCGCACCTTTACTCCTCGTCGGAAAACTCTGCAACATGAGACGTTGCAGCCGTGTAGGTCAGCACATGGAATATGCTGGCAATGTCACACCATAGAAATAATAATAAAGAAAAAGACTATCTCTATATGCAAATTTAGCTGGTGGAGGCTCTAAGTTTAATGTTTGCATAAAGCCAATTTTACCCTACAACAAAGGAATAAATTTTTATTTACTACTAAGTTAGAAATGCCATTATTGAGAAGGTTCCTCCAACTCAAATCCCAAAAATTCCCAAGTTATTAGTAACCCAATGATTTCATTAAATAAAGTGATGAGATCAACCAATAATTCACTTCTAGATACTCAAGTTGTCCATAACCGGGGACACGGCTAATCATGATTAGTTTGTACACTCTGCAGAGGTTTGCGCACTTTTCCCCACAAGACTCGACCACCTCCATGATCGGAAGATCGAGACATAGTTTTTCTGAAGTATTTCCTCCAAACCCTGGGTAGACCGGTACACCTACTTTCCCCTACATCAGCTAGTCTACCACGGAAAGAGGTCACACAACTTACTCAACTATGCCAGAGCCCATAATGGCTTGTGGCTGCACACGGAAGTTTCTAGGCATGAAATATCTTATGATCCCTTTGAGCCTGGGTGGCGGACCTAGGGTAATCACACGGGTACTCCGGGATTCCCCTTGGGCAAGAACTGGTTTCTCCAGGTGCCCCAAACAATCCACCCAGATGTGTATTAAAGTTGCCACCTTATGTTGTCCCAAAAATTATTATCTCTCGCAACTTGCATGTATCACACATACCAATCCCCGTCTACGAGCATGGCTAAGCAATATATGACATAACGAATATTCTCGGGGTGATAAAAGGTCATAGGTTCCTACCAAATAAACTACATAGCATAACCACATGTTCCCAATTCTACTCATACAATCTTTGAGGGTGAAACTAATGCATAGTAAAAACTGGGTATTGAAAATTATGATCAAAGTGTGAACTTGCCTTGCTGACGTTCGTTGAACTCTAAAGATTCGTAGTAGCAAGCTTCGCACTCCGGATGATCTAGCGTAAGCAAGCAATAACATACATAAGCCTACAAGCAAAGATCCAAAAAGAAAACGAATAAAAGACTTCGAAGAACTCCTAAAACACCAAAATAATGTTTCTGTACAGAATGTAATTTTTACCGCAACAAAAATAAATGGTTTGGGTTTTAACAGAAGGTACATGTCACAAGCTTCGATTTGCAAAAAGAATCACCCAAAACGGAGTTACGAAACTCAAGTTATGGCCTAACGAAGTTTGAATTCAGATTGGTTTGAATTCAAAAATTAAAATTTTCAAAAATATATTTCGTTAGGTTCTCTGGACAGAGGATATTTCTACGAAACCGTAGGAAAAAGAATCAACTAAATCGGATCTATAGACTAAAAGATATACTAGAAACAAGATTTGGTAAAGAATCTGAATTGGAAAATATACTGATAAAAGAGAAAAAAAAAATTGAACAGGGTGTTCACCGGACTTGTCGCCGGAGACGAGGAAGAAGGTGGCTCCGGTGTGTTTCGGCGAAGGACGCGTACGGGACGGTGTAGAGGACGATGTGGTGAACCTCTTGATCAAGTTTTAGTTGAGGATAGCTTCATGTACACTCGGTGAGAGGTCGCCGGACTTCACGAACTCCGGCGAGCAATTGGCGAGGTTTGGGAGGGAGATAGCTTTTGCAAACAGAGGGCTTCGGACGAGGGGAACCGGGGCAACACTCTGGGCTTTTATAGAGGGTCAGGGGAAGCCAGAGGAGAGCGGGGCGTTGCCGGAATTTATGTGTTTAATGGCTGCAGTATGAAACGTTCGTGGTGTCCATTATGGCTGTCTAGGAGGCGCACTAGGGGATGGGAGGGGTCGAGGGAGGCGAGGAGGTTCCATTCAGAGGCGTTTTGGGGCGGGGGAGAGGAAGGGGAGAGGTGGGGCACGAGGTGGGGTGGTACGTGGCCATGGATGCTGTGTGTTCTGTACGTGCACGAGGAGGAAGAAGAGCCATTAGCTCGTGGGCTGCTCTGCCAATGGGCCAAGTTGGGCCATGGCTGTAGGTTCATTTTTTTTAATTACACAAAGAGAAAAAAAAAGACAGAAAATAAAAATAATTTTATATAGGACATATATATATCAAAAAATCAGAAAAATAAATCCTACATGATGAACTATTTTTCAGAGGCAAAATAAAAACTTTATAAAAAACATTTTTCTTAAAATCCAAATGAAACTCAAATTTGAATTCAAAACTTGGCATTGTTTTCTTCTGACTTTTTGGAGTGTCATGTTCGCTCCTCTCAGAATTATTATTTAGATCTGAAGAAAAATGTTCACATAATAATATGGTCTTATATATGACCTTGTGAACATTTATCCTGCCTATAATGCAAATTAAAAAAAACATTTTTGTTAAACTAGTAAAATAAATTGCAAATAAAACCCAACAAATATATTTTGGTTCCAAATTCAAATTCCAATATTTTCCCTCTGATTTTGAAGAAGTCATTTTATCTTCTCTCTTTATTTTTGGAATAATGGAAATGATCTTTTTTTTATGGAACCAAGTTTGATCCAATTTCCAAATTTTGAAATTTCAAAAGTGGGTTTTAGGGAAACTTCCAACTCTCTCTTTTGGTCCTTGAGTTGCTCAAAGTTCCTTGGATCAGAATCTAATAATACAAATGGGGCAAAAATGCATAAATCATGGATGCATATGAATGATCTATTTATAAACATCCAAATTGAAAATTTGGGATGTTACATCGGATCTCGACAAACACACCGCAAAAAGAGATTACATTGAATAGATCTCCTCGAAGACCGAGGAGAACTTTGTATTGAGATCCAGAGAGAGAGAAGCCATCTAGATACTAGCTGTGGACCCGAAGGTCTGTGGTAAACTACTCACAGCTCATGGTGAGGGCGATGATGATAATGATGAAGAACTCCGTGATGGACCCCCCTCCGGTGGAGCTCCGGAACAGGTTCCAAGATGGGATCTCACGGGAACAGAAGGTTACGGCGGTGGAATTAGGGTTTTCTCTGTGTTGCTGATGGTTTCGGGGTACGTAGACTTATATAGGAGGAAGGAGGACAACGGGGGAGTCGTGGGGGCCCCACGAGGCAGGGGGCGTGCCCTGGGAAGGGGGGCGCGCCCTCCACCCTTGTGGGCCCCTCGTGGCTCTTCTTACGTGGTTCTCAAGTTCTCCGTGCGTGATTTTCTCCAAAAATATCTATTGCAAAGGTTTCATTCCGTTTGGACTCCGTTTGATATTATTTTTCTGCAAAACCCTGAAACACGCAAAAAACAACAATCTGGACTGGGCCTTTGGGTTAGTAGGTTAGTCCCAAAAATGATATAAAAGTGTAAGATAAAGCCCATTAAACATCCAAGACTTCATAAATAATAGCATGGAACAATAAAAAATTATAGATACGTTGGAGACGTATCAAGCATCCCCAAGCTTAATTCTTGCTCGTCCTCGAGTAGGTAAATGATAAAGAAAGAATTTTTGATGTGGAATGGTAACCAACATAGTTTATCAATGTAATTCTCTTAATTGTGGCATGAATGTTCAGATCTGAAAGATTCAAGATAAAAGTCTATATTGACATAAGAAATAATAATGCTTCAACCATACTAACAAAGCAATCATGTCTTCTCAAAATACTATGGCTAAAGAAAGTTATCCCTACAAAACCATATAGTCTGGCTATGCTCCCTCTTCATCACACAAAATATTCATATCATGCACAACCCCGATTTCAGCCAAGCACTTGTTTTCATACTCTATTCTTTCAAACCTTTCAACTTTCACGCAATACATGAGCATGAGCCATGGACATAGCACTATGGGTGGAATAGAGATGGTTGTGGAGAAGACAAAAAGGATGAAGATAGTCTCACATCAACTAGGCGTATCAACGGGCTATGGAGATGCCCATCAATAGATATCAATGTGAGTGAGTAGGGATTGCCATGCAACGGATGCACTCGAGCTAAATATGTATGAAAGCTCAACAAAAGAAACTAGTGGGTGTGCATCCAACTTGCTTGCTCACGAAGGCCTAGGGCATTTGAGGAAGCCCATCGTTGGAATATACAAGCCAAGTTCTATAATGAAAATTCGCACTAGTATATGAAAGTGACTAAGCATGAGACTCTCTACAATGAAGAACATGGTGCTACTTTGAAGCACAAGTGTGGAAAAAAAGATAGTAGCAATTGTCCCTTTTTCTTTATTTTTTTGGGCCTTTCTTTTTTCTTTGGCCTTTTTTTTGCGGAGGGGCTTTATTGATTTGGCCTTTCCTCCCATAGGACAATGCTCTAATAATGATGATCATCACACTTTCATTACAACTCGATGTTACAACTCGATACTACAACAAAGTAGGACTCTATTTGAATGCCTCCGGCGGTGTACCGGGATGTGCAATGAAACAAGAGTGACATGTATGAAAAATTATGCATGGTGGCCTTGCCACAAATATGATGTCAACTACATGATCATGCATGGCAATATGACAATATGAAGCGTGTCATATGAACGGAACGATGGAAAGTTGCATGGAAATATATCTCGGAATGGCTATGGAAATGCCATGATAGGTAGGTATGGTGGTTGTTTTGAGGAATAATATGGTGGTTGTTTTGATGAAGGATATATAGTGGGTTTACGGTACCGGCGAAAGTTGCGCGGTACAAGAGAGGCTAGCAATGGTGGAAGGGTGAGAGTCCGTATAATCCATGGACTCAACATTAGTCATAAGAACTCATATACTTATTGCAAAAATCTACGAGTCATCAAAACAAACAAATCAACGCATGCTCCTAGGGGGGAGGTTGGTAGGAGTTAACCATCGCGCGCCCCCGACCTCCACACAAAGGTTGACACTTTACAAATACCTCATGCTCTAACTTCGTCACATAGCGGTTCACCATACGTGCATGCTACGGGAATCACTAACCTTAACACAAGAATTTCTCAATTTCATAATAACTCCACTAGCATGACTCTAATATCACTATCCTCATATCTCAAAACAATTATCAAGCATCCAACTTCTCATCTTATTCAATGCACTTAGTGTGAATTTTTTTACTACATTGATATTGGATGTCTATCATGTGAAGACTAGTTTTATAGCCTAAACACATTACCATGCTGTTCTAATAGACTCTCAAATAAATATAAGTGAAGCATGAGAGTTCAACAATTTCTACGAAATATAACCACCACCGTCCTCTAAAAGATATAAGCGAAGCACTGGAGCAAAAACTATTCAACTCAAAAGATATAAGTGAAGCACATAGAATGTTCTAACAATTCCTAGGCCATATTTAACTCTCTCAAATAGGTGTGTCCAGCAAGGATGATTGTGACAAACTAACAAGCAAAGACTCAAGTTATACAAGATGCTCCAAGCAAAACACATATCATGTGGTGAATAAAACTATAGCTCCAAGTATAGTTACCGATGGATGAAGACGAAAGAGGGGATGCCTTCCTGGGGCATCCCCAAGCTTAGGCTTTTGATTATCCTTGAATTTTACTTGGGGTGCCATGGGCATCCCCAAGCTTAGGCCTTTGCTACTCTTTCTTTCATAGTCCATCAAAGCAATACTCAAAACTTGAAAACTTCACAACATAAAACTTAGACAAAAATTCTCCAGAGCTCCGTTAGTATAAGAAAGCAAACCACTAATCAAAGGTACTGCAATGAATTCATTCTTTGTTTATATTGGTGTTAAACCTACTGTATTCCAACTTCTCTATGGTTCGTACCTCCAATATTACTCATAGATGCATTGAAATAAGCAAACAACACACGAAAAACAGAATCTGTCAAAAACAGAACAGTCTATAGTAATCTGCAGTTTTCGCATACTTCTGTAACTCCAAAAAATTCAAACTAAATTGGTAAATGTGAGGAATTTGTATATTAATCATCTGCAAAAAGAATCAACTAAATAGCACGCTCCAGTAAAATCTGACGACCATTCTAGTGAGTGCTAACGATTCTGTTTTTCACAGCAAGACCACATAAACTTCACACACATCTTCCCAAAGGTTCTACTTGGCACAAACACTAAAAAAAACATGAAACCACATCTAAACAGAGGCTATTTGCAATATTTATTCCAGAACAGCAGCAAAAAAATAATATAAAATTGGGTTGCCTCCCAACAAGCTATCGTTTTACGCTCCTAGCTAGGCACTGAGATTTCAATGATGCTCACATGAAAGACAAGAATTGAAGCACAAAGATAACATCATAGAACAGGTGACAAACACATCTAAGTATAACATACTTCCTATGCATAGAAATTTTATAGGAAAACAATTTAGCAAAACAAGCAAGATCTAGCATATGCAAGGAAGAAGAAAGAAACAATAGCAATCTCAACATAACGAGAGGTAATTTAGTAACATGAAAAATTCCATGACCATATTTTCCTCTCTCATAATAATTGCATGTAGGATCATAGGAAAATTCAACAAAATAGCTATCACATAACATATTCTCAATACGATCCACATGCATGCAAAGTTTACACTCTTCCAAAATAGTGGGATTAACATTAACTAAAGTCATGACCTCTCCAAACCCACTTTTATCAAAACAATCATAAGATTGAACATTCTCCAAATATGTGGGATCTAAAGTTGACACTCTTCCAAACCCAGTTTCAATATTATTGCAAACATTATTATCAATCTTACATTCATCATGGGGATTAAATAAATTTTCAAGATCATAAGAAGAATCACCCCAATCATGATCATTGCAACAGATAGTAGTCATAGCAAAACTAGCATCCCCAAGCTTAGGGTTTTGCATATCATTAGCACAACTGAGTTTAATAGAATTTATAATAACATCGTTGCAATCATGATTTTCATTGAAGGAACTATCAAGTATAGGTGCAATTGCAATGATCTCATGCTTAACACAAGGAACTATAGCAAATTCATCTTCATAAATATTGCCATCATGGCCACAAGAAAAGCAAGCATCATGTTCATCAAGGGATATTTCAATCAAATCATCAGAATCAAAATTTTCTATAGATCCATGAATATCATTATTTTCTTTCAAAGCAGTGGTCATTCTTTCAATAAATTCTTTGACATAGGCGTTATGAGCATAGTTTTCAAAGCAATATTTAAGTATGTCAAAATTTTCAGATTCATAGAGAGTAGTATCATACTTTTCAATCAAAGAAGCAACTTCATAAGCACCCTTAAAAGCAATAAATTATTCAATTTGTTCGATATCGTAGTAACTATAAACACCCTTTGCATAAGAAGATAGGATTTCATTATCATTAAACTCACATAGGTAGGGTAGGTGTTTTTCAGGGTTCTTAGAGCAACAAGTGAAATCACAAATTCCACAAAGATTCAAAGCATAACACATCAATCTGTTTATTTGATCCCATAAGAGTATCCCCTTTTCAGACAAACGATGATGCACAAAATGAGCATGCTCATCTAAAGATTTCCCATCAACTAGGCTAGTTGGGGTTTCAGCACGAGCGCATAAGGATCGAAGATGATCCAAGTAGAACACTTTAAGGTGATCCATAACAATAGATTTTTAGCAAGCAAAGATGCAAGCACATAGAAAGCACATGGAGACACAAGCAAACAAGAAGCAAGCGAATGATAAACACACGGCAGAAGAAGGGAAAATAAAATGGAAAGGGTGAAGTGGGGGAGAGGAAAATGAGAGGCAAAATAAATGTAATGCAAGGATAAGGGTTTGTGATAGGTACTTGGTGTATGTCTTTTGCGTAAGCCTCCCCGGCAATGGCGCCAGAAATTCTTCTTGCTACTTCTCGAGCTTGCGTTGTATTCCCTCGAAGAGGAAAGGGAGATGCAGCACAGTAGCGTAAGTATTTCCCTCAGTTTTTTAGAACCAAGGTATCAATCCAGTAGGAGACCACGCGCGAGTCCCTCGCACCTGCACAAACAAATAAGAACTTCGCAGCCAACGCGATAAGGGGTTGTCAATCCCTTTACGGTCACTTACGAAAGTGAGATCTGATAGAGATGATAGTTTATATTTTTGTTTATAAGAACAGAAAATAAAAGCGGTAAAACTAAAGTAGATGTAGATTGATTTGTTGAGAATAGACCCCGGGGCCATAGTGTTCTCTAGTGGCTTCTCTCATGATAGAGATATTCTACGGCGGGTAAACAAATTACTATCGACCAATCGATAGAAAAACGAACAATTATGAGACTATCTAGGCATGATCATTGTATATAGGCATCACGTCCGAGACAAATAGACCGAAAAGATTCTGCATCTACTACTATTACTCCACACATCGACCGCTATCTAGCATGCATCTAATGTATTGAGTTCATAAGAACAGAGTAACGCCTTAAGCAAGATGACATGATGTATAGGGATAAACTCAAGCAATATGATATAAACCCCATCTTTTTATCCTCGATGGCAACAATACAATACGTGCCTTGCTGCCCCTACTGTCATTGGGAAAGGACACCGCAAGATTTAACCCAAAGCCAAGCACTTCTCCCATTGCAAGAACTATAGATCTAGTAGGCCAAACCAAACCAATAATTCGAAGAGACTTGCAAGGATATTATGAGCACACATAAAAAGTTCAGAGAAGAACCAAATATTTCACATAGATAATCTTGATCATAAACTCACATTTCATCGGATCTCGACAAACACACCACAAAAATAGATTACATCGAATAGATCTCCTCGAAGACCGAGGAGAACTTTGTATTGAGATCCAGAGAGAGAGAAGAAGCCATCTAGATACTAGCTATGGACCCAAAGGTCTGTGGTAAACTACTCACAACTCATGGTGAGTGCGATGATGATGATGATGAAGAAGAACTCCATGATGGATCCCCATCCGATGGAGCTCCGGAACAGGCTCCAAGATGGGATCTCACGGGAACAGAAGGTTACGGCGGTGCAATTAGGGGTTTCTCTCTGTTGCTGATGGTTTCGGGGTGTGTAGACTTATATAGGAGGAAGAAGGACACCGGGGGAGTCACGGGGGCCCCACGAGGCAGGGGGCGCGCCCTGGGAAGGGTGGCGTGCCCCCACCCTCGTGGGCCCCTTGTGGCTCTTATGATGTGGTTCTCAAGTTCTCTGTGCGTGATTTTCTCCAAAAATATCTCTTGCGAAGGTTTCATTCCGTTTGGACTCCGTTTGATATTCTTTTTCTGCAAAACCCTGAAACAGACAAAAAACAACAATCTGGACAGGACCTTTGGGTTAGTAGGTTAGTCCCAAAAATGATATAAAAGTGTAAGATAGAGCCCATTAAACATCCAAGACTTCATAAATAATAGCATGGAACAATCAAAAATTATAGATACGTTGGAGACGTATCATGGATGAATTCCTTCACCACCATGGGCGCCGTCACCCGAAGCTTCTGCAGCCTGGTCAGCCGGAGCCAGATGGGAGCTAGCTTCCGGTCGACGAGCCTCTCATGTTTCCAGCCAGATCTCGGAGCGGCCGGAATCCGTGGTGGGAGTAGCAGGGGGCTGCGCACCCCGACATCGACGAACACCCACCGCCTCCTGAAGCCGCCGCCGACCGTCGAAAGGTCAAAGTCAATGCCCGAGCTGGCCGTTGCCGCGATGGCCTGGAAGGACACGCATCCGGAGCACTGGAGCGCATCCGTCAGATGCAACGAGAGGAAGTGGCGGAGCATGGCCACGGAGGGGGCAATGCCCACCATGGCTTCGTAGACAAAGGCAAAAAGAGCAAGGAGGACGATGGATTGAGGATCAAGATGCAGCGCGCTGATCTGGTAGTGCAAGAGTACCGCATTGAAGAAATTGGAAAAGGGAGGGATCAGGCCTGCCCAGAGGGCATGAAGGTGGAGGGGGACCTCGGTGGCCAACCTGTCAATTCTGGCACGGGAAGCGGGCCAAGCCACCGTCGCCCCCCACTCAATGGAATCGGGGGCGAGTGTAGGGTGCACCTTATCCATCATATCTTCATTGATCACCACCGACCGCTCGGCGGCGGGCCCGGAGGCCGGCGGCGAGGGGGCCAAGGTGCAAGACTCTGCCCCCTCTTCCTTCTCTTGGCTGGAGGCCATGGTGACGGAAGGAGTTGGTGTCGAATCAAGCCAGGGGAAGGGATCGAGGAGATGAGAAAGCCGTCGGGCGCGTTACTGGCAAAGGAGGTGGAGTCGAGCAAGTAGCAGTGGCCATCCAGCCGTGCAAGAATTGAGGTTGTATCGGGAAGTGGAGATGCCCATGTTCCTTCAATCGCCACGCGTCAATCAAGGCCGCAGGCTTTTTGGGCCCAGGGTGCTCCGCACTTGGCCCTTGGCTTCGCCACGAAGCCAAGCCCGGGTGCACCTTGGGCCCGGGGGCTACTGTCGGTGTTCTGGGAACGGGGGTACCCAAACTTACCTGCCTGCGTCCCAGGGCATGGATCATCAGGCGGCCTGGTACTGCTCAACCTCTCCAGCAACCATTCAATACCCTCGCGAGGGGACGAGCCTCGCGAGGCGGACGACGCAAGACCTCCCCTGGGGCGGCCTCACAAGGCTGGCTCCTGAGGAGCGGAGATATCAAGGCAAGGGGCACCTCACGAGGCCCCCGTGACGTGAGCAGTGACGACCAAGGCCAAGCGGGCGCCAGCGGGCGCAGGGTGCCGGTTTCCTCTTTGGTGCTAAAGGGGCAAGCGCGAGTGAGGAGTCCCGAGGCGTCGGACAAAGGTTTCCTTATCGGTGCAACAAGACCAAGACCAGCAGGATGGCAGAGCAGAGGTCATCGTGGAGCCCACGGCGGCGTCACCACCAGAGCCTTTGGCAGGCGAAGACCACCTTTTGTCAAGATATCTTGTACTAGCTGTCCCCCTTCAAATTTGGCCATTGTGGGTGAGGGAGTCCTGGACTAAGGGGTCCTCGGGCATCCGGCCTATTTTTCAATGTGCCGGACTGGTGGGCTATGGAGACATGAAGGCCGAAGACTGCACCCGTGTCCGGATTGAACTCTCCTTGGCATGGAAGGCAAGCTTGGTGACCAACTATGAAGATTCCTTCTTATGTAACCGACTCTATGTAACCCTAGACCCCCCCGGTGTCTATATAAACCGGAGGGTGTAGTCCAGAAAGGATAGACTCATTACCATAGTCATACAGGCTAGGCTTCTAGGGTTTAGCCATTATGATCTCGTGGTAGATCTACCCTTGTAATACTCATATTCATCAAGATCAATCAAGCAGGAGGTAGGGTATTACCTCCATAGAGAGGGCCCGAACCTGGGTAAACATCGTGTGCCCTATCTCCTGCTACCATCGACCTTAGACGCACAATTCGGGACCCCCTACCCGAGATCCGCCGGTTTTGACACCGACATTGGTGCCTTCATTGAGAGGCCAATTTAACAATTACTCTACCTGTCTTCAGGACTCACACGCAACTTGCCTTCGGGGGCGGCATATTAAATAGCTGGTTGTTCATCGCACTATCTGTACCGATGCGCTTTATCTCATCAATCCAATTATAATGGAAACAGTTCATGGCCCAGGTTCGAGGGCCACAGAGATTACCTCTGCTCTTTTTCAGTTTTCGTTTGCCATTAATTACTTATATTCTAGCACCCATACACTTTGGTACGTTTCATATTTGCCAGGGGCTCCTCACCGCCCCATAATACAGCAACAAAGTCCGAACACTTCTTATAGATGAGTTCGGCACCCCGAATTTAGCATTATATGCATTGGCTCCGAATCATGTCTTTGGTCAATAGTTGGGTTTCCCGGCTCCTGTGCTTGCTACCCTACGTTCCGCTACATCGGCTAGGATAGTAAAGGGAGAACTACTGTGATTGTGCTCTGGTTTACCTGGATGAGCACCTTAGTAGAGAAAGCCGAAAATCGACTGTCATGATGTGGCAAGAGCCGGTCAGCTGTTCGAGAGGTTGAAAATCGCTGGAGATTTTTCCGCATTACGCGAAGGATCGGTACTTCCCGATCAGATGCTGACAACACTCTAGTTCATATACCAGGGGTTGCGCCCATGTTTTATGATAAAACTCCTATGGCTAAGTGAGGGCGTTTAAGCCGCATAGTCTGATTGCCTGGTTCGTTGCGCTAAACAACTCCTTCAACGACCATATAATCGGATAAAGATTGTTTAGATTCCATCCCGAACACCTCCGTACTACCTACGTGAGGGCAGAAGCCGACGACTGGCCAACGCTCAGATTCCATACAACCCGGCCGCACAGGAGGAAACAATTAAAACATAACAAACATTATATTACAAACTGGCTTTGTTTTCATACAAGGCAAAGACAAAAAATGAATGTATTCATTTGAAAGTAATGTCCTGCCCGCACTGCGCTGTTGCAAGTCGAGACCGTTCTAGAACATCCGCAAAATGTCTCTCGGGTGTGCGGTCCTCCTTGCCCTCTGGCAGCCCCCTGGCAGCCCCCTGGCCACCTCGACGGCGTCCATCTTCGCCCACCACATCTTGCAACGGGCGAAGGCCATACGGGCACCTTCAATGCAGACTGATCGCTTGATGATGTCTAGCCGCGGACAAGCTTCCGCCACCCGCTTCACGAGGCCAAAATAACTGCTGGGTATAGCTTCAGCTGGCCACAGCCGGATTATTAAATCCTTCATGGCTAGTTCGGCCACCCTGTGCAGCTCGACCAACAGCTTCAGTTGATCGACAAAGGGCACCGGATGTTCGGGCACAGCATACTACGACCAGAACAGCTTCTCCGTGGAATTCCCTTCTCTGGCTCGGAAGAACTCCATAGCATCGGACACGCTGTGGGGTAGATCCGCAAAAGCCCCTGGGCAAATCCGAATCCGGGTTAGTAAAAGGTACTTCCTCTCCGCATACTTGCTTTGCATGTTAAAAGCCTTACCAGCTACAATCTTCTTGGCCTCTTGGATCTCCTGGAGAGCCTCCCGGGCTTCATTCAGTGCGGTCTCCGCACTCTGGCAAGCCTCAGTAAGTTCGGTCTCTTGAGCCAACACCTCGCGCTCCAAGGCTTCGCACTTCTTCACCGCGTCCTGGAGCTCCTGCTGGACCTCGCTGACCCGGGCCTTGAGCTTCTTACGAGCGGCTTGCTGCTGGACAGCCTTCCCCTCGGCTTCGGCCAGGGCATTATTTAGGACCTCGACCTCGGTCGCCGCCCCTACACATATTATGACAATCCGGTCAATACTCACCGCTTATTCTTTCCGAATACATAGCAAGTCGTCACTCACCTTGCTTCTCTTGGAGCTGAATCTTCACCTCGCCGAGCTCGTTCTCGGCCCGCTCCAACCTCTGTTTCAGTTCAGAGACTTCTGCAGCATGCGAGGTCGTGGCCAACAGCGACGCCTTCTCATTCATACATATCAATTTAGTCTCCTGCAAAGGGTTGACCCTCTGTCCGGCCTCTCTTTCCGAACACCGGACAGTGTCTCAGGGGCTACTGTCAGCATGGGGTGTTCTCTTTTTATGAGACTTACCCCAAAACATGTCAACAGATTGTTGCAGGCCTCGTTCAATCCGCTCTTGATGGACTGAACCTTCTCGATCACCGTACCCATAAGGACACGGTGCTCGTCCACAATGGAGGCGCTTTGTAGCGCCTCCATCAGGTTATCTCGTGCCCCTGGTTGGACAGGGGCCATCGGTGCAATTGGCGCACACCCCTTCAAAGGAAGGTGCGCACCGGATTCCGGGGCCGCATCGGTCCCCGGAATCGTATTCGGCTGAGGGCCGAACTGAATACGTCCCTCCTCGCTAGTCTCCATGGGGATCGGCTCCCCCATGTGTCCGGCAGCAAAGGTCTCGCCTCACGGCGCCTCCTGGACAGCATCTTGGGTCCCTCCGCGGCTCGGAGCGGTCCTCCGAGACAATACTTCAGTGTCGTCCTTGGCCTCGGGGGAATAAGCGGGCGGCGACGACAAGCTGGCCATTTCCGCCAGATCCAACGAACCTCCAGATAAGGATCGCTGGATGTTGTCACGAGCCGGACTACAATAGCACAATTAACCACGTCAAAACAACAAAAAGGAGAGGCCAGGTACACTTGCATACGTGAGTCATAGTACTTACGATGCAGCCCGAGGCTTAGTGCGGAGGCGTCGCTCCGGACTGCTGTCAACATCCCACGCGGTGCTGATCGCAAGGGCGCCCTTCCCCTTGTTGGGCGTTCCCGCCTCCAGATTCCTGGAGGCCCCCCTTTTCTTATCCCCTCCTTAGGGGGAGGGTTCTCCTCCTCCTCCTCCTCCTCCTCCTCCTCTTCCTCGTCATCGTCCTCAGGGACGGAGGAATGGGCTTCTTCGTCTTTGAACGTCACGTCCGAAGCACCCTTACGACGGGGGCCACTTTTGGACCCCTTGGCCTTCTTCGTGGCCTTCTTCTCCGGCGCCTTATATGGTGCCGGCACCAGCATCTTTTACAGATGCGGGATGACCGGTCCTTCAGGCAGCGGAGTCGGACACTGGATCCGCTTCGCCCTCTCCGTCCAGTCCTGAAAAAGAAATTGATAAAAGCTCAGACATCATCCTCGAAACAAACAAGTAGGGTATACGTTAAAAATAACATACCTCGCTGGCGAGGTGTTTAATGTCGTGTCCCCGGTCTGAATCTGTGGCCGGCGGTTTCTCGTTGCCCTTGAAGAGCAACCTCCAAGCACCCTCGTGAGTGGTTTCAAAGAGGCTCACCAGGGTTTGGTGCTTCTTCGGATTGAACTCCCACAGAGGGCGACTTCTACGCTTGCACGGGAGGATCCAGCGGACCAGCATCACCTGAATTACATCAACAAGCTTGACGTTCTTGGCTATCATGCTTTGAACGCGCGTCTGCAGCGCAATCAGCTCATCGGGCGAACACCTGTTCGGACTCTTATCGGCCCAGGAGGTGAGTCGCATGGGAGCGCCGGAGAGGAATTCAGCAGCTGCGGCCCAGGTGGTGCCGCAGGGTTCCGTGATGTAGAACCACTGTTTTTGCCACTCCTTTACTGTCTCCACAAAAGTGTCTTTCGGCCAGGAGACATTGGATAGCTTACTCACCATGGCTCCTCCACACTCCGCGTGCTGGCCATCGACCACCTTCGGCTTCACGTTGAATACTTTGAGCCACAGCCTGAAGTGGGGTTGAATGCGGAGGAAGGCCTCACACACGACGATAAACGCTGAGATGTTGAGGAAGGAATTCGGGGACAGATCGTGGAAATATATCCCGTAATAATACATCAGCCCGCGGACGAAAGGGTGGAGTGGAACCCTAGTCCGCGGAAGAAATGAGGGATGAATACCACCCTCTCGTTGGGCTCCGGTGTAGGGACGACTTGTCCCTCGGCCGGTAGACGGTGGGCGATTTCCTTCGCCAAGTATCCGGCCGCCCGAAGCTTAGTAATGTCCTCCTCCTTGACTGAGGAGACCATCCACTTGCCCTGACCTCCGGATCCCGACATGGTTGAGTGCTAGCTCGAGTGGAAAGGAGATGAGAACTTGGGCGCTGGAGCTCGAGATTGGAAGGGCGGAGATAGAGAGAAGGCGTGGGAGAGGAAGAGGGAGTCCTTATCCCCTTATAAAGGCAGTAAATATTGAACGCCTCCCCACTCGCCTCAGAATTCGCCTATTCCCAAGGCCTGTGTAAACAGCACGGTTGGGTTACCCATGCCCGCATTGATGAGAATCCCATGATAAGGGGACATGATCTCTGCTTCGACAAGACGTGCCAATGGCAACCGTGTCTCAGGACGTGGAGCATCGGGCACAAAGCGGTCCGGAATTATGACCGGTCGGACATGATGTCATCCTACAAAAAATTGTCAGCGGATATTCTATCTGTGGTTGTGTATGGTGTGTACGACAGGTCTGGATACTATCATCGCGTTCGAAGACTATCTTGGAGTTTGGAAAAAAGGGAACCTGCCTTGCAATGTCGAATAAAATCTGCGCGCCGGACTCCTCGTCATGGAAGCCAGGTTGAGGGGCTACTGAGGGAGTCCTGGACTAAGGGGTCCTCGAGCATCCGGCCTATTATCAGTGGGCCGGACTGGTGGGCTATAGAGACATGAAGGCCGAAGACTGCACCCGTGTCCGGATTGGGCTCTCCTTGGCATGGAAGGCAAGCTTGGCGACTAACTATGAAGATTCCTTCTTATGTAACCGACTCTATGTAACCCTAGATCCCCCCGGTGTTTATATAAACCGGAGGGTGTAGTCCAGAAAGGATAGACTCATTGCCATAGTCATACATGCTAGGCTTCTAGGGTTTAGCCATTACGATCTCCTGGTAGATCAACTCTTGTAATACTCATATTCATCAAGATCAATCAAGCAGGAAGTAGGGTATTACCTCTATAGAGAGGGTCCAAACCTGGGTAAACATTATGTCCCCCGTCTCCTGCTACCATCGACCTTAGACGCACAGTTCGGGACCCCCTACTCAAGATCCGCCGGTTTTGACACCAACAGTGGGATCCCTTCAGATACGTCCAAAACGTATCTATAATTTCTGCTTGCTCCATGCCACTTTTGGGTGATATTGCTATGATATTCATACACTTCCATACACTTTTGATCATATTTGGACTAACTTACTAATCCAGTGCACCCCAGTGCCAGTTTCTGTTTTCGGCTGTTTTTGTATTTCAGGTTTTCACGTTTCGAGAACTGCCCAGAAAAATCCAGAAAAATTATATAAAAAATCAGCGAACCGGAAACAACACTGCGTCCAAAGGGCAGCCTGGGGGGGCACAGGGGCTCCAGGCGCCCTGTGGGCGCCCCCCCCCCCCCTGGGCCGCGCCTGGGGGGCGCCTGGGCCCCCCGAGGCTCCCCCAGTGCCCTACTTTGGCATATATTTAAAGGGTTCCCCGTAACCCTCAGAACAGGACTTCTTTTCGCGATCCCATCTCTGTTCCGCCGCCGCCGCCGCTTCCAAGATCGGGAGCACCAGGAGAACTCTTCCCGGCACCCTGCCGGAGGGGAGGATCACCACCGGGAGATTCTCCACCACCATGGACGCCTCCCAGATGACTCGTGAGTAGTCTCCCTTGGACAATGAGTCCATGACCAGTAGCTATGTGATGTTCTCCTCCCGTTCTTGTGCTTCACTAATTAGTCCTCGTGAGCTGCCCTACATGATCGAGGCACCTATGTAATCCTTATGCTGTTGCTATGTTGAGTTTGCTGGGATCCGATGGATTATGAGATTATGTTCAGATTGATCTTGAGTAATATATTTGATTCACCTCTTTTATATTTTAGTTCATAAGTAATTCTTGCATGTTCTCCGTTGTTATTTATTGCTTTGGCCGAGTAATAGGTAGTGACTCCAAGAGGGAACGTTATGCTCGATTGTGGGTTCATGCCCCTCGATGACTAGCTTGAGTGACAGAAACATGAGTCTAGGGGATGTGCTGTTGCCACAAGGGGGAAAACAACGGTGCTTGTGCCCGCGGGTGCAAGGATTGTTTACTTTACGCAAAGTTCTTTTAATGCAGTTGTCTGTTGCATTGAGTTTACACTATGGGTGGGACTCGCAACTTAATACCAGCGAGATGTTCTGGATAGATATCTCAAGGTGGATGATTCGTAGTAGATATTGATGGATTTCGGTCTACTTACTTTGGCGTACCGCCCATGCTTTGAACCTCAACCTTTCTTGCAATGTAGTCAGCATTGGTTTGCGTTCGTGGTCCTGTCAATTGCCCAGCTATAATTTGTTTACCTCACATAGCTGTTTTATCGTCTTTTGGGAGAGAGACATCACTAGTGAACATCATGAGACTCCGGTCCATATTACCATCATTGATCACATACACTATTTACTTTTTCGTTATTTACTTACTATTGCAAAAACTATCTATCACTACTATCATATTGCTTTTAACCCTTTGTGAACTACAAGGCCGGAGGGATTAACAACCTCTCTGTACTCATTGGGAGCAAAGTTATTTGTATCTGTGTGCAGGTCCACGTTGATTGCTAATTGCGCCGTTAGCAGTTGACACCTACCTGTTGAACCTAGGAGTCTCTGGGGATTCAATCCTTGGCATCTTTGCTAGGGGAAAACACTTCTACTTACTGAATCTTACACCTTCCACTTGGGGTAACCAACGAGGGGTTCGAGGCCCATCAAGGAGTATTTTCTGGCGCCGTTGCCGGGGACTCCACTCTTCAGGATAGGGGAGTTGCATGCTATCTTTTACCTTTGCTTTTTAGTCTTGTTAGTTTACCTTTCATTTTTGCTTTAGTTCCTTTTATCGAAAATCACAAAAATAGTTATCTTGTTTTTTAGTTATCATTATGTCGGGTCCTTTTGTCTTTGACGAGACAGAAGTTCTCACCTTTAAACAAAAGGGTGGGGAAAGTTTGAAGGATGCTTGGTATAGAATTAATGGTTCACAAAAGAGAGCCACCAAGAAGCAGCCCACTACTATCTTGCTTAGAAATTTTTATGTTGGAATTACTTCTTGGAATAGGTTTATTCTAGATATTGCTATCAATGGAAATTTCCTAGAGGCCCCAGTTTGGGAGTCTCTTAGTATTATTGAAAATCTTGTTGGGAGTCCCCCTGTTGTTAGCATTCGAGAGGACATCACCCTAGCTCACATTATGAAAAAACTTGAAAAAATAGAGCTAGAGATGCCAAGCATTAATAAGATGAATGAGTTGGATCGAAAGATCCAAGGGAATTTGAATAGACTTGATAGCTCCATGCATAAAATTTTCAAAACTTTGGAGACCGTCAAATTCCATGATTCTGACTCTTCTAGGATGGACAAGATTGAGGAAATATTTGATACCTTAGGAACTACTTTCTCCTCGATCAAAACCGAAAAGGTAGAGACTCCGGCAAAGAAGGAGCCTAAGTTTGTTCACGTTCCAAAGGCTCCCCGTTCTAAAAGCAATCCACCTATTGCCAAAGGGGTTGAAACCGTAAAGACTTTGGAAGAAACACCTATCGTTGATGAATTTATAAATGAATCTTCCCTTGACTTTTATCCTTTTGGTCTTCTACCTAGAAGTATCTCTATGAGGCCTTTATTTGTGAGTCCTCTTAAGACTAGTTGTATTATTGAAGAGCTTTTTGATGATCTTGATGATGGTTCAATTGATACAACTTGATCTATGCATTATGCCTCGCTTAAAGGCATAAAAGAAAGCGCCTTTGGGAGGCAGCCCACATGAATAATTTTTTTGCTTTTTTTGAGTCTTGATATTGTTTACTGCTTTAGCATCATCATTGTATCTTTACTTTTCATATTTGTGCCAAGTATAGCCTCTGATTGCTAGAAAGTTCAAAAGTTGTGAGGTGCTGTCCAGGAAACAGATTCTGTCCTTGGATAGAAAAATTCGTATAAAATCACCAGATCATCTTTTTGGTCTGAATTTTTTCGACAGCGTTCTCTATATAATTTTCTTTCGTGCGTAAGTTCTGAGTTTTTTTATTTGAGTTGCAGAAGTATCCCGAACAGATCGATTACTGCCTGCTGTTCTGTTTTTCACAGATTCTGTCCTGTTTTGCCTTACCTTCACTTTGCAAATTAAGAACTTGCTTTTTCTTTGCAAAAACCTTTTCGCAATCTTGAGAAATAGTAGAACTTCAAGAATATCCTTATTTCAGCAAGGTATAATTATTTTATTAAGGGTACTAACCTCGCTAATCAGATTATGATGAGTTATGTATGAAGGGAGTTTTCAAGTGTGCGAGGGAAGATGATAAAAAGATTCAGGAGTGTCAAGCGCTCAAGCTTGGGGATGCCCCCGTGCACCCCCAAGAAATATTCAAGGAGACTCAAGCGTCTAAGCTTGGGGATGCCCCCGTGCATCCCCTTCTCCATCAACATTATCAGTTCGTCTTTCGTTCCGCTATATTTTTATCACTTCATGTGTTATGTGCTATGCTTGGAGCGTCTTGCTTTTAATTTTCCTTTTAGTTTTTCATAACGAGTCGGAACCCAGCATTCCTTTATGTGGGAGAGAAACACGCTCCACCTCTACCTAGAACATTACATTGAATTTTCATGTCTATCTATGCTGTGTGTGTTCTTTGTCTTTTAAATTGCTACTATCGTGTTTTGCTCTTAGTATTCATGCTTATCTTTTCAAAGAGCTTTTATTTAGTTGGTTGCTTGAACTCTCTTTAATTACCATGCTCACCTTATTAAGAGAGTTTGCTTCCGTTGCATTGGTTAATGTGTCTATGATAAAGATGCTACTTGCATGATGGTGCTTAGTAGTTCAGGTTTTCTTTTGGTTAATCTCAAATAGCTGGGGGGTTCCCAATGTGTTATTGGAGTACCAACTTGGTTTGTTTGCCTATGATGTGGTATAGTTTAGTAATATCTTCCTTCGAGAATTTATTTTGATTGACTTGGCGTATGCTCACGCATATTCAAGACTGTAAAGAAAGTCTGTCAAGCCTTGGTGATCTTTTGTTTCTGAGTAGCGATATAACTACCATGCCTGATTCAATATTGCTTTGTCGCTCTGCATGATTATGACCGTCATGGCTCTCTTAGTTGGTCGCTCCCAGTCTTTTGCTAACCTACACTTGCACTAAGCAAATTAACCATGCAATACATAGCTCATGGGAAAGTAGCCTAAAAACTATTGTGGTAAAGAATATGTTGCCTATGTATCTTATTTCTTATGAGTTGCTTGCTGAGCGGTAACCATGTTTCTGGGGACGCCATTAACTGTCACACTTTTGTTGAATATCATGTGAGTTGCTATGCATGTTCGTCTTGTCTGAAGTAAGGGTGATTTACCATGGGTTGAATTAATATGCATATTGTTAGAGAAGAACATTGGGCCACCAACCAAAGCCATGCATCATGGTGGAAGTTTTAGCTTGGACCTTAATCCTCAATCTCTCATGAGAATATGCTTATGCATTAAAGAGGAGTCCATCATCTATTTTCTATGTTGTCCCGGTATGGATGTCCTCAAGTTGAGATCTATCAAAAACGAGAAATCAAATGCGATCTATCTCCTTGGACCTTTCTACAGGTGGCATAGAGGTACCCCTTTGTGACACTTGGTTAAAACATATGCAATGCAATGATAACCCATGGGGATCCGAGCTAATTAGGACAAGGAGCGAGCACCATTAGTATTCCATGCATGAGGCTTGCAACTTATAGGATGTTTTATACATAACACATATGAAGTACTACTACCGTTGACACAATTGCTTCCATGTTTCAAAATAAAAAGCTCTAGCACTTCAAGCACCAACTACTGAGAGCATGATTGTCATTCTGAGTGTAATGTGCATTGTCCCAAAGTATCATTGTCTTTTGCATGATTGTGATATCGTTTATTCTGAAATGATTGTATCTAGTCATCACTTAAACCTTGAAGGTGCCCTTGCATTTATGTTTTGCATCACTAAAGGGGGCAAGCTAGATATCACTTGATCATATTTGCACATCATGTTCATTGCAAATCTTTTTGATATTTCAGTTTCATGTTGTAAAACTTTCAGTCATTTGTGATTTTCTCTTGAGGCAACTTAATTACTTTAGAATCATTGTCTCAGTAAGCTTTTGTCATATGACTATGAGAAATTCCTATAAGGTTAATAGCATGTCACCACATCAATTATTTTTGTTATCATTTACCTACTCAAGGACGAGCAGTAATTAAGCTTGGGGATGTTGATACGTCCAAAACGTATCTATAATTTCTGCTTGCTCCATGCCACTTTTGGGTGATATTGCTATGATATTCATACACTTCCATACACTTTTGATCATATTTGGACTAACTTACTAATCCAGTGCACCCCAGTGCCAGTTTCTGTTTTCGGCTATTTTTGTATTTCAGGTTTTCACGTTTCGAGAACTGCCCAGAAAAATCCAGAAAAATTATATAAAATATCAGCGAACCGGAAACAAGACTGTGTCCGAAGGGCAGCCTGGGGGGGCCACAGGGGCTCCAGGCGCCCTATGGGCGCACACCCTGGGCCGCATCGGGGGGGGGGGGGGGGGCGCCTGGGCCCCCCGAGGCTCCCCCGGTGCCCTACTTTGGCATATATTTAAAGGGTTCCCCGTAACCCTCAGAACAGGACTTCTTTTCGCGATCCCATCTCTGTTCCGCCGCCGCCGCCGCTTCCAAGATCGGGAGCACCAGGAGAACTCTTCCCGGCACCCTGCCGGAGGGGAGGATCACCACTGGGAGCTTCTCCACCACCATGGACGCCTCCCGGATGACTCGTGAGTAGTCTCCCTTGGACCATGAGTCCATGACTAGTAGCTATGTGATGTTCTCCTCCCGTTCTTGTGCTTCACTAATTAGTCCTCGTGAGCTGCCCTACATGATCGAGGCACCTATGTAATCCTTATGCTATTGCTATGTTGAGTTTGCTGGGATCCGATGGATTATGAGATTATGTTCAGATTGATCTTGAGTAATATATTTGATTCACCCCTTTTATATTTTAGTTCATAAGTAATTCTTGCATGTTCTCCGTTGCTATTTATTGCTTTGGCGGAGTAATAGGTAGTGACTCCAAGAGGGAACGTTATGCTCGATTGTGGGTTCATGCCCCTCGATGACTAGCTTGAGTGACAGAAACATGAGTCTAGGGGATGTGCTGTTGCCACAAGGGGGAAAACAACGGTGCTTGTGCCCGCGGGTGCAAGGATTGTTTACTTTATGCAAAGTTCTTTTAATGCAGTTGTCTGTTGCATTGAGTTTACACTATGGGTGGGACTCGCAACTTAATACCAGCGAGATGTTCTGGATAGATATCTCAAGGTGGATGATTAGTAGTAGATATTGATGGATTTCAGTCTACTTACTTTGGCGTACCGCCCATGCTTTGAACCTCAACCTTTCTTGCAATGTAGTCAGCATTGGTTTTGCTTTCGTGGTCCTGTCAATTGCCCAGCTGTAATTTGTTTACCTCACATAGCTGTTTTATCGTCTTTTGGGAGAGAGACATCACTAGTGAACATCATGAGACTCCGGTCCATATTACCATCATTGATCACATACACTATTTACTTTTTCGTTATTTACTTACTATTGCAAAAACTATCTATCACTACTATCATATTGCTTTTAACCCTTTGTGAACTACAAGGCCGGAGGGATTGACAACCTCTCTGTACTCGTTGGGAGCAAAGTTATTTGTATCTGTGTGCAGGTCCACGTTGATTGCTAATTGCGCCGTTAGCAGTTGACACCTACCTGTTGAACCTAGGAGTCTCTGGGGATTCGATCCTTGGCATCTTTGCTAGGGGAAAACACTTCTACTTACTGCATCTTACACCTTCCACTTGGGGTAACCAACGAGGGGTTCGAGGCCCATCCCCTTCCCGCTCAATATTTGGGAAGAGGACCTGGGCCTCTATAAATAGGACTAGACACCACCATTGAGATCATCTGGTCGAGAGTTGATCAGATAGAAGACCACACACTCACAAGCTCACCCGAGCGCAAGAACACCTCTCCTCAGGAGGATGTTCTTCCCATGTACTAGCACTAGTAGATAAAGAGACATCTGACCCGGTTCGTTAGGGCCTTTAGCCCCGGTTCTTGAACCGGGACTAAAGGGTCGGTACTAATGCCCTGGCCCTTTAGTCCCGGTTCAATCCAGAACCGGGGCAGATGGGTCTCCACGTGGCCTATGCGCGGAGCCCAGGCAGGAGGGCCTTTGGTCCCGGTTGGTGGCACCAACCGGGACCAAAAGTCATCCACGCGTCAGCATTTCTGTGGCTGTGGTTTTTGTTTTTTTTTTGAAAGG